>JAVIAB010000073.1:8849218-9336718 GCA_032433765.1 Megaustenia siamemsis
GTCAATGAATAAACACAAATGATATTTTTTGGGAATTTTCAACCACAATAGAAACACACAGATCGACGACAGTAAGGAAAGTTAACTGAAACACTTGTCATCTCTACTAGATTTTTACTTTATCTTACATCACATTGAGAAAAGTTAACTGAAACACTTGTCATCTCTACTAGATTTTTACTTTATCTTACATCACATTGAGGAAAGTTAACTGAAACACTCGTCATCTCTACTAGATTTTTACTTTATCTTACATCACATTGAGAAAAGTTAACTGAAACACTCGTCATCTCTACTAGAATTTTACTTTATCTTACATCACATTGAGAAAAGTTAACTGAAACACTCGTCATCTCTACTAGATTTTTACTTTATCTTACATCACATTGAGAAAAGTTAACTGAAACACTCGTCATCTCTACTAGAATTTTACTTTATCTTACATCACATTGAGAAAAGTTAACTCCAACGCTTGTCATCTTAACTAGCTTTCTACCTTAGCTGACATTACAATGAGGAAAGTTAACTCAAACACTTGTCATCTCTGCTAGATTTCTACTTTATCTGACATCACAGTGAGGAAGATTAATTCAAACACTTGTCATCTTTACTAGATTTCTACTTTATCTGACATCACAGTGAGGAAAGTTCACACAAACACTTGTCACCTCAACTATAGAGCTGTGCTCTATCTGCCGTCTAATCACCAACTGAATACCCAATATTAATCATTAAAGTGTCATATTATGCACAATTGTTCTCACATTTCTTATATGTTACAATAAATATTCCATTTACAAGACTTACAATCCTATAACTACAATGACATATCCATATTCTGTGTTCTCTGTATGTCGCTGCAGCCTTATTGTTTGTTCATGTCACAGCTTTATTGCACATTTAATGATCGCTTAGACACGTGTATTGCATTTTCAATGTCACTTTAGTATCATGCTATCTATTAATGTAAGCGGTATTTCAACATCATCATTATCATGTGCCATATCGGTTGGCGTAGACAATCATGTCCTTCCACAATCATCATCAACAATCTACATCCACAGCGCATCGTATCAGTTCTTTTGATTGTTTTCCATGCCAAAACACCAAGCTATCTAATATCTTCTCTCTTTGCCGTCCACGATCTCTCTTTCCTTGTATTTTGCCAGTTGTAACCAAGTATTCCACTTTTTCTCTTCTTATGATATGCTCTAAAAATGTTGCTTGTTTCTTTTGTAAAATGTTTTTTTAAGCTCCTGTTTGTGTAGGTCTCTTTGAGAATGTCCTCAACGGTTTTTTTGTAACTTTCCAGGAACTCTCAACATTCTTCTGAGAAATCCCATCTTTGTTGCCTCTAATCGTCTATGTGCGTATTTACGCACTAACAAATCTTCTTATTTCTTTCCTCATTTGCCTTTCAGCGTTGAGGAGAGATATCATTTGTGGCCTTTTGTTTTTTTTTGCTCCTCGCTGCAGCTGTTTATGTTTTCTAATGTTTTTAATATTCTTTCGAACCGCCTTGTTGGTGGTCGGGCCTTGAGTCTGATGTTCTCGCAACGTTTATTGCTCGTTGTGTTTTGAATTTTCTATCTTATTACGTGGTCAACCATGTTATCTGTTGCTTCTTTGTGTACTCTATGGTGGGAACAATTCCTAGCTTTTTTTCAGTTCTTCATTTCTGATCTCATCTCTCAGTCTTTTTCCTGTCATTCGTCTAGAACACTTCATCTCACTAGTGATTATTGTTCTTGCATCTAGTGTCCAGAACTGGCATTGGTAGCATACATTTGGAATGAAGTTTGTATTGTAGAGTGCCCGTATTGCCTCTAGAGTATTTCTTTGTTAGACAATTATGCTGAAAGATGTCCGATATTTGACAAGCTTTGTTGCATCTAATGTCTATTTCTCATGCTTGTGAGAGATATGTGACTTATAATTTGACATATTAAATATAACCCCGAGAGAGCATCTATCTATGTATCGACCATTCGAGCCGTGGCTGGCCCATATGCCATAGATTGAGATACAATTTCTCTTTTTTCTAAATTTTCTTTTTAGCAGTCTCACTCCTTGTAAAGGTAGTTTTAGCAGTCTCAATCCTTGTAAAGGTAGTTTTAGCAATCTCAATCCTTGTAAAGGAAGTTTTAGCAGTCTCAATCATTGTAATGGTAGTTTTAGCGGTCTCAATCCTTGTAAATGTAGTTTTAGCAGTCTCAATCCTTGAAAAGGTAGTTTTAAGAGTCTCAATCCTTGTAATGGTAGTTTTAGCAGTCTCAATCCTTGTAAAGGTAGTTTTAGCAGTCTCAATCCTTGTAAAGGAAGTTTTAGCAGTCTCAATCCTTGTAATGGTAGTTTTAGCAGTCTCAATCCTTGTAAATGTAGTTTTAGCAGTCTCAATCCTTGTAAAGGTAGTTTTAGCAGTCTCAATCCTTGTAATGGTAGTTTTAGCAGTCTCAATCCTTGTAAAGGTAGTTTTAGCAGTCTCAATCCTTGTAAAGGTAGTTTTAGCAGTCTCAATCCTTGTAATGGTAGTTTTAGCAGTCTCAATCCTTGTAAAGGTAGTTTTTGCAGTCTCAATCCTTGTAAAGGTAGTTTTAGCAGTCTCAATCCTTGTAAATGTAGTTTTTGCAGTCTCAATCCTTGTAAAGTTAGTTTTAGCAGTCTCAATCCTTGTAAAGGTAGTTTCAGCAGTCTCAATCCTTGTAAATGTAGTTTTAGCAGTCTCAATCCTTGTAAAGGTAGTTTTAGCAGTCTCAATCCTTGTAATAGTAGTTTTAGCAGTCTCAATCGTCGTAAAGGCAGTTTTTGCAGTCTCAATCCTTGTAAAGGTAGTTTTAGCAGTCTCAATCCTTGTAAATGTAGTTTTAGCAGTCTCAATCCTTGTAAAGGTAGTTTTAGCAGTCTCAATCCTTGTAAATGTAGTTTTTGCAGTCTCAATCCTTGTAAAGGTAGTTTTAGCAGTCTCAATCCTTGTAAAAGTAGTTTTAGCAGTCTCAATCCTTGTAATAGTAGTTTTAGCAGTCTCAATCCTTGTAAAGGTAGTTTTAGCAGTCTCAATCCTTGTAAAGGTAGTTTTAGCAGTCTCAATCTTTGTAATAGTAGTTTTAGCAGTCTCAATCCTCGTAAAGGCAGTTTTTGCAGTCTCAATCCTTGTAAAGGTAGTTTTAGCAGTCTCAATCCTTGTAAACGTAGTTTTAGCAGTCTCAATCCTCGTAAAGGCAGTTTTTGCAGTCTCAATCCTTGTAAAGGTAGTTTTAGCAGTCTCAATCCTTGTAAAGGTAGTTTTAGCAGTCTCAATCCTTGTAATAGTAGTTTTAGCAGTCTCAATCCTCGTAAAGGCAGTTTTTGCAGTCTCAATCCTTGTAAAGGTAGTTTTAGCAGTCTCAATCCTTGTAAACGTAGTTTTAGCAGTCTCAATCCTTGTAATGGTAGTTTTAGCAGTCTCAATCCTCGTAAAGGCAGTTTTTGCAGTCTCAATCCTTGTAAAGGTAGTTTTAGCAGTCTCAATCCTTGTAATGGTAGTTTTAGCAGTCTCAATCCTTGTAATAGTAGTTTTAGCAGTCTCAATCCTTGTAAAGGTAGTTTTAGCAGTCTCAATCCTTGTAAAGGTAATATTAGCAGTCTCAATCCTTGTAATGGTAGTTTTAGCAGTCTCAATCCTTGTAAAGGTAGTTTTAGCAGTCTCAATCCTTGTAATGGTAGTTTTAGCAGTCTCAATCCTCGTAAAGGCAGTTTTTGCAGTCTCAATCCTTGTAAAGGTAGTTTTAGCAGTCTCAATCCTTGTAATGGTAGTTTTAGCAGTCTCAATCCTTGTAAAGGTAGTTTTAGCAGTCTCAATCCTTGTAAAGGTAGTTTTAGCTGTCTCAATCCTTGTAAAGTTAGTTTTAGCAGTCTCAATCCTTGTAAAGGTAGTTTTCGCAGTCTCAATCCTTGTAAAGTTAGTTTTAGCAGTCTCAATCCTTGTAAATGTAGTTTTAGCAGTTTCAATCCTTGTAAAGGTAGTTTTCGCAGTCTCAATCCTTGTAAAGGTAGTTTTAGCAGTCTCAATCCTTGTAAAGGTAGTTTTAGCTGTCTCACTCCATGTAAAGGTAGTTTTCGCAGTCTCAATCATTGTAAAGTTAGTTTTAGCAGTCTCAATCTTTGTAACGGTAGTTTTAGCAGTCTCACTCCTTGTAAAGGTAGTTGTAGCAGTCTCAATCCTTGTAAAGGTAGTTTTAGCTGTCTCACTCCATGTAAAGGTAACTTTAACAGTCTCAATCCTTGTAAAGGTAGTTTTAGCTGTCTCACTCCATGTAAAGGTAGCTTTAACAGTCTCAATCCTTGTAAAGGTAGTTTTAGCTGTCTCACTCCATGTAAAGGTAGCTTTAACAGTCTCAATCCTTGTAAAGGTAGTTTTAGCAGTCTCACTCCATGTAAAGGTAGCTTTAACAGTCTCAATCCTTGTAAAGGTAGTTTTAGCAGTCTCAATTCTCGAGAGAATGCAAATGTTTTATTTTGTCTGGCCTTTTCGTGCATTTATTATTTCTTAAAAACGTTAAAACTAACTGCGATGTTTCCTAGTTTCTTGTGAGTAAAAATTGAACTTAATTAAAGCCAAGAAGACGCCTGCTGTAATCGTTCTGGAAAGTTATTCTGCCGAAAACATTAACAGCTCAGAACATCAACATAACTATAGACAGCAGACAACTAAAACACGTGAGGATATTAAATACCTAACAAGTCTAGTGGGAAAAGACAATTCACAAACAGCTGAAATAAACTCAAGATAGAACAATGCCCGTCAAATCATTTAACAGCGATCACCACAAATGTCCAACAAGGAAATATATCGAAAGGCAAAAGGGGCACTCAACAATACAATATTCATTCCAACGTTTTACATCAATGCCTTAACTGGACTCTAGATTTCAAGAACAATAATAACAATGACCTCTACTGAGATGAAATGTGTTAGACAAACGACAGGAAACAGCCTGAGAGATAAGATCAGAAATAAAGAACTGAGAAAAAACCTAAAAATAACCCTCGCCATAGAATACATAAAGAATCGACAGATAAAATGGTTTAGCGATGTGACAAGGCAGAAAGGTCTAAGCACAACACAACCAGCCTTCAATAAACGTTGCGAGAAAACCAGACCCAAAAGTAGGCCATGGAAAAAATGGATATGCGGAATATTAGAAACACTAGGAAACATAACAGCAGCAGAGACGAAAAAAAAACCCCGCAAATTATATCTCCCTCGACGCTGAAAGGCAGATAATGAAGGAAAGAAGAAACTAACCATAATTTTAGAAGCGAGCAAAGCCAATTCAAAAGCGGAGCGATATAACGAAAAACAAACGTTACTCGACTCAAATATTTGTGTTGTGCATGTTGGCTCTTTCAAGAGAAGGTGTTAGATTGAAGACCTCACACAGAAAAATTGCCAGGAAGTGACGTTTCTCTCCGACTTTAATTGCTTGGCTTTCGAGTGCACACACTCGGGACTCCAGAACTGTGTGTGAGGATGTGTATAGAAACTGCTTGCTTGTGGCAGAGAGCAAAGCAAACATGATATCGGATAATGTAATTTTCAATGTCCGACAGCTCTGGGAATATGCACTCGCTCTTGTCTCGTGTAGGATGATTACCGTGTAACCGAGAGATGGCCGGGTAGAAAGCTAACATTAAAAGGTGGAGCATGAATGCAAAGTCACAGCAACAGTATTTTTGTCTTGGAAAATATGAGAAGGTTGGACTCAAAATGAGTACCATTGCATCAACAGCGACCTGATTGATAACAGTTGTTTTAACAATGACAAGCAGACGACAGAGACGATATTAACACGAGAAAAGGAGGAGGGTTGAAATTACCTGTGTAGGCGTTAGCTTACATATTTTATTGATGAGAGCTGTGACACTTTTGGTATAACTTCCCTATAAATGTGAACAGGCTGCAGAATTGTTCGATTTCCAACTGTCAAAGTTTTTTTAACATGCGGATAGTGCACACCGGACTTCCTGTTTTAAAAGAATCATTTCAGAGAAGGACGTATGTTTACATCACTCGGACAAAAATCACAAACAACAGAAAAAAAAGGAGCAATATATGGTCGGAAGTATTTCCTCGTTTACCCTCTGTTTTACTGAGAGGGATAGATATCGGACTCACCAACAGAACGCAAAGCTCGTACCAAGAAACATGGGAAGGTAAAGCTCGTACCAAGAAACATGGGAAGGTAAAGCTCGTACCAAGAAACATGGGAAGGTAAAGCTCGTACCAAGAAACATGGGAAGGTAAAGCTCATACCAAGAAACATGGGAAGGTAAAGCTCATAGCAAGAAACATGGGGAGGTAAAGCTCATAACAAGAAAAATGGGAAGGTAAAGCTCATACCAAGAAACATGGGAAGGTAAAGCTCATAACAAGAAACATGGGAAGGTAAAGCACGTACCAAGAAACATGGGAAGGTAAAGCTCATAACAAGAAACATGGGAAGGTAAAGCTCATAACAAGAAACATGGGAAGGTAAAGCTCATAACAAAAAACATGGGAAGGTAAAGCTCATAACAAGAAACATGGGAAGGTAAAGCTCATAACAAGAAACATGGGAAGGTAAAGCACGTACCAAGAAACATGGGAAGGTAAAGCTCATACCAAGAAACATGGGAAGGTAAAGCTCATACCAAGAAACATAGGAAGGTAAAGCTCATAACAAGAAACATGGGAAGGTAAAGCTCATACCAAGAAACATGGGAAGTTAAAGCACGTACCAAGAAACATGGAAAGGTAAAGCTAGTACTAAGAAACATGGAAAGGTAAAGCTCATACCAAGAAACATGGTAAGGTAAAGCTCATAACAAGAAACATGGGAAGGTAAAGCTCGTACCAAGAAACATGGGAAGGTAAAGATGATACCAAGGAACGGGGGAATGTAAAGCTGATACCAAGAGACGGGGGAAGGTAAAGCTGTTACCAAGAGACAGAGAGAGGTAAAGCTGACACCAAGAGACCTAGGAAGGTAAAGCTGACACCAAGAGACAAGGGACAGTAAAACTGATACCAAGAGACAGGGAAGGTAAAGCTGACACCAAGAGACGGGGAAGGTAAAGCCACTCAGTACACCACTGATTCCTACAAACACATAGTCCAATGCCTGAGGCGGGATTCGAAACCAAGACCTCTCGAACACCGAGGTCGACGTCTCGCATCTAGACCTTCCAACATCACCAGGTCCATATCAAAAGATCATTCCTACCATCTTTTGCAATAGATCATTCCTACCGTCTTTTACAATAGACCATTCCTAGTCTTTTACAATAGATAATTCCGACCGTCTTTTACAATACATCATTCCTAGTCTTTTACAATAGATCATTCCTAGTCTTTTACAATAGATCATTCCTAGTCTTTTACAATAGATAATTCCTAGTCTTTTACAATAAATCATTCCTAGTCTTTTACAATAGATCATTCCTAGTCTTTTACAATAGATAATTCCTAGTCTTTTACAATAGATCATTCCTAGTCTTTTACAATAGATAATTACTACCGTCTTTTACAATAAATCAATTTAATTTCTTTACTTTACTCTTACTTTACCCTTACTTTACTTTAATTTATTTTTACTTTACTTTACTTTACTTTACTCTTACTTTATCTTACTTTACTCTTACTTTACTCCAATTTACATTTACTATACTTTATTTTACTTTACTTTACTCTTTACTTTACTCTTTACTTTACTCTTTACTTTACTCTTACTTTATCTTACTTTACCCTTACTTTACTTTAATTTACTTTTACTTTACTTTAATTTACTTTTACTTTACTTTAATTTACTTTTACTTTACTTTACTTTACTTTACTTTACTATGAAACCCGTTCACTGCTCTGTGATTACCTTGTTGTCACTAAAAAAAAAATAATTGTGTTTGATGATCTTAACATGACAATACACATGATGAAGAAGAAGATGATAATGATGTTGATGACAATAAACGTAAAAGGGCCTTGGTCTACTACAGTTCGAATAACCCATATTGATTATAATCTTATAGTGGGCGTTTGCCATGGACGTACAGCTCGTTGTCCCACTAATGAACAATCTCGCAGTCTAGAAACACTGAATGGTAACTGTAGCATTGCCCACAATTGCCAGTCTCACGCGCGTGCATGACTGTCAACAATACGAGTGTTGATGGCCTTTGAAAATTGGATCGTTGGCAAACAAAACACGCCATTTGATTGTCTCCTTGCTATCGTCTCTCGGTTTGAAACACAGGGCGCCCTTGTCAAATTTGGGTAAGAAAGAAAAGAAATATTCCAGAAGTGAAATTCTAGATTTATTGGGGCCAAAGTCGCGCTGTTTATCTCGTTTGTTGAGCATGACAGCGAGTGAGAGTTTGGCTACTATAAAGATATTACAAACGTAACATCTGAGCAGTATTTGAATAACAGAGAAAGAAATCAGTGACTTCCCAAAGACACACATGCACTGTTTTGTTACCATTTCCTTTTCATACACACAGGATAGACATTTTTATTTTCTTTAACATATTTCGAATATTTTTGTTTTGAATGTTTCGTTATTAGTTTTGTGTGTGTCTTTTTTCTTGTTTTTTCCTGATGAAGGCCTATTGGGCCGAAACGTCGTTTAGTCTGTGTCGTCCACTTATCACGTAAAGCTTCTAACATACAATTTTTTTTATTTTTAATTTTTCCTCTTATTCAGCTTTACTGCAGCTTCGCATATTTGTGCATTCATTTGCATTTCTTTGCCTTAACCCCTCACTGTATGTAAAACTTGTTATGCTCAAATTATTATTTCACCCAAGCGAGTGATACGAACAAGTACCGATTACATTTTTCATGTTTTATGAATGTTATGTGGGGCTGTATGTGTGAGTCTTTGTTGCGTGTTTTTGCGTGTTTGTGGTGTGTTTTTGTGTGTGCAGCGCAGATGACTGCAGTAAGTAATGCGGCAGCTCTTTCTTTACTCAATTTAACTTATGTTATTACCCAATCGGATGCTTGCCGCCATTTAGCCCAGAAATAAATATTTATTATATATACCTATATATTACGATCTGTAATACGACACCAAAGAAGTACATGGGCATTTACAGCACGCTAGGGTGGCAGAATGGTCAAAGAAGACAGTGGTGCATACGTCATGACCACCAGTAGCATGACGATGGAGGTGATGGCAGTGACTAAGGAATTCAAATGGTTAGAGTCACAAGACTACACCCACGCCTGTGTATTGAGTGATTCGATGAGCGTGATTAAAAAAGTGGAGGCGGGCTCTGTATGCATGCAATGATTAGAGTCATTGTAGACGTCTAAAATACGTAAGGTCACATTTGTCTGAAGTACGGGGAAATAAAAGAGCGGACAGGTTGGCTAGCTGCGCTGTCGTTGAGGACGGTCAACCAATGGATCAGGCGGACATCATCAATGCCCTCCGAGATGTGGGAAGAGCACAGGACTTCGACAAACACAAATCCACGTCACTTCTTAGGATGATAGAAGATGAGAGTTAAGATGGGCACAGCCAGAAATGAGAAACTTAGTGGGCGTGTAAGAAGACTTAACAGCCAACACATAACTGGAGTCGTCAGTCACTGGACACTGCGGGACTTGCTGGGGAGGGGATCTGAGCAACTACGGACATGTTCGGAGTGCAATGATGATGACCCGCAAATAACTCAATAACCTATATTTACTTATTAATAGTGAGGCTATGAACTTCATTAAGATCCATGACTCATTACCGCCGAGACTCACTTTCTAGCTCGTAATTAATCGCTCAAGACTACACAGATGAACAAATAGAGGCATACTATGAAGACCTAAATAAAGTTATGAAGCAAGTGAAATCTTCAGACATCTTGATTGTAATGGGTGACATGAACGCTAAAGTAGGAAAAGGTAGATATAAGACCATTTTAGGAAATTATGGGTTAGGAAAAAGAAATGACAGAGGAGAAAGATTAATACAATTCTGTGAAGAAAACAGGCTGATAATATGTAACACCTACTTTGAGCAAGAGAAAAGGAAACTATACACATGGAAAAGCCCTGGAGATAGGAAGAGGAATCAAATAGATTACATAATGATAAAAGAAAGGTTCCGTAACAGCGTAAAGAAAGCCAAAACCTACCCAAGAGCAGATATTAATTCTGATCACAATCCTGTAATGATTAAAATGAAAATCAAACTAAAGAGAAACAAGCAAAAATCTAATTCATCAACAAATCCACTCGATATAACAGCTTTAAATCAAAAAGATATTGAAGATACCTATACAATACAAGTAAAGAACACATACCAGAAGCTGCTAGAGGAAGGAATTGAACAATACAGAAGAGAAAATCATGATGAAAAAGTAACAACCAAATGGCAATGCATAAAGAAAAGCATACAAAAAGCCTGCGACACCTTACCCAAAAGAGAAAAGAACAAAAAACAAAAATGGATAACTAACACCATCTTAGAAAAAATGGAAGAAAGGAGACAAGCGAAGAACACTGCCCAATACAATAAAATAGATAATGAAATACGCAAAATGTGCAAAAAGGCAAAAGAAGACTGGTCAGCCAAAAATGTATAGAAATAGAAACTATGGAAAGCAAACAAGACCTAAAGAGGAATGCACACAGAAATAAATAGAATGACTAATAAAAATAAAAAAGCCACAGAAGGTGGATGCATTGCAGACAAAAAAGGAAAAATGCTAACAGACAATAAGGATATCATAGATAGATGGCAGGAATATATAACAGAACTATTTCATGATCAAAGGGACAAGAAACCAGTTATAAAATGTACATCAGGCTATAAAATCTTAAAAATCTGAGGTGGAAAAAGCTATAAAAACAAGGAAAAGGGGAAAAGCAGCAGGACCTGAAAGCGTACAGATAGAGATGATACAGGCACTTGAAGATTTTGGCATTGAAGTGATTACAGACATATGCAACGACATATACCACACAGGATACATACCAAATGAACTAAAAACATCAACTTTCATTGCATTGCCTAAAAAGAATGGTGCAGTTGAATGCAGTGACTTTAGAACAATAAGCCTAATGAGCCACGTTACAAAAATCTTGCTAAAAGTTATACAAGGAAGGATTCAGAATAAAATCAATACTGAATTAGATGAGCAGCAATTTGGATTTAGAAAAAATAGCGGGACAAAAGAAGCCATATTCTGCATGAGAACATTAATCGAAAAATACACAGAAGTAAACAAACCAATATATGCATGCTTCATAGACTACACCAAAGCTTTTGATAGAGTACACCACAAACAACTTATAGAATGCCTAGAAGAGATACATCTAGATGACATGGATATACGACTAATATGCAATCTATACTGGGAGCAAACAGCAATAATAAAATATAACAAAGAGTTCTCTACACCCATTGATATAAAAAGAGGAGTAAGACAAGGATGCATCCTATCACCAAGCTTGTTTAATCTATACACTGAGCAAATCTTTAAAAACATCATAGAGATGCCAGGCCTACAAATTAATGGAAAGATAATCAATAACCTAAGATATGCTGACGATACTGTACTACTAGCAGAAAATCCTAAAGACCTACAACAATTACTTAATGAAATAAACACGACAAGCAAAAAATATGGACTAGATATGAATATCAAAAAGACTAAAACTATGATCATAAACAAAGAAAATACTCAAAACCCACAAGTGAATATCAAAATTGAAGGAGTAGACCTTGAGACAGTTCAAAACTACAACTACCTTGGACATACTATAACCAGTGATGGAAAATGTACAACTGAAATAAACAAAAGAATAGGAATGGCAAAAAGTAATTTTAATGTTGTGAAGGACATACTAACATCAAAACAAATAACACCAAAGCTAAAACTAAGAATAGCAAAATGTTACATCTTCTCAATATTCCTATATGGTGCTGAAACATGGACATTAGACAAGAAAACAGAACAGAGATTTGAAGCCTTCGAAATGTGGATTTATAGAAGAATAGGTAGAATTGGATGGAAGGAAAAGAAAACAAACGATGAAGTCTTAAAACAACTAAAAATGAAAAGAGAACTTCTGAACACAATTAGAACAGGACAAATGCGATTCTTGGGCCATGTTAAAAGACACAACAGCCTACTGAAAGTAATCCTGGAGGGGAAAATACAAGGTAAAAGAGGCAGAGGCAGACCAAGATTAACATGGACGAGTAACATCAAAAGATGGACAAATCAACCGATGACAACCTGCACCATCAAAGCAAGAGATAGAGCAGAATGGCGCTCCATGGTAGCCAACCTTCGTTGCGGAGACGGCACTCAATGATGATGATGAATTAATCGCTAGATTTCATCATCATTCATCATTGAATGCCATCCTGTGCCGATGGTTGGCTACCGTGGAGCGCCATTCTGCTCTGTCTCTTCCTTTGATGGTGCAGGTTGTCAAAGGCTGACTTGTTCATCTATTCATGTTACTCGTCCACGTTAGTCTTGGTCTGCCTCTGCCTCTTTCACCGTGTATTTTCCCTTCCAAGATTACTTCTAGTAGGCTATTGCTCATTTGTCTTGTTTGAATTGTATTTAGTAGTTCTCCTTTCATTTTTAGTTATTTTAAAACTTCATCGTTTTTTTTATCCATCCAATTCTATCTATTCTTCTATAAATTCAAATTTTAAAGGTTTAAATTTTCTGTTCTGTTTTATTTATTTGTTTTGTTTATTTCAGTTTTACATTTTCCATCTCTGGTTATCTAACAGAGTAAGCTAATGAAAGCATGGGAGCAAATAACTTAGTCGTTACCAATTCTTTCATAGACAATAGCAGTAATATATGATAGCGACCAGCAGTAATTGTGACATGAAATTTAAGGTATGGAAAATTACCAACCAGAATAACAAAGTGTACAAATAGAGATGGCGCAGAGTTTAAAGTAGGGTTAGAGACACCCCCCTAGGATTTATACTCGGACATAACGGACACCCACCAAGTTAAGTTAGAAGTTCACATGGGGATAGTGGACAAGGAAGGAAAGATAAAATTATACTGAGAGTTTAATTCCATGGAAATTTCCACTTCAACCAAGTTTGTGGAAGTGAGAGTAGGCGCATAACAATAGCATGCATTGACCCCATGACTTTGGCCGTCTGATAAATAAGTTGTAATTCAACTATCAGGACAGGTCAAAGTCATGAAGTAATGATTATGTTAAACTCAGGAGTATTCAAGACTGACCAGGGGTTATAGAAAAGTCATGAAAACAAAGTGTTATTATCAAGTCCTGGAAAGTTCAGACACAGGTCATATTTTTGAGTCACAGTGAGGAGAGGTAAAGTGACGGTGGAATATTAGTTTTGAGGTTTGATTGGCTGAAAAGGTTGCAAATTGTCACTTTGCAACAATTTAATTGACTACTGATTTTCACGCGAGGAGTTTTGGCTAAATATTTAAACTTCAACACAATAGGTTTAAGATAGTTAGAAAATTAGACACAGAGAGAAAAGTCAAGATGTGGACTAAGTAAGCTTAGTCCGGCTTCGGCCGAACTGCCGAAGGCAGTTAGATAGAAGTTAGAACATTAGACACAGAGAGAGAAGTCAAGATGTAGACTAAGTAAGCTTAGTCCGGCTTCGGCCGAACTGTCGAACGCAATTAGATAGAATTCAGAGAACAACTTTTTAGATTAGACACTAATTATTAGAACAAGAGTCAGAATTAGGAAGAGCTAGAAGTTTATAGAAATAGAAGTCAGATCTATATATTAAGATTAGAAAGTTGAGCCAGTTAGTTAGGAAGTTAAGAATCTTCAAGTTGTAGTTTTAAGTCAGTTGAGAAGTTATTAAGTAAGTTCATAGAGAGTAGTAGGGATAGCAATGAACATATTAACTTTTTGTTGTAAAGGGTTTGAGAGTTTTCAAGTTGTGTTTCACATTTCTGATAAACGTAAGTAAATGATAGAGAGATTGAATGCAAGATATGCACTTATGGACATTTCAAATAGTCACCGACGATAGTCTCTTGATTGTCCAGAATTAACGAACATTAACTTAAGATAAGTGCATCAACCACTAGTCGAATCATTGTGCCAAGAAATATCAATAAACTCGATTATGATTATATAATGAGAGATACAGAGTCCGTCATGTTTAATGTTGTGTCAACTATAATGTGATGTGATGTCCTGAACAATAAAATAACATCAATATATTATTTCAATAAATAATTTGTTGTTACTATAACAGTTATAGTATGCCCAAGGTAGTTAGATATATGTGCACTTGATTCAACACGTAAAGTGTTGCGATTGGTTGAAACAGAATATTAATCTAACGTTAGCACGCAATTTGACTGGCTGGAGGAAATACAGAATGAAGCTATGCGCATTATCATGGGGTTTACGAGGGACACTCCTGTGTAGCAATGAAGTATCTTCTTGACTTTCCAACCATGGATGACAGGATCCAGATCTGGAGGTCACGAGCATAACTGAAGATTAGTGCAGATAAGAGCATTATCAAACAGGTCAGTGGGCTTACCAATATCAACGTTGGCGAGGAGTGGATACCGGTGTTTCCGTCATTCAGAGGGACATTCTCGTGTATTGTCACGCTCGACAGGAAATATTGGGAACAGAACTCAGTCGTGGTCAATGCGGAGGTCAACGGTCTCATCTGGGATAACACCGATGAGAAAGATGCAGTCATCTATACAGACGGATGTGTAATACGACACCAAAGGAGTACATGGGCATTTACAGCACGCTCAGCAGGCAGAATAGTCAAGGAAGACAGTGGTGCCTACGTTATGACACGAGTAGTATGACGATGGAGGTCATGGCAGTGACCAAGACATTTATCTGGTTAGAGTCACAAGACTACATCCACGCCTGTATAGTGAGTGATTCAATGAGCATGCAGAGCCATTGCAAAAATCCAAAATACGTAAGGTCATCTTTGTGTACGTCCCAGGACATGCGGGAGTACGGGAAAATGAAAGATTTGATAGATTGGCTAGCTGCGCTATTGTTGAGGTCGGTCAAGCAATGGATCGGGCGGACATCATCAATGCCCTCCCGGAAGTGGGAAGGACACAGGACTTCAACAACCGTGAGTTCACGTCACTTCTTCGGATGAAAGAGATGTGAGTTAAGATGGGCACAACCAGAAACGAGAAACTTAGTGGGCGTGTTGGAAGACTAATCAGCCAAAACAGAACTGGAGTCCTCCGTCGCTGGACACTGCGAGACTTGCTGAGGAGGGGATCTGAGCACATGTTCGGAGTGCAATGATAATGATCCACAAATAACTCAATAACTTAATTAATCTAACATCGTTTCTGTGTCTGATCCCCAATCTCAGCCCAAACAAGACATGTAAGGAACCTGGCCATGATTTTCCACCACGTATTGATCGATGGCGTCTTGTAGGCAGACTTCTCTGATATGTCCCATGTGCTTGTTATAGCGGCTACAATTAATGTTTGTTTTCTCTGGTAGAATTATGCCAACATTTGTGAGTTAACCTATTTATTATTACAGCAAGATCAAAGAAACGCTGGAACGGCATACATTGGCAATAATTGAAGCCGCCTAAAGAGCGTGGAGCAGAACTTTCTATCTCCTTCGACACTGAACTGGGTGTTTAGGAATTGAGGAATAACAGGAAAAAAGATAAATCACGGCATTGATCAAATTTCTTAGTTTTGTTTTTCGTGTACGAGTAGAGATGGAAAGAGAAATATGTAGCTGGACAGTAAATCCAGCACGGCCAGCTCAGATCACTTCAAAATCCAGGTCAGAGATTTTATTTCAAACGCCACCAGTCCTCCCCCCTTCCCTCCCGCTTTCCTCTTTCATTTGAGGAATATTTTTTGTACCCTTCACATTTTAACCCGCGCCCACGTGATGAAGAAATGAGTCCTGCAATGTTGATATAGAAATGTCTTCCTTCTCTAGCTAATTCTTCTTTGCTTTCTCTCCAAATTTTCTCCTGTTATTTTTTTACCTCTAACAACTGTCCTACGTTTTCTTCTTTCTGAAACAGCTTTGTCTTCTCCATTATTATTTTCCCATTCTTCCATTCACTCTTCAACTACCTTTATTATCTTTACTTCTATCTTCTCTATTTCTGTCATATTTCTAAATCTGGTTAAATTTCATTGGGCTTAAGTGAGGGTTTAAAGAACAAGCTTTTTAGACTTTGCATCTAGGGTCGTTTATTCAATTGGGTATCTCAATACCTTCAGGATAGAACGGCCAGAGTACAAGTTCAAGGTCAACTAAGTAAGAAGGTCTCCATCGAACAAGGTATCCCATAAGGCGGAGTCTTGTCCCCAACACTCTTTTTAATTTTCATAAATGACATCGTAAAGGACATTCCACCCAGAATACACTTAGCAATATACGCAGATGATCTGGCGGTATGGGCTCGCGAGGAAAGTATGTTGGTGGCTGGACCCAGGATGCAAGATGCCCTAGGTGAACTTGAAAAATGGACGAACACCTGGCTCTTACCATTGAACGAAAAAAAAAATACATATACAATTTTCAGCCTATCAAGAAACACACTCTCTGCAAACTTGAAGATAAAAAACCATACACTCCCTATTGACCAAAACCCAGCATATCTTGGCGTCATCATGAATCGCAGAGTGACTTGGAAAAATCAGATAGACAGAGCAAGGAAAAAAGCCAGAAAAGGAACAAATATTATGAAGAAATTGGCAGGAACGGACTGGGGAGCAGACAGTAATATCTTGAAAAGACTATACGTAGGAAGAGTCAGACCAGTTCTAGAGTATGGAGTCACAGCCTGGGCTATGGCTTCCAAATCACATCTTAGCAAAATTAACAGAACACAGAACCAAGCTGCCTGTATCATCACTGGTGCTATGAAATCTACACCTACCAAGACTCTAGAAACAGTAACAGGTTTACAACCCTTAGATGACAGACGGGTCACTAAAGTATTGCAACAAGCGACGAAATATAGAAGGCTCCTTAGCCACCCCATGCACCAAAGAATAACTGGTTCTGGAATTGTACGACTAAAGAGGAGCAACTTCGCTGCAATTGCCAATGAACTAACTACTGGAGACCCAGTACTTTCCCAAACAATATCGAAACCCTTTGGCCCATCTGATATTTCTCCTTATGGAAAACATAAAATACCAGAACTTAAGGAAAATATAATAGGAATCATGAAAATAGGCACCCAATCAGACACAGAAAGAAAACACGTAGCAGAAAAAACACATACACGATACCTACCCACATGACTCTTGGTCCCACATATACACAGATGGCTCTGCTACAAATGCCACCAGAAATGGAGGGGGAGATGTGTTCTTGACGCTGAATAATCAGGACGAGATCACCAAGTCAATAGCTACTGGGAAATTATCAAGTAACTTTAAAGAGAAACCGAGGCCCTCAGAGATGCTGCAACAATGGCAACTCAACACAAAAATAACATGCACAATAAATTGGTGGTTCTGACTGATGCTCTGTCAGTACTATCAGCTCTAAAAAGCCCCAAGAACAATGAACTAGATGACTTGAGAACAACTTTGGACCAACTATGCAATAACTTCCAGAGAGTAGTCATTCAGCGGATACCATCACACTGTAATATACAAAGGAACCAACGCGCAGACAAATTAGCTGAAGAGGGAGGGAGATTACCACAAGAGAACCATCCGCTCAGTTATGATGAAGCCAAATCCATCCTCAAGGGTCAGTTCCATGAAAAATGGAAACGAGAACACCCAAAGCATAACGAGAGTGACGGATACCATCAACTATCAAGGAGGGATCACGTCATCATGCGTCGCCTACGCACTGGCCACAATAGCCACTGGACAACATGACTACAAAACATGTTCTACAGGATTGCCCCAGTACACAGACCTGAGAAGTGCAATGTTGTCCACGCCCACATCCCTGGAAGAGAAACTATATGGGGCAATCGATTCGCTTAAACAGACAGCTGACTTCATGAGAGAGTCTGTAATCCTACTCTGATTGAGTCGTGATCGCGGAGAGAGAGAGAGAGAGATAGAGAAATAGTAATTATGCTTCCTACAACGTTCACCTCTGCTCACATACCGTGATGATTAAAGTAAATTCGCTCTAACTCTCTTACAATCATTACCAACATATCGCATATACAATCACGTTACAATCATATTACTAATGCATCATCCAGTCACTGAAATTACATTTGTCCGCCTTCAGTTCTCTCTATCACACCTGTTCGTCTTTAGTCGTAACCGATAATTCCTCCCATTAGTTTGCATGCATTCATTCTTACCTTCCATAGCCACCTCGCTACACACTATTAACTATAATTATAGTTTTACATCATTTCCATTTAGTTCAGCATATGTTTACAAGCGATTGTAATATCTCTGTAATCTATATAATATCTATGTAATATCTGTATTATTGTAATTTCCTTTTAACACGTTAATTCTTAGAGCCGCTTATAAGAATTTATTATTGACTTCGGAAAATCAATTTTTTTTTCGGCTCAATCAATTAGGTCAATCTCCCATGTAAATCTATCCGCTATGTTAACTTCATCAACAACATGGACAGAAAGCTGCTTACAGATTACAACACATTTCTTCAAAACAAAACACGCTCAACTCAAGTTTATACTTTATCCTTGCTACTAGAAAGTGTTGACAATTAGTTTCACATTGTACCTTTTATTGACTTCCGGACAAATAGATACTTAGCTCCACTTAATGTTTGTAGCTCACTCTTAGAAGTACCTAAACGTAGATCATCTACCTTCAACTTATTGCCTTCAACTTATTGCTAGAAGTATTGAAACTTAGCTCCAACTACCACTTTCTGCTTATTGCTAGAAGTATTGAAACTTAGCTCCAACTACCACTTTCTGCTTATTGCTAGAAGTATTGAAACTTAGCTCCAACTACCACTTTCTGCTTATTGCTAGAAGTAAAGAAACTTAGCTCAGCTTACTTCCTTCTGTTAGACTACAAATGAGCCACTACCACAGAAAGGTATTACCATTATCTAGAAGTTATTGTCACTCCAGAAACATCCAGAAAGGTACCAGAAAGGTACCTTATCTAGAATTATTGTCACTCCAAAAAACGCAGAAAGACTTAAACTTAGCTTAATAGAAACGTACTTACTATCGGTATATTCAACAAACTTTACACGCATATAAAATTAGTTACACTATTCGCCTTCGACTTTAACATTTCTCCAGTTTTACATTTTCTTCACTTTAAAATGTTTATACTTTATTTACATTTATTACTTCCTTTCGTCAAAATATGGAGAAAGTATTATCTATTTATTTCTTTTTCCTCATTTCTTGTGCATACCATCTTAGCTCTATTGAAATCTCTATTTTAATTTCAAGAAGTATAAAAATGAAGATCTATTTTTAACCATTTCAATACTTATTGAAAATTATATGCTAACTTCGTAAGTTATTTTCTTGTTATTTCAAGAAATATATAATGTTAGCTTCTCTTATATTATTTTCGTTACTTGTAGAAGTATCTTAATCATTGCTCCACTGACAGTCCCCTCACAGAATATCTCATCAGCTTCCACCTTCTCCAGCACAAGCAGAAAATCCAGCAGTTATACCTGATGAAGGCTTTTGCTGAAACGTTTTATTTTGTCTTGTTTTCCTATTAGTTTTGCTGCTCCATACTATTTCATGTTTATTGTATATCTTCTCTGCAGCTATACTGGCGGCCCCGCTTGATATTTCATATTTTGTATATTTAATATTATATATTTCATATTTTGAATATTTCATAATTTGTATATTTCATACTTTGTATACTTCATACTTTGTATATTTCATATATTTCATATATGTTCTTGTATAAAAAAAAAAAATAAGTCACTTACGTTTGTGCCAATAATGACAATTGAAGATATCAATTGATGTAGCAAGGTTCACAGGTCGAACAATAGTTAAGAAGCAAGATAGCTTTCTGATTACATTAGATACGAAGACAGTTCTGTAATGCTCAAGGTACATTTCTCTAAAGATTGTCACTAACATCAGTCATTGTAGCAATCATACAGATCAATCAAATAGTTATCTTTTCGATATGTGGCTACATTTGAATTTATAAAACTATAAAGCAGGCATATATACGGCCCTTTTTGTCAGACGGTATAGTGGAGGCTATTGTGTATTTTTTTGAGGTTTTGTTTTTGTCGAACAGCTTCTCTCGTGGCTAATTCTACCGTTTGACAAACACACACGGCCACAGAATGAACAAGTCAGGTCCACTGATCCACAGGGTTTTCCATCTTTTTTCATGAGTAATTTCTCTTCTACGTTTTGCCTTAGTACAGTCTCAAATGATACATGCTCTCCATGATGTGCGATCACTTACCAAATGTTCCCAGTTATTTTCACAGATGGAGAAGTCATTCAGAGATGATTTACATATGTCTCTATATCGTAGTTTAGGTCTACCGATTTGTCTTTTTCCGTGTGTTAGTTAACCATATTGTATTTGCTTGAGGATGCGTTTTTCTTCCATTCGCTGGACGTGTTCCCATCCATCTTAGTCTTCGACTTCTGAGCATCGACATGATTGTTGGGGTATTAGCACGTTGCAGGACAGTTAAGTTGGTTGTCTTGTCCTGCCATTTGATGTGCATTATTCTGCGGAGATATCGCATGTGATAGACATTCAGTCTTTTTTCGTGATTTGAGTATGTTGTCCAGGTTTCAGATCCATATAATAGTGTGCTAAACACACAAAGCCAGGCATAACTGTCAATCAAAATCCAATTTTCGTTCTTACTTGACGAGAGCCTTTTCCAGTTTAACTGTTGTTATGTTTTAAAACTGTGTATTGTTGCATACATTTTTACGATGACGTGTTATAAACTTACATAACCGCAATGTCTATCGAGACTCAAACAGTGACGTATATGTATATGTTTATGCATTAAATTGACAATTAAATAATTGCAATTTTTGTTACGTGAGTTTTTACCCAGTTAACATGCACAGACTTCTATTTCACCTTACACAAGATCCTATCAGTTTTTCTTTGTCTAATTTTAATGACCTAGCCATTCTTAACTTTCATTTTTTTTCATGACTTCCTTCCTTGACTTTCATATTTTCCTTCGATGCAGATCTCATTATCTCAAATATATTTTTATTACTTTATTTTGTCAAATAAAACTGTCACTTTCCTCCCACCTTTTCACATTAAAAAACAATATTTGCTTTAACCCGCCTGCCGCAGTACAACAAACACACAGGTCGTGTAGTGCTAACACTTTCCTGACACTGAACCCACTCACACACGCATTCCCAACACACGTAATGCGCCAAAACTTTGCAGGGACATCATTTTATATTCCCCTGCTTTAGAAGGATTTCTGCAAATGGCGATTCCGCAGGTTGGTACTGCTCAATAATTACCCGAATATTAGCATATGGAAATATACGTTTGGGAGCATGGCCATCATGCACAATGAACGGAGTTGCATGTTCCTTGTACAATTATGAGACACTTGATGTAAATTCATTCAGACTTGACAACATATCAGAATCAATTAGACAAAAATAAAAAAGCAATCGATAATGTTACTTTAGCTTGAGTTTGGGAGAAGGCCTTCCATAAATAAATGTCATACCTTTAAGGCATTCTTGGACAATTTCCACAATAGTTTATATTATGTCTTCGTTTAATAAATATTAATGCTCAATTTATATGCATTTTTACATGTAGTATGTATTTTTGTTGTTTCTTTTATGCTATCGATGTTACTGATATTTCCTATATTTATTGCAATAGAAATACTGCGATTTCGTAGAAGAATATTGAAAAATCCCCAGACAATTGAAAAAGCCAACTAGGAAATTTTCAAACATGCCAACACCAAAAGGAGACCTCCTACAAATATCAGAAAGAAACAATTGACATGCCTCGTTCACATCATGAGAAGAAAGTTGCAATAAATTATTACAACTAGCAAAATGCAGGGGAAGAGGCAACAAAGAGAGAAGATATACAATGGCTCTGTACAGTGGCACAGAAAACAGTCAAAAACAGAACTGACAAGACGAATCATGCGCCGTCTCTGTGGAAAATCTGTATGACATCACTCGAGATGCAGCACCCCAATACCATGCCACTTCAACTCTAAGGGTCATCAAGGTAGAGTGGATGTTCAAGTTACTGGCCTGCTGTCATGTTCTTTTGATAGTTGAAGCCGACTCACTTTACATAATCATCTGATCGCCTGTATGGGTTGTCTTACCACACTGAGCATCAGCCTATCCCTTTCTCACGGGGTATTACCTCTCTCTCTTTTCCCAACTTTATTCCACTTCCCTTCTTTCACTCCCACTTCCCTTACGTTCCCCCTATCTCCTCTCCTTTATTTCTTCTCATGCTCCTGCTTTGACTTCTCTCCCCCTCCCTTAACGTGATCTCTACATGCGATATTGAAGGTCTATATTACATATCTGTAAGTTCATTGGTACCCTTCCACTGCAATCACGGAACCTATTTACCAACTTATATTTATAATTACAGCAGCTTTTGTTTGCCTGTTCTCCACTTGGTAAAGTGGATGCAGCAAAATGGCTACCAAGATGACGGTTGATTTATTTTCGTAGTGTAGATTGTGTGATTAAAGTGATTGAATATAATGTTTTCAACGGAATATAATTTTCGAAAAGTTGTGTAAAGTTTTCTACCAAGGAGGAGGATAAGAACTGATAAGTACTTTTTAAAAATATAATCAGCAAAAGTTTTATATTTAGATCGTAAAATATCGCATGTGAGACCTTAGCGATCAAACACGTGGGGGGAAACATCAGCCGGGCTAAACCCCCAACGTGTGTTTTTCTTAAGTTAAGCCCTTAACTTACGACTGACTCAGCAGGTCGGTAAGGGATAAATGTTTTATGTTCAGAGAAATACACAGAAGATGGAGGTTAAAGTAGCAACGATAAATATATGTGGGATAAAAAATAAAGAAGTCGAACTTATAGAAGAAATGACAAAAAGGAAAATTAAAATACTAGGATTAGCGGACACCAGAGTAAAAGGACAATAGATAAAGAAAACACACATGAACTACACGAAAATATTCTCAGGAGTCGACAACACAGAAAGAGCAACACATGGAGTAGGTTTTATCATTGACCCAAAACACGCAAAGAACATTCTAGAAATAAAATACCATCCAGAAAGAATTATCACAATTAAACTACTAGAAGATGATCGAAAAAACAAATTACATTCAAATCTATGCACCATGCAATAACAATGAAAAGACAGCGAAGAATTCTACAACACACGGTGTGAAATCATTAACAATATTGAAGGATGGTTATGATCACACTAAGACAGCCAAAAACAAAGAGAATATACGAAAACAAACAAAAGAAGCGAAAAAAACAGACAATAAAAATAAAACAATTAAAAGATCAAGAAACAAGGAAAACCCTAGAAGAAAAATTTATAGAGGAATTCAAGAAACTCCCTAACGAAGTATGCACAGTAGAAGAAGAGTGGAAACAATTTAAGGAAACAGTAACCATCATCTCTAAAACAGTTTGTGGAACGAACCTAAGAACAAGAGAAGGGAAAAAGAGCACCCCGTGGTGGAACGAAACAATCAGAGAAGCAATTAAGGAAAAGAGAAACTGTTTAAAAATTGCAGGGAAAACAAGAACCAAGAAAAATATGAAAAATATGCCTTAGTTCGAAAAAGAGTTAAAATGTTGATCAAAGAAGCTAAGCAAAAGAAATGGACAGAATTCGGACAAAACATGAGCAGGGACATCAAGACAGCCACAAGAGACTTTTACAAAGCAGTAAAAGCCACAATAGCGAGAAAAGAAAATCATGACCCTACTGAGCTGATAAATGACAAAGACGGGCAGTCAATATCAAATAACCAATGTATGCAATAGAGATAGAACGAACATTTTGAAGACCTGTTAAACATACCAACTACCAATAAGACAACAAAAACCACGCTAGAACTCATAAATACTGAACCTAACATCATGAAAGAGGAAATCGAAGAAGTAATCAAATATACACCAAGAAATAAAGCACCGGGGATAGATAACATACCAATAGAAATAATAGCAGCAGCAAGAGAAACAAGAATGCAATGGCTGCACAGAATATTTAATGCAGCATGGCACCAACAATAAGCCCCAGAAGACTGGCAACAGGCAATCATCATACCAATATGGAAAAAAAAGGTAGCAAAAGAGAATGCAATCAATTTAGAGGTATATCTCTTCTCGGCCATGTAGGAAAGCTATACGCCAAAATCTTGGAAAAAAGGCTGAGACCAATAATAGAAGTACAATTAAGCGATTCTCAAAAGGGGTTCCGAAAAAAACAGAGGATGTACCGACGCACTATTCACATTAAAACAGCCTGCAGATGCAGAGAAAACGACAGAACACAATCAAAACTTATACATAGCTTTCATTAACCAGGAAAAAGCATTCGACAGAGTAAACAGAGAACAACTGTGGGAGATACTAACAATATACGGGGTAAGCCAACATTAACCAACCTTATTAAAAGTCTCTACGTCAACAGCAGCTGCAGGGTCAGAACAGCAGCAGGCTACACAGACCACTTCGAAGTTAGATCAGGGGTGCGTACTATCCCCCCTACTGTTTATTACATACATGGACCATATATGCAAGCTAGCCAACCCATCATAGACAGAGCAAATCAACGAGCTTTTATTTGCAGACGATCAGACACTAATACATGAAACAAAAGAAGACCTACAAGAACACCTTGCGCAATATGAAAGCAGCAAAGCTCCTGGACCAGATAATATAACTAAAGAAAAGATTGAAGCCATGGGTAATTTTGGAATAGAAATAATAACAAAAAATATTGAATGTCTACAACAGCGGATATATACCAGAAGACATGTTCAAATAAATATTCATAGCCCTACCAAAGACATCGGGTGCGATTGAATGCAACGATCATGGCACAATAAGCCTTATTAGACATATGACTAAGATATTACTAAGAATCATCATGCGAAGAGTGCGACCCAACAAAATCAGTCCATAAATTAGCGATGAACAGACAATGTGGTTTTGTTGGAGGTAAAGGAACGAGCAATGCTATAAATATCATAAGATCTTTAGTAGAAAAAGCCATAGAGGTGAAAACAGATCTGTACCTATGTTTCGATTATATGTAATAGAGTGAGCTAATTGAAGCATGGGGGCAGGTAACTTAGTTGTTTCCCGCTTCTCAATAGATAATAGTAGTAACAAATGGTAGCGACCAGCAGTAGTTAGGACATGCAATTAAAGTATGGAACATTTCCAGCCAGATAACAAGTGGTAGAAACAAAGTTAAAGGAGTAAAGGTTTATAGTGGGTGGTAGACACACAGAAAGTGGGAAGGAGGTAATGTCCATAATTGTTGGACGACACATAATAGTTTAGATCCATGAAAATTTCCACTTCAAATCAAGTTTGTGAGTGAGAGGAGATGCAGATTTCCACGACAGCAGTTTGGGGAAATAACAAATAGCATGCGTTGACCCCATGACTTTGGCCCGTCTGATCAATAAGTTGTCATCCAACTACCAGGAGAGGTCATTGTCATGAGGTAACCATTTATTGTAAATAGGTTATAGTAGTCACGAAATAATCTGTTATTGACAAAGTTTTGGACAGTTGAGACACAGGCCCAGTTGTAGAGTTCAAGTCTCGGACATGAGGCTGCAATTGATCAGGAGGGAGTCGCAATTTTTCACTTCGCGACAATTTTATTGGCTACTAATTTTCAGACGCAGAGTTGTGGCTGGGGTATTTAAGCTTCAACACATTAGGTTTAAGACAGTTAGAGTCAGAGAATTAGTCAGGAATGAGAATAATCAAGATGTAGACTAAGTAAACTTAGTCCAGCTTCGGCCGAACTGCCGAAGGCAGTTAGATCGAGTTAGTATAGTCAGAATAGTTAGGAAGTTAAGATTAGAAAGTGAAGCCAGTTAGTTAGGAAGTTACAATCTCCAAGTGTAGTTCAAGCCAGTTGAGAAGTTATTATTGATAGAAGTTGATAGAGAGTATTATGAACTTAAGCTGTGAAGCGCTTTTAAGAGTATTTCAAGTTGTGTTCCACATTCCTCAAGAACGTAAGTTGAATAATGTTATATGCAAGATATGAATTTACGGACATTCAAATAGTCACTGACAATAGTCTCTTGAATGTCCCGAATTAATTAACATTAATTTAAGGTAAGTGCATCAACCACTAGTCTATCATTGTGACTAGAGATCAATAAACTGATTATGTATCCAGAAAAAGAGTCTGTCTTGAATTGCCTGTTGTGATTAAAATAAATGTACTGTCAAGTTATAATACAATATCAGAAACAAGAAACAATAAATATACCATAACATTATACAAAGCCATTTGACAAAGTAAAGCATCAAGAAATAATTAAAATTTTAGAAAGTATAAACGTAGACAGCAAAGATCTAAGAATAATAAAGAACATGTACTGGCAACAAACATCGGCCATAAGAACTGGAAACCAATTGGGAATGTTTCAACAACAACAAAAAACAGGGTGTTAGACAAGGTTGTGTGCTGTCACCAGATTTGTTTAATATTTATAGTACCATTATTTTAAGAACCATAAGGGGTATGCCTGGAATAACAATTGGAGGTCATAATATAAATAATCTAAGGTATGCTAATGATACAGTCTTAATCGCCAAGAGTGAAAATGAGTTAGAAGAAATGTTGGACATTATAGAGAAAGAAAGCAAAAATAAAGGACTCAGCATTAATAGCAAAAAGATAGAGGTAATGGTAACAAGAAAGAAAAAGACATCACCTCAGTGTAAAATAAAGACAAGTGGAACAATATCTCTCTCTTTGTCTGCGATCAGGACTCAATCAAAGTAGGATTCCAGACTCCTACATGAAGTCAGCTGTCTGGTTAAGTGTGTTGATCGCCCCCACAGACAAAACAACACATTTAGAATCTGCCAGATCCACTCTGATTGAACACCCGTTAAAACGTTGCACTGTGTTCTGCGCCAGTGGCCCAGTGCATCCGATTTCAGCCAGCATTTTATTCAGATTTGCTTTCCTTAGCCTTTGATTGCCCCCAAACTTCCTGCAAAGCAGCAGATTATCTTTTCTGTAGGGGGATTCTGCCCTTAGATGGTCTGCCTTCCCAGGTTTACGAGCACCCTCTGCCCGAGTCACTTGAGGTGACTAACACAGACGTGCACACACAAAGATATGAGATGTGAATAGCACAGACATGTACATAGTGATACGAGACATGACTAACACCGACACACATCAAGATATATGACACACAATACTAACATAGACATGCGCATAAAGATATGAGATATGACTAATATAGACATGCACATACAAAGATATGACACAAACCTAACATAGACATACACACAAAGATATAAGATATGACTAACATAGGCATGCACACACAAAGATATGAGATGTGACTAACATAGCCAGGCACACACAAGGATATGAGAAGTGACAAACACAGACATGCAAACACAAAGATATGAGATATGACGAACATAAACATGCACACAACGATATAAGAAATCCCTAACCCAGACATGCACACACAAAGATATGACATATGACTATCACAGAAACACATTAAGATATGAAATATTACTAAACTCAGACGCACATAAAGATATGAGACATGATTAACACGGACACACCAAGATATGAGATATGACTAACATGACACACACCTAGATATGAGCCATGGCTAGCACACACACACACAAGCTAAGATTTGAGCCATGGCTAGCACAGAAACACATCAAGATATGAGCCATGACTAGCACAGAAGCACATTAAGATACGAGCCATGGCTTCACGGAAAAACACCAAGAAATGAACCAAGTCTAGCACATAAACACATTGAGGTATCCATATGCTTGAGTTTGTTGTAGTCTGCAGACTCTTATTAACGTGGGAATCATCAACATACGAGACGCAGGCTTCGATTAACTGTTCACAGATTTCGTTCAAACAGTTGTTCGGAGATTTGAGAGCCGTCTGAGCCGTAGAACGTTCCTGTGCATGCACAGTCCCCGGTTGACTGTTCACAGGTTTCGTTGAAACAGTTGTCCGGACATTTGAGAGTACATATGATGTCACAGCCATCAGAACACGTCTGTTCGCACTGTAGCCCAAAATTACCATCAGGACAAGAGTCATCACAGGTATAGCCAGGATGTTTACATTGTAGGCATTTTCCGGATTTTTTTCACATAAAGGACATACACTGAGACAAGACGTTGAGCAGTCGTGTCCATAGATCCCATGTGAACATTTGCCGTGACACGTACCGATGATGACGTCGCAGCTTTTGCTACACCCACTACACACTGCACAAAGCGACCAAAAATACCCGTCCAGACAATAGGTGTCTGTAAATGTTTGCACCTCACACACCGTCAGTGCACTGCCGGCCTGCGAAATGGTCGGTGAGAACTCAATCTTAATGTGTGCCATTGGCGTTTGTGTGGTGACTACAATAGTGTTCACAGAAACATTAGGATATGATATATCATTATACTGGAACACTACGCCGCCACTGTCAGAGAAAGCCTTTAGAGTGGCATTCTTTACCCGAATCGTAGTGCTAGCTCGATAATAGATTCGAATGGTGTGAATCTTCTGGGGCGTTGCAAAGTTCAGATACCAGTAAACAGGACTGGTTCCACTTCTCAGTTTTGTTTGTGTGCAGTCATTGTCATAGAGATTGGTCTTTGTTTTGCCATTAACTGCGGCCTCTGGTTCACAATAATAAAACAGGTAAATGAATTTAAATATTTGGGAACTTTGTTAACCTCAGACGGAAGATGTACAAAAGAGGTGAGATGCAGAATGGCTCAGGCAAAAGCAGCTTTAAAAAAAAATGATGAAAATACTATGCAATCCATTTTTGACAATTGAAACAAGAAAAAGATTACTTACATGTTATGTAGAGCCAGTCTTAACATATGGATGCGAATCATGGACAATAGGACAACAGACAAGAAAAGCACTGTCTGTAGAAATGTGGTTTGGAAATGTGAAAATGTTGAGAATACCATGGACAGCTAAGAATGAGTAATGAAGATGTTTTGAGAGAGGTCAAAGCAAAAAGAGAGCTAATTTCCAATATTAGGAAGAAACAATCATCATTTTTTTTTTTTTTTTTTTGCCATGTAATGAGAAGAGAACAACTGGCAAAATTGAGGGACGAAGAGATAGAGGGAAGCAAAGAGAAAAAAATAACAGACAGCTTAAGGGAATGGGGAGCCGCGACAGCTCAGTGGTTAATGCACTGGACTACAAAGGACAATGGGTAGGTTTCGATCACAACCGACGGCTTTCGGGTTCACCCAGCCTTAAATGTGTACCGGATTACGGGCGTAATATCGACCACATTACCCCAAAAATCATGTGCTGAAGGTCTGTAAAATATATGGTCACTAACGCCATATTTCCCTTTACGCCACTTGGCGTGACGGGGGTACTTTACTTAAGATAATGGCTTGGCAGAAGGTCAACAACAGAAATGATAAATAGCTGTCGAGATCGATAGTTGTGGAGAGACGTGCAAAACCTACGACAGCAGGCCCAGTACTTGATGATGATGATGTTGTAGCAGGGAACAATCTTCACACAGAGCATCAAGTGTTCTTGCCGCGTATCTCTCATATTGACCGGAAGTCCCAAAAGTGTTTCTGTGTTTTCGATTTTGATGGTAGAAAACGTAACATTAAAAGATTTAGATTTATAGAGAAAATCTAGACGTATAATAAACATATAACTATATAGAGCAACTAATCTAATAGGACAACAGAACACAATATAATGTTTCACAGCAGTGATTGTAGTAATTATTTGTTGCCTTCTTGTAGATAATAATTATCTTGTAGTGTTGCTTGTCAGTAGGTAGTGATTACTGTATACATTTGGTGCTTGTATACGCGTTAACGAAAATTGCTATTGATCAGCCTCGTTCGCTTTATATTTGTCTTCAAATTGTCTTTAGTCACGTTGTATCATTTGATTACAACAACCGTCTTCGACTTCTATGCATTTTGGCAATATGTAAACGTGGAATGCTATATTGCACTAAGTAACGAACGCAAAGGTGCATTCATGGTGGGTGTAATAAAAAAATTGAAATTGTAATCAAGGTCGTCAGACTGTTGACGTAACTTTAAAAGAAATGTGATCGGACAGAGTCCGAAAATATTTAAAGAAATATTTATTAACAGACACGTGGGCGGCTAGACAAGTAGGCGGGTAGAAAGGGAGTGCCCATCATATATAAGGACACTCACTTTCAGAACCCATTATACATGAGACATTAGAGAGGTAGGCCTTATTCGGTTTCCAGTATTCTAACAATGGTAGGCCTTATGCGATTTCCCATATTTAACACTTGTTGGCCTTATTCGGTTTCCCATATTTAACAATGGTAGGCCTTAATTGGTTTCCCATATTTAATAATGGTAGGCCTTAATTGGTTTCCCATATTTAACAATGGTAGGCCTTAATTGGTTTCCCATATTTAACAATGGTAGGCCTTATTCGGCTTCCGATAATAACAAAGGTAGGCCTTAATTTGTTTCCCATATTTACCAACGGTAGGCCTTATTTGGTTTCACATATTTAACAACAAAATGCAACCTTCAATGTTTATAATAAACAGTTGTTCCCCCTTTTCCTCAGTTTTATATTTTGATGGACTTTTCGCTATACCTAAGCATATTTAACAATAACAAACTTCAATTTATCATTGCAGAAGTCAAAAATACATCATCAATGCCCTCCGAGATGTGGTAAGGGCACAGGACTTCGATAACCATGAGTCCACGTCACTCCTTCGGGTGAAAGAGATGGGAGTTAAGATGAGCACAGTCAGAAACGAGAAACTTAGTGGACGTAAAAGAAAACTTAACAACCAACACTGAACTGGAGTAGGGGGACCTCGGTAGCCTAGTTGGGAAACCACCCGACTGGACTACCGACGTTCGGACAACCCGTTTCGATTCCCCCTGGAAGCAGTGTGAGTTGTACTCGTGGTTGGAAAAAAAATACCCCCACGGTCGACCCAGTCGTTGGCAGAAATGAGTACCAGGGTATTACCCTGGGAAGATGAGGAATGTCGCCTCGCATCGTGAGTTTCGATGCTTGAAGCGACACTATCCAGTAGTCTCTGAACATTTCAGGATAGGCGGCCGAGCACATATGGGTGGAAACTCGCGTGCCAAGACCCCGGTTCAAGTCTCGTACTTTATCTTTACCTTTACAGAACTGGAGTCGTCAATCGCTGGACACTGCGGGACATGCTGAGGAGGGGTCTGGGCACCTATGGACATTTTCGGAGTGCAATGATGATGACCCGCAAAAAACTCAATAACTCAAACTTCAATTTATGATAACTAATTAATTTGTTAGCAGTTGGTGTCCCCGTCTATTTGAAAGTGTTATACTTAATTAATTGTGTACTGAACTAAATATATTTTCATGTTATTTTCTTGTTTTCATTAATATTTTGATTTAATTTCAAGCTTTAATTAGGAACAACAATTTATATTATTTTAAACTTGGTAACATTAGGTGGTGGCACAGTTGTACAGAACTAAAGAAAATCACAGGAAGATTATGCAAAATGCAGAATGGAAATCAAATAAAATCACAGGAAGGTTAAATAAGGTACTGATCACAACTCAGAAAAACTGAGGAAGATTAAAAAGAAGAGATAAAGAAAAGGAGTACAAATGTTATTGAGGAATCATTAGTAGAAAATGTATGAAATGTTATTTTTAATTACAATTATTGTTGGAGGATTTACTTCGCACGGAATTTTTTCAATGTATTTTATTTCTTGTTTCTGTTTAAAATAAATGTAGTTGAAATGTAATTTTTCTAATGATGTCTCATCTGATCATTCCAGGTTCTGTCCCTAGGGGTCTCATTTCTGTACTGATTGACTTCCGTTCTGGCTTGTAATTTAAAGCACACAGTATAACTGTTCCAGTCAGTATTGATTAGGCGTGTTCACAGATAGACACCTCGCGACAAGTTAGAACTGTCTACATTCCTAGACGTGCAGTGAAAGGTTAATCTACTCTATGTATCCGGCTACATCATTTGTAGTTTGTCAGAATGTGTCTTTTTGGAGTTAGTTCATGGCTGTACAGTAGTTGATGACTTGAAAGTAGTTCTGGGCTTTACAGTAGTTGGTGACTAGAAAGTAGTTCTGGGCTTTACAGTAGTTGGTGACTTTAAAGTAGTTATGGGCTTTACAGTAGTTGTTGACTTTAAAGTAGTTATGGGCTTTACAGTAGTTGGTGACTTTAAAGTAGTTATGGGCTTTACAGTAGTTGGTGACTTTAAAGTAGTTATGGGCTTTACAGTAGTTGGTGACTTTAAAGTAGTTCATGGCTGTACTGTAGTTGGTGACTTTAAAGTAGTTATGGGCTTTACAGTAGTTGGTGACTTTAAAGTAGTTCATGGCTGTACAGTAGTTGGTGACTTTAAAGTAGTTCATGGCTGTACAGTAGTTGGTGACTTGAAAGTAGTTCTGGGCTTTACAGTAGTTGGTGACTAGAAAGTAGTTCTGGGCTTTACAGTAGTTGGTGACTTGAAAGTAGTTCTGGGCTTTACAGTAGCTGGTGACTTTAAAGTAGTTCTGGGCTTTACAGTAGTTGGTGACTTGAAAGTAGTTCTGGGCTTTACAGTAGTTGGTGACTTGAAAGTAGTTCTGGGCTTTACAGTAGTTGGTGACTTGAAAGTAGTTCAGGGCTTTACAGTAGTTGGTGACTTGAAAGTAGGAGTGGGCTTTACAGTAGTTGGTGACTTTAAAGTAGTTCATGGCTGTACTGTAGTTGGTGACTTTAAAGTAGTTCTGGGCTTTACAGTAGTTGATGACTTTAAAGTATTTCTGGGCTTTACAGTAGTTGGTGACTTTAAAGTAGTTCATGGCTGTACTGTAGTTGGTGACTTTAAAGTAGTTCTGGGCTTTACAGTAGTTGGTGACTTTAAAGTATTTCTGGGCTTTACAGTAGTTGGTGACTTTAAAGTAGTTCATGGCTGTACTGTAGTTGGTGACTTTAAAGTAGTTCTGGGCTTTACAGTAGTTGATGACTTTAAAGTATTTCTGGGCTTTACAGTAGTTGGTGACTTTAAAGTAGTTCATGGCTGTACTGTAGTTGGTGACTTTAAAGTAGTTCTGGGCTTTACAGTAGTTGGTGACTTTAAAGTATTTCTGGGCTTTACAGTAGTTGGTGACTTTAAAGTAGTTCATGGCTGTACTGTAGTTGGTGACTTTAAAGTAGTTCTGGGCTTTACAGTAGTTGATGACTTTAAAGTAGTTCATGGCTGTACAGTAGATGGTGGCTTTAAAGTAGTTCTGGGCTGTACAGTAGTTGGTGACTTTAAAGTAGTTCATGGTTGTACAGTAGTTGGTGACTTTAAAGTAGTTCATGGTTGTACAGTAGTTGGTGACTTTAAAGTAGTTCATGGTTGTACAGTAGTTGGTGACTTTAAAGTAGTTCATGGTTGTACAGTAGTTGGTGACTTTAAAGTAGTTCATGGTTGTACAGTAGTTGGTGACTTTAAAGTAGTTCTGTGCTGTACAGTATTTGGTGACTTGAAAGTAGTTCATGGCTGTACAGTAGTTGGTCACTTTAAAGTAGTTCATGGTTGTACAGTAGTTGGTGACTTTAAAGTAGTTCATGGTTGTACAGTAGTTGGTGACTTTAAAGTAGTTCATGGTTGTACAGTAGTTGGTGACTTTAAAGTAGTTCTGGGCTGTACAGTAGTTGATGACTTGAAAGTAGTTCATGGCTGTACAGTAGTTGGTGACTTTAAAGTAGTTCATGGTTGTACAGTAGTTGGTGACTTTAAAGTAGATCTGGGCTGTACAGTAGTTGGTGACTTTAAAGTAGTTCATGGTTGTACAGTAGTTGGTGACTTTAAAGTAGTTCATCGTTGTACAGTAGTTGGTGACTTTAAAGTAGTTCTGGGCTGTACAGTAGGTGGTGACTTGAAAGTAGTTCATGGATGTACAGTAGTTGGTGACTTGAAAGTAGTTCATGGTTGTACAGAAATTGGTGCCTTTAAAGTAGTTCATGGCTGTACAGTAGATGGTGACTTTAAAGTAGTTCTGGGCTGTACAGTAGTTGGTGACTTTAAAGTAGTTCTGTGCTTTACAGTAGTTGGTGACTTGAAAGTATGAGTGGGCTTTACAGTAGTTGGTGACTTTAAAGTATTTCTGGGCTTTACAGTAGTTGGTGACTTTAAAGTAGTTCATGGCTGTACTGTAGTTGGTGACTTTAAAGTAGTTCAGGGCTTTACAGTAGTTGATGACTTTAAAGTAGTTCATGGCTGTACAGTAGATGGTGACTTTAAAGTAGTTCTGGGCTGTACAGTAGTTGGTGACTTGAAAGTAGTTCATGGTTGTACAGTAATTGGTGACTTTAAAGTAGTTCATGGTTCTACAGTATTTGGTGACTTTAAAGTAGTCCATCGCTGTACACTAGTTGGTGACTTTAAAGTAGTTCATGTCTGTACAGTAGTTGGTGACTTGAAAGTAGTTCATGGTTGTACAGTAGTTGGTGACTTTAAAGTAGTTCTGCGCTGTACAGTAGTTGGTGCTTTAAAGTAGTTCATGGTTGTACAGTAGTTGGTGACTTTAAAGTAGTTCATGGCTGTACAGTAGATGGTGACTTTAAAGTAGTTCATGGTTGTACAGTAGTTGGTGAATTGAAAGTAGTTCTGCGCTGTACAGTAGTTGGTGCTTTAAAGTAGTTCATGGTTGTACAGTAGTTGGTGACTTGAAAGTAGTTCATGGTTGTACAGTAGTTGGTGACTTTAAAGTAGTTCATGGTTGTACAGTAGTTGGTGACTTTAAAGTAGTTCATGGCTGTACAGTAGTTGGTGACTTGAAAGTAGTTCATGGTTGTACAGTAGTTGGTGACTTTAAAGTAGTTCATGGCTGTACAGTAGATGGTGACTTTAAAGTAGTTCATGGTTGTACAGTAGTTGGTGACTTTAAAGTAGTTCTGCGCTGTACAGTAGTTGGTGACTTTAAAGTAGTTCATGGTTGTACAGTAGTTGGTGACTTTAAAGTAGTTCATGGCTGTACAGTAGATGGTGACTTTAAAGTAGTTCTGGCTGTACAGTAGTTGGTGACTTGAAAGTAGTTCATGGTTGTACAGTAGTTGGTGACTTTAAAGTAGTTCATGGTTGTACAGTAGTTGGTGACTTTAAAGTAGTTCATGGTTGTACAGTAGTTGGTGACTTTAAAGTAGTTCATGGTTGTACAGTAGTTGGTGACTTTAAAGTAGTTCATGGTTGTACAGTAGTTGGTGACTTTAAAGTAGTTCATGGTTGTACAGTAGTTGGTGACTTTAAAGTAGTTCATGGTTGTACAGTAGTTGGCGACTTTAAAGTAGTTCTGCGCTGTACAGTAGATGGTGACTTTAAAGTAGTTCATGGTTGTACAGTAGTTGGTGACTTTAAAGTAGTTCTGCGCTGTACAGTAGTTGGTGACTTTAAAGTGGTTCATGGTTGTACAGTAGTTGGTGACTTTAAAGTAGTTCTGGCTGTACAGTAGTTGGTGACTTGAAAGTAGTTCATGGTTGTACAGTAGTTGGTGACTTTAAAGTAGTTCATGGTTGTACACTAGTTGGTGACTTGAAAGTAGTTCATGGTTGTACAGTAGTTGGTGACTTGAAAGTAGTTCATGGCTGTACAGTAGTTGGTGACTTTAAAGTAGTTCATGGTTGTACAGTAGTTGGTGACTTTAAAGTAGTTCATGGTTGTGCAGTAGTTGGTGACTTTAAAGTAGTTCATGGTTGTACAGTAGTTGGTGACTCTAAAGTAGTTCATGGTTGTACAGTAGTTGGTGACTTTAAAGTAGTTCATGGTTGTACACTAGTTGGTGACTTGAAAGTAGTTCATGGTTGTACAGTAGTTGGTGACTTTAAAGTAGTTCATGGCTTTACAGTAGTAAATGGCTTTCCTGTGGCTGGAAGGAAAATGAAAACCGTGTGGTTGCTGAGGCAATGTTAATATACGTATATAATCATCACATCAACTTATTGTAATGCTGTTACAGACACAACCATATCAACTTATTGTTATGCTGTTACAGATTAAACCATATCAACTTATTGTAATGCTGTTACAGATACAATCACACTAACTTATTGTAATGCTGTTACAGAAACAATCACATCAACTTATTGTAATGCTGTTACAGATACAATCACATCAACTTATTGCAATCAATTCTCATCGAAATAGTGCTACTATGGAGTGTCATTTCATGATGTCCCTCTGTAATATGTTCTACCATTTATCTCTTGCCGCCTTCAGGCCACTTTAGTTTTCGCAAGTCTATAATTCATTTCCTACAAACTTGCCCATCCAAGGTAACTTTACAGAAGTCAATATTCTTCCCTCTAGGTGTCAACAATTGTTCACTTCTGTTATTTGAATGGTTCTCTATTGTTATTTCTTCATATTCGGCTGCTTTACAAACTTTGTTAGCTATTTTCTTCATTCAAAGCCTAATTCTGCATATTCTACAATAAACTGACATTTTAAGAGGTCCCATTTCTTTTCAATTGTATTTCTTATTGTCCACGTTCCGTACCACATATCCAAGATATATGGTTCATATAGTCATTAATTATTTAAATTTTACTTTGTCAAAATCTTGAGATCATTTTTTTAAACCCGCATTATTTCTACTTTTTACGTTGGACATGTGATGAGAAGAGATAATAACCGAATAGCAAAGCAAGCCCTCATATGGGAAACAACAGGTAAAAGAAAAAGGGGAAGACCCAGGGAGACACTGAGAAGAACATTGATGAGAGAGGCAAGAGCAGCAGGAGTCGGCTCCCTCAATGAGATAGAACTGCTTGCACAGAACAGAGACAGATGGCGAGATTTGATAAAATATCTTTAAAAGAAAACTGCTAGAACAAAAAATCCATATAGGAGAAGGTGTATCTTGGTCTATGCCCTATGGGCCGGTTACGGCTCGAAAGGTCAATAGATAGATAGATTTCTACTTTTCGGCACGGGCGAAATACCGACCACATTACGTCGAAAATCATGTGCTGAAGGTCTGTAAAATGTATGGTCACTAACAACATATTCCCTATACGCCACTTGGCGTGACGGGGGCTCTTCACGTCCTATTTCCACTTTTAACGTATGTGCACTGTTCTATAAACATCCTTCTGCAGATGAAAGATAATTTTTTCTATATTTTTTTTCCACCGAAAACAAATTATTGTTTACATATGTCCATCCACAGCAAGGCGACGACAAAAACAAGAGACATGCTAGAAGACGGAGAGAGACGTTATGAAGTGAACATCAGATGGAGCAAGGATAGAGCACGATTGTTTGTTACTATAAACAAAATAAAAATAACAGTCACGCCACGTGGCGTATAGGGAAAAGGGTGTTAGTAACCATAATTTTTTTTCAGACTTCGGCACATGGTTTTTGGGGTGATGTGGTCGGTACTACGCCCGTGCTACTTTATTTTCTCAGAAAAAATCCGGTACCCATTTAAGGCTGGGTGAACCCGGAAGCCGTAGTTCTGGATCGAACCCGACCTCTAGTCCTTTGTAGTCTAGTTCACTAACCACTGAGCTATCGCGGCTCCCCATTTGTCACTATATATTATTATACTATAGTTAATTTGCTTATTTCTATCTTCACATCTAGTTGAAATAAACATACATAATTACACATTCAAAGTGATTAGAAGGAGCTTTACCTTTACATTAAACAAATGTTTGTAGTTAAAAATTGAAAATCGCGTTACCCAAAACTCTCATATTGACCAAACATCTATTTTATTTTAAGTGGATTAACTACTAAAATATCATTCACAAATAAATACTGACTTTAGCTATAAAATACCAATTTGTGTGTGCATGATTTCACAGACTGAAGCAGCCTCTATATAATATCTAATTTAAGAATGAGAAGACTGTACTAGGCTTAAAATATAGTTCATTTGTAAATGTCGCAAAATGTTCAATATTATAAATCAAAAGCAACATTTGGATGAGAACAAACAGCCATGAGAGACGTCAGGTAGGGGCAAAGAATAGACCCAATGTAAAACAAACAATTGGGACAGGCGCAACAAAAGAATGATGTGAGAGAGAGAGTGGATGAGAGAGAGAGAGAGTGATGAAGAGAGATATGAATGAAACCGTTCCAGAACAGCAGGAAAGACACGATTTGATAAGATGGACAGATGAGAGACAAGTCGAAATTGCCACGACAGATTAGGCAGAAGGAGGCGTACCGAATATAGGACAAGCAAAGACACAAACGGGTCAGTTACAATAGACACTAACGCGTCAGGGAGAATAGAAACTAACGAGTCAGGTAGAATAGACAATAACGGGTCAGGGAGAATATACAATAACGGGTCAGGGAGAATAGACACTAACGAGTCAGGGATAATAGACACTAACGAGTCAGGGATAATAGACACTAACGAGTCAGGGATAATAGACACTAACGAGTCAGGGATAATAGACACTAACGAGTCAGGGATAATAGACACTAACGAGTCAGGGATAATAGACACTAACGAGTCAGGGATAATAGACACTAACGAGTCAGGGATAATAGACACTAACGAGTCAGGGAGAATAAACACTAACGGGCCATAGAGAATAGACACTAACGGTTCAGTGAGAGTATACACTAACGATTCAAGGAGAATAGACAATAGCGGGTCATGGAAAATAGACACTAATGGCTCAGTGAGAATAGACAATAACGGGCCAGGGAAAATAGACAATAACGGGTCAGGAAGAATAGATACTAACGGGTCATGGAGAATAGGCTCTAACGGGTCAGGTAGACAGGAGACTCTAACAGGCCAGGGAGAATAGACACTAACGGATCATGGAGAATAGACACTAATGGGTCAGGGAGAATAGACACAAACAGGTCAGGAAGAATAGACACTGACATGTCAGGGAGAATATACACTAATGGGTCAGGGAGAAAAGACTCTAACGTGTCAGTGAGAATAGACACTAATGTATCAGGGAGAATAGACACTAACAGATCAAGGAGAATAGACACTAATGGGTCAGGGAGAAAAGACTCTAACGTGTCAGTGAGAATAGACACTAATGTATCAGGGAGAATAGACACTAACAGATCAAGGAGAATAGACACTAATGGGTCAGGGAGAAAAGACTTTAACGTGTCAGTGAGAATAGACACTAACGTGTCAGGGAGAATAGATACTAACGAGTCAGGGAGAATAGACAATAACAGGTCAGGGAGAATAGACACTAATGGGTCAGGGAGAATAGACACTAACGGGTCAGCGAGAATAGTGAAGCAAGTTGAACGTGACCCAAATATAACAGTAAACTAGTAAACTAAAACTTGTCATATGGAAGCCAGTTAATGAAGGAATGTTCTGATAATACATCTGAGCAATTATTCCAAATGCATATACTATATTACACTATCAATTTGTAATAGAAAAAGTGACTCCTAGTGAACCTACGTCGAGATGAGTGTGAAGATGATCTGTGCATCACCCAATTCAAAAGACATACAAGGCTGTCTGTGCTGAACTGTAGATGAATAGTGGCTGGTACGAAAACAAGTAACAGCCATTTTGCTGCAGCAGGACGATTGGCGCGGTATCCAGTATCCTTATGATGTCATCGATACCAGAAGTACATAGAGAATTGGAAAGATTTGATCCCTTCTCTGACTATAATTATTGTTGTATGAAACGCGTCTATAATTGTAAATGTTAATAAACCTAGTATGTATTTATGCTATAATGTTGCAGAGTTTCATGTATTAGTTCATCAGCTCAGCGCATTGTGTTCACTACATTGAGGTGACGTCACACCACCAACAAGACAATAAAACCAAGAAATAACGGTTTAATATATTGAACAAAACACATTTCTATTTACCTATATTCAATATATTTATATTTACCTAACGCCAACAAATTTCTATTTACCTAAATCCACCAAATTGCTATTTACCTAACTCTATCTTCGCGATTAGGCGTTGCTTTTTTCATTTTCAAAGTTTTATTTTGTCTGTTCTTTTATGTGCTCTCACATCTTATTCTGCATGTCTTTTTCATATCATGTGCAATGGTCTAAGCAGAGATTGTCATTATCAGGTAGCATGTCCTTTATAGAACTTTGCATTCAAAAGAGCCCGTCTGAAAGAATAATTGTATCTAGCCAGATCTCCCACAGAACGTTGCATCTATCACAGTCCGTCAGAAAGAATATCTGTCTCTGACCAAATGTCCATGATTCGCATCCACATGTTAAGACTGGTTTTTACATAAAATTTAAGAACTCATTTGTTTGTCTCTATTGTTAAAAATGAATTTGCACAGTACCTTCCTCATTTTTTTGAAAGCTGTTTTTGCCTGAGGCATTCTGGATCTCACCTGTGTTGTACATCTACCATCTGAGGTTAATAATGTTCCCAGGTATTCGCAATACATAACGTATATAAAACATGCAACTATTCTGCTAGAACCCACCTAAAAATCAAAATCACCCACGAGTGGGCGGTAGCGATCAGTATGAAGAGCACTGTTATATATAGCAACAACAATTTCTGCAATGTTATTACTGGCTTGTTTATATAACGTATCCCACACGTTTCCTTTCCTTATGACTAAAGTAAACTTATATCTCATCACTGCTCTTTTTATAGGCTGGAGACCGCCAAGTGACAATTCTGCTCTCTGTCTGTTGTTTATATATTCCATCCATGAAGGCACATATTTTTGCTGGCCCAATTTTCAATTCATTTTACATACGATTATGTAGTCTTGAGATGTCGCCCCTGTCTAAACTGTTTTATTTGTCTCCCCTTATTTGTAAACACGGTTTGACTTGATCGATATCGAAAAACACGCTGAGTTTGGATTAATTTTTTATTTTTTTTGTTTTTTTTTTGTTTGTTTTGTTTTAGAAGATTTTAAAATTCTTTGAAAAACAAACATCTTCTTCCTGTGAGGTTTTAGCTATGAAAAGAAATGCAGAATTTAACTGGGAAAGGAAACGGTTAATATATGAAGAGAATTTTAAACGGCACGTATCGACAAATGAATGTAAGAAGAAGGTATTATAATAGATCTTTAGTCGTGTTACATAGATCCCATCCTGTTGTGTGGAGGCGAGTTATGGACAAATTATTGGCAAATAAATAAAATCATTTCAGTCAGTTAATTATGTTCTGCACAAGAATCTCCACTGTGGTCAGTAAAAAAACAATATTCAATGAAGACATAATAAATAAGACATTTTTTAATGAAAGATAAGTGTAAAAAAACATTACAGAAGACATGCTGAATAAGGAAGTTTTATGAAAGTAAAAAGTAAAGAGTCCATGTCACGCCAAAAGGCGTATAGGGAATATGGTGATAGTGACCATACATTTTACAGACACATGATTTTTGGGGTAATGTGGTCGGTATTACGCCCGTACCGCTTTACTTTCCCAGAAAAAATCAGGTACCCATTTAAGACTGGGTGAACCCAGAAGCCGTTGGTTGGGATCGAACCCTACCCCTTGTCCTTTGTATTCCAGTTCACTAACCACTGAGCTATCGCGGCTCCCAGTTCTATGAATAATCAGTAGAAAAAAGAGTAATGAAGACATGACGAATAAGGAATGTTAATGAGCAGTCAGTAAACAATAGCAATGAAGATACCATGAATTTTAAAAAAAGTTAATCATTTGTCATTGAAAACAGTATTAAAATAATGATAAATAAGAGACGTCTATGATCATATTTTTTAAGCAGATAGAAAGAAAAGATCAAATTGTTTATTGTCTTTAGAAAAAGCAAAACCAATATAACGTTTATTTTTTTTTATTAAAGAAAACAGAGGCTAGCTATTTGGCGTTTCACATTTTAAAACAAAGTAAATTGAAGAACATAGAGGCAAGAGCAAAAAATAAAATATTTGGCGAAATAACTGTGACATGAAAAATACGAAGGATAGAACATGATCATCAACAGCCGTGAACATGGCACTTAATGATAGTGATCTTAAAGCACGAGAGAAGATGCAATTGTGTTTTCAAGTAAACTGAATATATATTTGAAAACGTGAATCTCATTTGTGATTCAATACCTCAGTAATTTGTCAATATTTCCGTGTGCATGATGAATCAGATATAATTTAAATACAAAACATGACAATGCATATAGCACACGTTTTATTGCTTCTTTATTATACATCCGGCATATTTTGATAGTAAATTTAAAACTGACGTTTGTGTTTTAACTTTCTGGAAAATCGCTATATTGCAGCTAATTATAGTAACATGAGTACTTCTTAAGTAAGAGTCCCACGTCCTAAAGTAGAGAAAGTATGGTCGGTATATACACAGGCATTCGTTCTTTCCCAGGAACTACACAGGCATTCGTTCTTTCCCAGGAACTACACAGGCATTCGTTCTTTCCCAGGAACTACACAGGCATTCGTTCTTTCCCAGGAACTACACAGGCATTCGTTCTTTCCCAGGAACTACGCAGGCATTCGTTCTTTCCCAGGAACTACGCAGGCATTCGTTCTTTCCCAGGAAAAAAAATATATTCCTTTATCAGTTTCCAAATGCCGGATTATGGTTGGAGGTTGTGTCGGTAAAGTTATGTCACACGGTGGTAGGTTATGCAGGAAACTATATGTCACAAGGTGGTAAGCTATGCTGGTAACTGTATGTCACAAGATGGTAAGTTATGCTGGTAACTATATGTCACATGGTGGTAAGTTATACTGATAATTTGTATGTCACAAGGTGGTAAATTATACCGGTAACTGTATGTCACAAAATGGTAAGTTATGCTGGTAATTGTATGTCACAAGGTGGTAAGTTATGCTGGGAGTTGTATGTCACAAGGTGGTAAGTTATGCTGGTAACTGTATGTCACAAGGTGGTAAGTTATGTTGGTAACTGTATGTCACAAGGTGGTAAGTTATGTTGGTAACTGTATGTCACAAGGTGGTAAGTTATGCTGGTAACTGTATGTCACAAGGTGGTAAGTTATGTTGGTAACTGTATGTCACAAGGTGGTAAGTTATGCTGGGTGTTGTATGTCACAAGGTGGTAAGTTATGCTGGTAACTGTATGTCACAAGGTGGTAAGATATGCTGGTAACTGTATGTCACAAGGTGGTAATTTATACTTGTAACTGTATGTCACAAAGTGGTAAGTTATGCTGGTAACTGTATGTCACAAGGTGATAATTTATGCTGGTAACTGTATGTCACAAGGTGGTAAGTTATGTTGGTAACTGTATGTCACAAGGTGATAAGATATGCTGGTAACTGTATGTCACAAGATGGTAAGTTATGCTGGTAACTGTATGTCACAAGGTGGTAAGTTATGCTGGTAACTGTATGTCACGAGGTGGTAAGTTATGCTGGTAACTGTATGTCACAAGGTGGTAAGTTATGCTGGTAACTGTATGTCACGAGGTGGTAAGTTATGCTGGTAGTTGTATGTAGTGAAATTGGAATTTTGCTAGTAATGGTATGTCACAAGGTGGTAAGTTATGCTGGTAACTGTATGTCACGAGGTTAGAAGTTATGCTGTAGTTGTATGTCGTTGGTTAAACGACCAGGACAAGACCATCTTACAAGGAACAATCAAAAGAAGTAGAAGACAAGTTATGAAACTGAGTGATGGTATAGAAGCAGGACCATGATAATGATGTCCTAGCAGAGATATTGGTGCATCCATAAAGGATTGCTACAAATGGCGGAGTAAACAAGCCATGTCTTGAATGATACGAATGCGAAATCTGTGTAGAAATGTGATATTCGCCGGTGTCATTTATTTTCATGTGCAGTGTAAGAATGATCCTCTGACCGGTCCAGCAAGCCAACAGGGGAGATATGTGCATCCATCGTGCAATAATTTTAACAACGATATTATTGCAACAATGTCGGTTAATTGAATTGTCACTTAAAGTAAACATGAAGGGAAGCTCGTCACCACAGAGGTGAGATGTTTGCGAAAAGCGCTTAGAGTGACCAGAAGAGACAGCATCAGAAATGGTATCATTAGGAAAAAGAGTGGGCATTGAACCAATTCTAAATCACTTACAGAAACAACAAATGAAATGTTTTACTCATCTATAAAGAAAGATGTACGATTCTTTAGTATATACAGCACATGTTACAAGAGGAGAAGGGAGAAGATCAAAAGGAAGGCCCAGATTAAGATAAACAGATAACGTCAATGAAACGTTACAACAACATCAATTAGCAATGGATGAAGCTGCCAGACGAGCAAGAACGATAACTTGATATCTAAATAGACACCGGAAGAGATTTACAAGAATCGAAAAACGAAAAATATGAAAGGTGGGGGGTTGGGGGCAAAAAATATTGAGTAAAGCTCGTCGTGTAGAGGGAGCCGCGATAGCTCATTGATTAGTGAACTGTACTACAAAGGACAAGAGTTAGGGTTCGATCCCAACCGACGTCTTCCGGTTCACCCAGCCTTTAATGGGTACCGGATTTTTTTTCTGGGAAAGTTAAGCGGCACGGGCGTAATACCGACCACATTACCCCAAAAATCATACGACGAAGGTCTGTAAAATGTATGGTCACTATATAACACCATATTCCCTATACGCCACTTGGCGTGACGGGTCACTAACACCATATTCCCTATACGACACTTGGCGTGACGGGTCACTAACACCATATTCCCTATACGCCACTTGGCGTGACGGGTCACTAACACCATATTCCCTATACGCCACTTGGCGTGACGGGTCACTAACACCAAATTCCCTATACGCCACTTGGCGTGACGGGTCACTAACACCATATTCCCTATACGCCACTTGGCGTGACGGGTCACTAACACCATATTCCCTATACGCCACTTGGCGTGACGGGGGTACTTGACTTTTTTTTTACTCATCGTGTCGACGCTCAGATAAGCTGAGAAATCAAGAGCGGCAATGTAACTTTTTATAAGGGTGTGAAAGGAAAACAATAAAATGTTTCACAATCCATGTGTGTGTAGAAACGGCAACTTGTTATACGTTAACATACAACGGCAACTTGTTATACGTTAACATACAACGGCAACTTGTTATACGTTAACATACAACGGCAACTTGTTATATGTTAACATACACACAGATCGATGTTAAACTGACGTGTTCTCAGAACATATTTTTCATGAATCACACATGGCGTGTGCAAGCTACACACATTAGCTACATTACACACATTAGCTACATTATATACAAGCTACATTACAGCAATAATATTACAACAGCCGACATCAATGTGGGACGTCCGGAAACATCTAAATGATTGCCTAAATAACTAGAACTGAGCATGGGTTATCACAGAAAAGTGAAACATCTAAATGATTGCCTAAATAACTAGAACTGAGCATGGGTTATCACAGAAAAGTGAAACATTTCAATGATTGCCTAAATAACTAGAACTGAGCATGGGTTATCACAGAAAAGTGAAACATTTCAATGATTGCCTAAATAACTAGAACTGAGCATGGGTTATCACAGAAAAGTGAAACATTTCAATGATTGCCTAAATAACTAGAACTGAGCATGGGTTATCACAGAAAAGTGAAACATCTAAATAATTGCCTAAATAACTAGAACTGAGCATGGGTTATCACAGAAAAGTGAAACATCTAAATGATTGCCTAAATAACTAGAACTGAGCATGGGTTATCACAGAAAAGTGAAACATCTAAATGATTGCCTAAATAACTAGAACTGAGCATGGGTTATCACAGAAAAGTGAAACATCTAAATGATTGCCTAAATAACTAGAACTGAGCATGGGTTATCACAGAAAAGTGAAACATCTAAATGATTGCCTAAATAACTAGAACTGAGCATGGGTTATCATGGAAAGTGAAACATCTAAATGATTGCCTAAATAACTAGAACTGAGCATGGGTTATCACAGAAAAGTGAAACATCTAAATGATTGCCTAAATAACTAGAACTGAGCATGGGTTATCACAGAAAAGTGAAACATTTCAATGATTGCCTAAATAACTAGAACTGAGCATGGGTTATCACGGCAAAGTAAAACATCTAAATGATTGCCTAAATAACTAGAACTGAGCATGGGTTATCACAGAAAAGTGAAACATTTCAATGATTGCCTAAACAACTAGAACTGAGCATGGGTTATCACGGAAAAGTGAAACATTTCAATGATTGCCTAAATAACTAGAACTGAGCATGGGTTATCATGGAAAGTGAAACATTTCAATGATTGCCTAAATAACTAGAACTGAGCATGGGTTATCACGGAAAAGTGAAACATTTCAATGATTGCCTAAATAACTAGAACTGAGCATGGGTTATCACAGAAAAGTGAAACATTTCAATGATTGCCTAAATAACTAGAACTGAGCATGGGTTATCACAGAAAAGTGAAACATCTAAATGATTGCCTAAATAACTAGAACTGAGCATGTGTTATCACAGAAAAGTTAAACATCTAAATGATTGCCTAAATAACTAGAACTGAGCATGGGTTATCACAGAAAAGTGAAACATTTCAATGATTGCCTAAATAACTAGAACTGAGCATGGGTTATCACAGAAAAGTGAAACATTTCAATGATTGCCTAAATAACTAGAACTGAGCATGGGTTATCACAGAAAAGTGAAACATTTCAATGATTGCCTAAATAACTAGAACTGAGCATGGGTTATCACAGAAAAGTGAAACATCTAAATGATTGCCTAAATAACTAGAACTGAGCATGGGTTATCACAGAAAAGTGAAACATCTAAATGATTGCCTAAATAACTAGAACTGAGCATGGGTTATCACAGAAAAGTGAAACATCTAAATGATTGCCTAAATAACTAGAACTGAGCATGGGTTATCACAGAAAAGTGAAACATCTAAATGATTGCCTAAATAACTAGAACTGAGCATGGGTTATCACAGAAAAGTGAAACATCTAAATGATTGCCTAAATAACTAGAACTGAGCATGGGTTATCATGGAAAGTGAAACATCTAAATGATTGCCTAAATAACTAGAACTGAGCATGGGTTATCACAGAAAAGTGAAACATCTAAATGATTGCCTAAATAACTAGAACTGAGCATGGGTTATCACAGAAAAGTGAAACATTTCAATGATTGCCTAAATAACTAGAACTGAGCATGGGTTATCACGGCAAAGTGAAACATCTAAATGATTGCCTAAATAACTAGAACTGAGCATGGGTTATCACAGAAAAGTGAAACATTTCAATGATTGCCTAAACAACTAGAACTGAGCATGGGTTATCACGGAAAAGTGAAACATTTCAATGATTGCCTAAATAACTAGAACTGAGCATGGGTTATCATGGAAAGTGAAACATTTCAATGATTGCCTATGTAACTAGAACTGAGAATGGGTTATCACGGAAAAGTGAAACATTTCAATGATTGCCTAAATAACTAGAACTGAGCATGGGTTATCACAGAAAAGTGAAACATTTCAATGATTGCCTAAATAACTAGAACTGAGCATGGGTTATCACAGAAAAGTGAAACATCTAAATGATTGCCTAAATAACTAGAACTGAGCATGGGTTATCACAGAAAAGTTAAACATCTAAATGATTGCCTAAATAACTAGAACTGAGCATGGGTTATCACAGAAAAGTGAAACATTTCAATGATTGCCTAAATAACTAGAACTGAGCATGGGTTATCACAGAAAAGTGAAACATTTCAATGATTGCCTAAATAACTAGAACTGAGCATGGGTTATCACGGAAAAGTGAAACATTTCAATGATTGCCTAAATAACTAGAACTGAGCATGGGTTATCACGGAAAAGTGAAACATTTCAATGATTGCCTAAATAACTAGAACTGAGCATGTGTTATCACAGAAAAGTGAAACATCTAAATGATTGCCTAAATAACTAGAACTGAGCATGGGTTATCACAGAAAAGTGAAACATCTAAATGATTGCCTAAATAACTAGAACTGAGCATGGGTTATCACAGAAAAGTGAAACATCTAAATGATTGCCTAAATAACTAGAACTGAGCATGGGTTATCACAGAAAAGTGAAACATTTCAATGATTGCCTAAATAACTAGAACTGAGCATGGGTTATCACAGAAAAGTGAAACATTTCAATGATTGCCTAAATAACTAGAACTGAGCATGGGTTATCACGGAAAAGTGAAACATTTCAATGATTGCCTAAATAACTAGAACTGAGCATGGGTTATCACGGAAAAGTGAAACATTTCAATGATTGCCTAAATAACTAGAACTGAGCGTGTGTTATCACAGAAAAGTGAAACATCTAATTGATTGCCTAAATAACTAGAACTGAGCATGGGTTATCACAGAAAAGTGAAACATCTAAATGATTGCCTAAATAACTAGAACTGAGCATGGGTTATCACAGAAAAGTGAAACATCTAAATGATTGCCTAAATAACTAGAACTGAGCATGGGTTATCACAGAAAAGTGAAACATTTCAATGATTGCCTAAATAACTAGAACTGAGCATGGGTTATCACGGAAAAGTGAAACATTTCAATGATTGCCTAAATAACTAGAACTGAGCATGGGTTATCACGGAAAGTGAACATTTCAATGATTGCCTAAATAACTAGAACAGAGCATGGGTTATCACGGAAAGTGAAACATTTCAATGATTGCCTAAATAACTAGAACTGAGCATGGGTTATCATGGAAAGTGAAACATTTCAATGATTGCCTAAATAACTAGAACTGAGCATGTGTTATCACGGAAAGTGAAACATTTTACGACCATTAACGTCTTTTTCAGCTTCACACGACAGATACGCATCTTATTATGTTCCCTTTAAGAATGTTAAAATTAGCTTCGATGTATGGTGTTGTCGTCGACATAATGTTGGATGCATTTGCAGTTCGGCCCATGTCAGCCGACTACAGAATCGCATTGTTGAGTTATCTTCTTTCTTCTATCTTTTTTCACTCGAGCAGACTAATGACCCACAGCATTGAGATGGATTCGGGTCTTGATTTAGTCTGATTCACTGATCCGGATGCAAGTAATCAACAAAGAGTCGCTGAATTGTGTCAGCCCATCTGTGCATCTTGCCCTATTTTAAAGACAGAAATTACTCAATTATTTGATGAAATATAGATTCGTACAGATAACAAATGGACAAGACGATCAGAGATGATTTCTCTTGGCACCATAAATATTAAAAGCTTACATTAGATCTGACCATACCATCTTCCACTCGGTTATGTTTTCTCCTTTGTACACTCATTTTCCCAGCTTCAAGAGAAAGATGAAAGCTCTTGTCAAACAAAACCAAATACTTTTTCTTTCCATTCAATAATTTATATACGTTTTGATATTTTGCTACTTTCTCTTTCTTGGTGTACAATTCCCTCCAGCAGAAACAAGTAATGGAAAAATGCTGTAAAGATAGTTTTTTTTTTTTTCTCTTTTGATAGAATTTACTTTTCTTTTTATATTTTAGGATGTAAAGTTTTAGAGTTTTAGTTTTATTGCGTGCTCACAGAAGTTGCTTCCTAATGTCTTTCTTTGCACATCCATACCATTTATGTTTTTCTTTTGTTTTTTCATCTTCTTCTACTTCTGCTTCTGCTTCCTCTTCTTCCTCTTTCCTTTCTCATTTGTCTTTCAGCGTCGAGGGGAGATATTATTTGCGGTCATTCGCTCTTCTGTTCGCCTTTGATGCTGTTATGTTTCTTAGTGTTTCTAATATTCCGTCAATCCATCTTTTTCGTGGTTGACCCTTGGGTCTTGTGTTATCACAACGTTTATTGAAGGCTCGTTGTATTGTGTTTTGATGTTTCTGCCTTGTCACGTGGCCAAACCATTTTATCTGTTGTGTCTTTATATATATATATATATATATATATATATATATATATATATATATATATATATATATATATATATATATATTATGCCAGGGATTGTTCCTAGCTTTTTTCTCAGTTCCTCACTTCTAATCGGACCTGTCCGGCTGTTTCCTCTCATTCGTCCAACACATTTCATTTCAGTAGTGGTTATTTGTTACTTGCACCGTGTAGGTTCACATCTGGCATTGATAGCGCAACGTCCATTTCTGTGTTACATTTAATTTGTTTTTAAGGTAACTGGTCTCAATTATTATGGTCTTCGTTTTTTTTTTTTTTTTGGTTTTTTGTTTCGCCAATGAGCATGTGTTTTTAAGGTTCATTTAATATGGTTTTCATTATAGTGCTAAATACTGTCGTGAATGGCAAGGTTACAATTTGATCAATGCAGACCTGATCAAAAATACAAGATGCACTTGTTTTGTGTATTTATTTAGGTCATCACGTCTGCCTACGTCTCTTTGCTTGCTTTGAAACATGCGCAGTGGGCGGTTCAATAACACCCAAAAACAAACAAAAAACAGATAATCAGATCTCCTTTTGATTACTACTTCTAAAGCAGCTTCTTTTTCACGTCGATAAATTAATAAACTTCTTTATAAACTGTATCTTGAAGTAATTTTTAGTTTAAAAGTATCAGCTTTGTTATGAGGTAAATTGCTATTGTAAATTGTAATTCTTTGTCTTTAAAGCAAACATTTTTATTTATTTTAAAAAAATAAGCTTCAATATGTGATATATCTTTGTTAAGAGAACTGATACAATGTGAACCAAATTGATATCTCTTTAGTTTCAGCTGTAACTAAAGATAAAGGTACATTGAGAGCCTTGAATCGGCATCTTAGCACGCCAGTATTCACTGAAATGTTCTCGCCACTTATCCATAAGTATTCAGAGACTTCTGCATCGTGTCGCTTCAAGCATCGTAAATCACGATGCGAGGTGGCATTTCTCACTTTCCCAGAATACGACCCTAGTACCTATTTCTGCTAGCGGCTGGGTGGACCGCGGAATTTTTTTTTTCAACCACGAGTACAATTTACACTGCTTCCAGCAGGAATCGAACACGGGTATTCCGAACGTCGGTAGTCTAGTCTAGCCCCACTAGACTACCGACTCCCCCAGCTGTGATTCATCATCATGTGCCATACCGGTTGGCGTAGGTGATCATGTCCCTCCACACTCTTCTATCTACAGTGCATCGTATCAGTTCTGTTGTTGACTGTTTTCCATGCCAAGACACCAAGCTATCCAGTATTTTCTCTCTTTGTCGTCCGCGATCTCTCTTTCCTTTTATTTTGCCATTTGTAACCAAGTATTCCAACTTTCCTCTTCTCATTATGTGTCCGAAAAATGTTGATTGCTTCTTTCTGATGTTTTTTAAGAGCTCCCTTTTTGTGTTGGCCTCTTTGAGAACTTCCTCATTGGTCTTTTTAGCTGTCCAGGGAACTTTCAACATTCTTCTGAGAAATCCCATCTCTGTGGCCTCTAATCGTCTTTTCATTTGTTTGTCTACTGTCCATAATTCGATTCCATAGATCAGAATTGGTTCTATATAGCACCGATGAACTCTCTTTCTCATTTTTATTGACATAGATTTGTTGCATAAGATATTTTTCATTTTCTGATATGCTATTTTAGCCTGAGCTATTCTGCTTTTTATTTCTGTGGTGCATCTCCCATCTGATGTTATTATTTTGCCCAAGTATTTGAAACGTGATTACCAAATATAAATATGTGTTACACTTTCATATTTTCATACGTAGTCTTTTCACACTCACTTGTCATTTGAGCAATTGATATTTGAGTGCAATCCCAACATATTCTATGAAATAAATTCTCATAATAACGCACGAAATAGATTGAAGAGTTTCATTGCCTTAACGTTTAAAACAACAACAACACAAGTATGTGCAAAATGAGCATCATTTAATAATTGCATTTTCTGATGTTGAGCTTCGAAAATAGAAAGCTCGGTTGGCGTTGTGAGTTCCTTGAAACAAGGTGTTGAAGTCATAATCAGCTTGTTAGCTTGCTTGCGTTCGCCCGATGACTAAAGGAACACACCACTTCGTCGTCCGCCCTTAAAAGGACGCTGAGTGGGCGCGTCTGCGTTGTGTTGTGGTGTGCAGTATAACTGTGATATTTGCGCCTTCCGGCCCAAAACATCTGACTCCACCACGTCATAAGCAGCAATACTTTACTTCACTTTCTGATTCTAGCAAGCAACAGAGGGTAATCAGAGTAAACAACGAGATCACGACTTTCCAACTATTTCGGCAGCATACATAACAATCACATTCCAACTCAGCGAGCGAAGTGACAGTCTACAATCAGTCACTGTATTCTAGAGACCATGTTTAAAAACGTTCAAGTAATTCAAGCCGTTACTAAAATAAAATAGGCTTAAATGTTTATGGAGGTCAATTATGCTTCATTTGTCAACTTTGCAATGTGTATGAGAACTATAGTCCGTTCAGAAATTCATAATCACATCTGAATTAGCTTTGCGTGACAGCCGCTTGTTATTTTGGTTTCACATTTTGCATGCGATCTTAGAATATTGATGACGCAAAGATTTTGGTAATTTTTATTCCACAACAGATTTTGCACATCAGCGAATTACTTTGATCTTTTATGACGATATCACACAAGTTGATTCAAATTTTAGAGTTTATAGTAATCGTGTTAAATTGTCCAGTTTACCGCAATTCTTGTCAGAGGCGTATCTACATAGTGCTTAATTGTGGGTGTTGTTCGTTATGTGTATTTACAAACATTAATTCAATTGGTTACAATTAGTCTTGTCCTTCGGTCACCATTAGACCCCAGGACGTCCTAACTGCAACTGGAATTGAATTCATCTTAATTTTAATCATTCCGAATCTGGCGATTCCAAGAGGTTGATAATCATTACTGGCTGGACAAATAGTAATCCATCTTGTTTCCAGTACTCATCTTCCATCCGCAACACATTTTCAACACACTTCTTTTGCATAGTTATAAACTTGCATTTCAAACTCATTGTAATTTAGATATAAATGTTGGTATTTAAAGTCAGCAAATTGTCTACTGAGTCTTCACAAAATTAATAAAGATACGCCTTCCCTTCGGTAAGTAATGCCCAGGCCGTGGTGCGTCATGTCGTTCAATAACAATTCAGTTTTGTGCACGGGATTTTCCTGAAGTTAGCGTTTCTGCAATAGCCAAACTATTTTACGTCAACGACCGCACCAAATTAATGTATATATCCTAAAATATTGTCAAATTCGAACAGGGTGAATTTAATATACCCTAAAGAAGAAAACTTTTAAACTAGATCAAATTTCTCAGAGCAAAAAATATTTCTATAACGTCATCAATATTCTAAGATTCCTTGCAAAATGTGAAACCAAAATAACAAGCGGTTATCACGCAAAACTAATTCAGGTGTGATTATGAATTTCTGAACGGACTATAGGTATGTCATTTCTGCACGGACTATAGGTATGTCATTTCTGCACTCGGCTCCAGACTGCCATGACGGTGTGGAAGGAACTAGTATGATGACATTATACTTCTTTATCGAAGCATATACAAGGATAGTCAGAAAGAGGCAGGTTTAACTAGGATCCACTGCACTGGGTTATTATATTTTTAAAAAAAACTTGAACGAAACTGTAAGAGATGTTAATTGACAGCAAACAGGTGTTTCTCATAGCTTGCAATGCAAGTAACTAAGGTATATCATGATCTAATTTCAATTAAGCTATCTGAGGACAATACAAGAATGAACTATTTTACATAGCGTAAATTGTAGTAATGTTTATGTCACAAATTATTCGGTCAAATGTCAACAAAAATATTGCTCTGACGCCCTGGTCTCCTTAAGTTTCGAACTCACCGTAATCTGTTGCTAGCAGGAGAGTCAACATTTTAAAGAACGAGTTACTGCTGTCCATATTGTCTATATCAGATCTCACAAGTCCTGACATTGAAGACCTGTCGATGAACTCTCCGATTAGATAAACAAGCTTTACTTTCACATGACACACCCATACAATAAGGAAAACCTTTGCGGCTTATCACGTCAAAAACTGGACTTAGGTGTTTACAGCTCACGTTGAGAGTGTCTGTACAGCTATCGTTGAGAATGTCTGTACAGCTCACGTTGAGAATGTCTGTACAGCTCACGTTGAGAATGTCTGTACAGCTCACGTTGAGAATGTCTGTACAGCTCACGTTGAGAATGTCTGTACAGCTCACGTTGAGAATGTCTGTACAACTCACGTTAGGAATGTCTGATCATCACATTTCAATAGAGGAGGCCCAGCGCCTGACTGGAAGCTGTCACGGCTCATAGATTGCGCCATTGTCGGTGAACCGTAACTGAAACAGGCAACAGACATGGAGTCAGGGTTTCAAAAACCACCCTAAGGTTATTGAAAATGAGGAAAAATTAATCATTTAAATTAGTAATTAAACTGATAATAAACTGATAATAACTGGTCATATGCTGTGTGAATCTAATTTATTGAAGTGCCTTTCTAACAGCAGTTTAAGAGTGTGACGACCATAATCCACCAGGCCAAGCATTGTACCACAAATCTAACCTCTTTTATTAACAATCAAAGACTATATAATGGGAATAATTTGCATGAACATCAACTTCCTTCTGTTGCAAAGCAAAATGAGAAGTTTATAATCATATTGATTTCTATTGAACGTATCACATTATGACTGCGATAAAAGTATACTCGTGCAAGTAATAACCCGTGAAGATAAACGTGTTTTGTTGAAGCCTTACTGTGTGTGGGGACTATGGTATTACTTCTAATTTTTTTTTTTTCAATTAACAGGGACACATTTTATATACAATGTGATTGAAATTACACCAGGTAGTTCTAGTTTTTCAAAATAACCTATTTGTACCCATTTTCAAGAGTCGGTGCTAAATGTAACAGGCAAAGGTAGGCATTTTCAGTGGAAAACGAGCGCAATAACTAGTCAGCTACAACTAACTTGGTAACTCGTGATGACTCGGGGCACATGAAGATGATGTATCCTAAACTAGTTTTACTGGCACTAATTCCGAAACGCCATTCAAGTGAAACAATGGGTTGTTTCACGTTGTATTTTTCAGCTTCAGCTGATATATTATTATGTTTACTTAATCCATTACAATGAATGTCGTGTAAACATAACGGATAAACCGAACACAACCAGCATCAGCTTTCGTGAGAAATGCCCTGACGTGGCCTCTGTCCTACACGAGACGACCAGCGTCTCAAGTAGTCATTCTTAGCTCATCTGTAATATCTTGCAACAATCTTCTTCCTATGTCTTCCTCTTAACTCATTTGCCTGGAACTATGCTCTCCGTAATTTTCCTCTCTAGGTAATTATGTCGTTTTAAGTGACAATATTTGTCATTTCTATGTTTCATTATTTTTATCATCCAGATTTCTGATATTTTAAGTTCTTCAAATAAAATGGCATGTGTTTTTTTCTCCATCCATTATGTTCTGACCAGTCTTCTGTAACGCTTGCAAAGTATTAATTCATAATATGTATGACACATTGGTCCATTTTCACAGCCTTATATAGACATGGAAAAATAAAGGCGTTTAGAATATTCTAAGTCTCAGTGTACACTTCTTTTGTATGTCAAATATAACTCAGGAGGGAAGTGGGTGAGAAATTAATCACGTTATTTAACGAGAAGTCGGACGAGATTATAAGGTAGTAGAATGAGGTTTGAGAGGCATTCAAGCATGACACAGATTAACACTAAGGTGACCAGACGTTCCGATTTTTGCGGGACAGACCCGATTTTTTACTGCTTTTTCGACCTTTCTCCTGGATTTGTTACTGTCCCGGTTTTGGCCGACTTTTTAGCTTTTGTCCCGGATTTGTTCAAATACATAAGGGACACAAACGTTTACAAATTTTGCCAATATGATAAACGTCTCTTCGACTTAAAAATATACATTATTTCGTTGTTGTGTAGAAAATGTTTAAAAAGTTGAATAGGCTATTTTTTTTTGGAGACACAGTTAAAGTAAAATGCGCTCCAAGTTTTAATTCTTGTACACTGAAACTGAAACTCAAGTAACATCTTTGCAGCCACGATATTTCATACTCTTCTATATTCATTGTGTTACTTTCGTTTACCGACGAACTAATTCTTTTTATTGTGTTGTTTAGTGATAAAGGTTATTGCATTCGTAGGATTTTATTTGCACTTTATAAGCTACCCTTTAAATTTATTCTGTGCTGGACATGGTTCATTTCTTGGTGTTTTTTCCGTGAAGGCATGGCTCATATCTTGATGTGTCTCTGTGCTAGCCATGGTTCATATCTTGATGTGTCTCTGTGCTAGCCATGGCTAGTGTGTGTGTGTGTGCTGATCATGGCTCATATCTTGATGTGTCTCTGTGCTAGCCATGGCTAGTGTGTGTGTGTGTGTGTGTGTGTGTGCTGATCATGGCTCATATCTTGGTGTGTGTCATGTTAGTCATATCTCATATCTTGGTGTGTCCGTGTTAATCATGTCTCATATCTTTATGTGTGTATGTGTTTAGTCATATCTCATATCTTAGTGTGTATCTGTGTTAGTCATGTGTCACATCTTTGTGTGTGCATGTTTGGGTTAGTGATATTTCATATCTTTGTGTGCATGATTATGTTAGTCATATCTCATATCTTTGTGTGTGCATGTCTGTGTATATCACATCTCATATCCTTGTGTGTGCATGGCTATGTTAGTAACATCTCATATCTTTGTGTGTGCATGGCTATGTTAGTCACATCACAAATCTTTGTGTGTGCATGTCTATATTGGTCATATCTCATATCTTTGTGTGCATGTCTATGTTAGGCATGTGTCATATCTTTGTGTGTGCATGTCCATGTCAGACATATATCATATCTTTATGTGCATGTCTATGTTAGTCAGGTGTCATATATATTGATGTGTGTCAGTGTTAGTCATGCCTCGTATCGCTGTATGCATGTCTGTGTTAGTCACCTCTGGTGACTCGGGCAGATGGTGCTCGTAAACCTGGGAGGGCAGACCATCTAAGGGCAGAATCCCCCTACAGAAAAGATCATCTGCTGCCTTGCAGGAAGTTTGGGGACACTCAAAGGCTAAGGAGAGCAAACCTGAATAAAATGCTGGCTGAAATCGGATGCACTGGGCCACTGGCGCAGAACACAGTGCAACGTTTTAACGGGTGTTCAATCAGAGTGAATCTGGCTGGCTCTACTTGTGATGTTCTGTTTGTGGGGGCGATCAACATACTTAACCTGACAGCTGACTTCATGTGAGAGTCTGGGATCCTGCTCTGATTGAGTCCTGATCGCAGAGAGAGAGAGAGGGAGAGAGAGAAATTTATTCAAATATTGTATATCACGTAACTTTGATAAAACACGGAATGTATAATATGGAAAATCAGAGAAAGATGGAGAAAGATGGAGATGGAGAGAGATGGAATACATTAGGGACACAAACGTTTATCAATTTTGCCAATATGATAAACGTTTCTTCGACTTAAAATATACATTATTCATTTGTTGTGTAGAAAATGTTTAAAAAGTTGAACTGGTTGGTCATTTGGCGAAACAATAACAGTAAAATGCTCTCCATGATTTAAAGCATGCATGCTGAAACTGAAACTCAACAAGTAGCATCTTTGCGGCCACGGCATTTCATATTCTTGTACATTAATTGTGTTACTTTCGTTTACCGACGAAATAATTCTTTTTAATGTGTTGTTTAGTAATAGAGGATATTGCATTCTGAAGAGTTTATTTACACTTTGTTACTATAAGCTACCCTTTTAATTTGTTAAAATATTCTGTACCACGTAACTTTGATAAAACACGGAATGTGTAATAGGGAAAATGAGAGAGAGAGAGAGATGGAGAGGAGAGTAGATTCAACTTCAAGAAGAATGCTGTTTGGAACCACCAATTTATTGATAAATTATTAACTTGATCAGTATAAAAGGTAAATAATTGAAGATAAAACATTTCCTCAATTCGATACAGTCTTATCAACCTTTACATTATACTAACTGTGGTAGACATTTTTCTCAATTAAATATTTTTTACAATTTTAATTAATTTTGAAAATATTTTTTTCATTTATATTATCTATATTTTATTACTATATTAATGTTTTTTATTTATATTTTTTCATTTTTAAATTAAACCAAAGAAAAATTTATATGTATTAATTTTTTATTCTAAAAAATATTTTTACTTAAATTAATTTTGTATTTATATTATTTATTTATTTTAAAAATATATTTTTAAAACATTAATTATTTATATATATCATATTTGTAAAATATTTTTTTTTAATTAATTGTTTATTTATATATTTTTTTATTTTTAAAAGTATTTTTGAAACAGTAAAAATTGTTTGTCAAATTTTTAAAAAAAATTATTTACTTGTTTTTTTATATTTTAAATATTTTTAAAAATTAATTTTTTATTAATTTTTTTTTATTTTTAAATTATTTAATACTTTTTTATATTAATTTTTTTCCTAATTTCTCCTCACATTAGAGAGCAACTCCTTTTGTTTTAGTTTAAAACCAGAATGTCCAGAAAAATAGCAAAATTTAAAATAGGGTCAAACCCGGTCACCACGAACCCCAGTGCACCGAGATGTTCAGGGAGACTATACTCGACCCTGGTGAGAGGATCTTGTAGATAATGATCATCCACTCTTGTAGCAAGTGGTTCACCAGGATATCAGGAAGGATAGCGGACGGTGACGTTCACACGGTCCTTGAGCTCCTGCTCAGCGACTCGTATTTTGCCAGCGACGGCAATCGGCAGTCTCCCCTCAACTGCTACATCACAATCGTCGGAAAGTTGACCAGATAAGCATTAATCCACCATTGGAGAACCATCCTTCAATGTCATTTTGGCTGCTGTACAGGCTGCAGATAATATTGACAAAATTTATAGGTGATAATTAGTTCAAAATGGACTTCCGTTTCCAAGATGTTAGAACTAGTTCACGTTCTCTCGATCGCTGCAGATATTGCATTTCAGGTCTGATTAATTTAGGCTCTCCATTGCAATTGTTTGCGTTAAAGTCAAAATGATGTTCTACTTAACATAACTGTGCCGATGAAGCGGAGTCGTAAGCACGGCAATATTCCTTTTTGACAAGTCAAGTGTTGTGAATGCAACCTTCCGCCGTCTTGAGTTGATATGATGCGGTTTACGTCAACACATTGAGTGCTGTTCAATGCACGTTGTTGGAATTGTTTGACACAAGTTATTTACATGTTACAACTAATTAATGTGGACTGCTCCGTCAAGTCAACCGAAGTTTTATTTCTTTATGAAATTTGCACCGCGGCGCGTTTCGTTGTAGGCTGCATTCACTAGAGTAATCAGGGATCTATAGGCGCTGCCATTGTTGTGTGTGCTACGTCATCGTAATAGCTTATCGTGAAATTCATAGACCGGCCATACGCTAATCTTGCGGTCTGTTGTTTGATGTACGACGGGTATAAATCTGACGACTAACTGTGTTTTATATGTGCGGAATTGGAGTCAAAAATGATGTCCTAACATCATCAAGCGCTATGCATTTTAAAAATAGGACGATCATCCTTTTCACGAGTACGTGAATTTCATGTCAGTATGGTAGATGGCGGAAGGAACCATTGAAAGCTATGTATGAAATTACTCCTTGTTGCAGTTTCCTCAAATTCCAAGTCCGGTTTGTTGCAGTAGCTACTGAGTTAGGTGCTCTGTGCACACCGTGAGCTGTGTGTTTCATCCGTTTTGATCATGTTTCGATTTTCCAATTGTTTACGATGAATGATGAAATCGTTTGACAGGGGACAGTTGGCTGTGTTCACTTTCTGTGCGGTTTCGCCTTATGTCTTTTGGCGTGTGCTGAGACTGCTATGATGGGGACTACAGCTACCTTTCTTTGTTTGGGAGATGACTTCAGTGATGAATTCGGATGATTGCACGGTTGAGAAATTATGGATTTTAATTCGTTTGCAGTCTCTCTCTCTCTCTGCGATCAGAACTCAGTCAGAGTAGGATTCCAGACTTCCACATGAAGTCAGCTGTCAGGTTAAGTGTGTTGATCGCCCCCACAGACAGAACGTCACATTTAGAGTCCACCAGATCGACTCTGACTGAACACCCGTTAATACGTTGCACTGTGTTCTGCGCCAGTGGCCCAGTGCATCCGATTTCAGCCAGCATTTTATTCAGGTTTGCTCTCCTTAGCCTTTGATTGTCCCCAATCTTTCTGCAAGGCAGTAGATTGTCTTTTCTGTAGTGTTGGATTCTGCCCTTAGATGGTCTGCCCTCCCAGGTTTACGAGCACCATCTGCCCGAGTCACTAGAGGTGACTAACACAGACATGCACACACAAAGATATGAGATGTGAATAACACAGACATGTACACAGCGATACGAGATATGACTAACACCGACACACATCAAGATATATGACACATGACTAACATAGACAAGCACACAAAGATATGAGATATGACTGACTTGGACATGCACACCCAAAGATATGACACATATTTAACATAGACATACACACAAAAATATAAGATATGACTAACATAGGCATGCACACACAAAGACGTGAGACGTGACTTACATAGCCATGCACACACAAGAATATGAGATGTGACAAACACAGACATGCACGCACAAAGATATGAGACATGACCAACATAAACATGCACACAACGATATGAGATAGCCCTAACCCAGACACGCACACACAAAGATATGACACATGACCAACACAGACACACACTAAGTTATGAGATATTACTAAACTCAGACGCACACAAAGATAAGAGACATGATCAGCACGGACACACCAAGATATGAGACATGACCAATATGGCACACACCTAGACATGCGCCATGGCTAGCACACACACACACACACACACACACACACACACAAGCCAAGACTTGAGTCATGGCCAGCACAGAAACACACCAAGATATGAGCCATGACTAGCACAGAAAAACATTAAGATATGAGTCATGTCTTCACAAAAAAACACCAAGAAACGAGCCAAATCGAGCACATAAACACATTGAGGCATCCATATGCTTGGGTTAGTCTGCAGACTCTTCTTAACGTGGGATTCCTCGACATACTAGGCGCAGGCTTCGATTAACTGTCCACAGGTTTCGTTCAAACTGTTGTCCGGAGATTTGAGAGCAGTCTGACCCGTAGAACGTTCCCTTGCATGCACAGTTCAATAACCAAATGACCAAATAACCAAATTTCTACGTTAAAGGCCTGGATGGTTACTATAAAAAAAAGCTCGTTTCAAATCACTTGCCCAAATTCAAAACGCTATTGCTCAGTAACCGTTTGTTAAAAACTGTTGAAATTTTCCAAATGTTATTAGAATGCAAAAGACCCTTTAGAAGTATATTTAACAAATATCTTGCAGCTGCAGTTTTCTTAAAGCGGCGAATTTCTTTGATGTTTGTCAAAATTGTAAATTGTGAACCCCTAAATAATAGAAATTACCGTAGTTGCTGGTCTATGATTAATTTTCACTAGGTAAAGGCGTGGCCGTAATGGGGAAATAACTGAATAAGACAAAACACCAGGAGAATTATTGTCTTCTCAGTTCGAGGGAGGCCGCATGAATTGTGGCTGTTACTCTACAGGGAAGGGTGTCCGGTTAGCGCAATCGATAGGCGGTTGGCTTACCACGGCAACAGCCGGGGTTCGTAATCCTGGCGAGGACACCTGGGTTTTACTAATTCCCTAAAAATTAGTAGGAGCCGCGATAGCTCAGTGGTTAGTGAGCTGGACTACTACGGACAAGGGGTAGGGTTCGATCCCAACCGACGGCTCCGGGTTCACCCAGCCTTAAATGGGTACCGGATTTTTTCTGGGAAAGTAAAAGCAGCACGGGCGTAATACCGACCACATTACCCCAAAAATCATGTGCTGAAGGTCTGTAAAATATAGGGTCACTAACACCATATTTCCCTATACGCCACTTGGCGTGACGGGGGGTACTTTACTTTACTACAGGGAAGCTGTCAGAATCAAGGTTAAAGGAGCAGCGATAGCTCAGTAGGGTTCGATCCCAACCGACAGCTTCCGGGTTCACCCAACCCTAATGGGTACCTGACCTGTGTCAGTTCGAGGACGGACGATAATATCAAGGTATACCTGTATGTACAATTTTCATAGTTGTGTGGTCCTGATAAGGACCGTTTGTTGAACTAATTTAAGGTAATATAAGGGCCAACATTATGGGGGCTATATACTTTCATTCTGAATCAGACGAGTCTAAAAGATTAATAACTGTTTGGTGTTGAACATTCCACAAACCATCATTTTTCCAATATTCCTCTTCCTGTTTTAAGACGTGGTCTTCACATTTAGCCCAATAATCTTTGTCTATATTTAATAAAGCGAGATTAGCAAGAGTCTTTACATCGCATATTTTGAATGTTGTATTTTCATCTGCCACTTGTCCTTTTAATTTTGCCCAGATTAGTTCTATTGGATTTAAATGAGCATGGTAAGGTGGCAGCCTCAAACTTATATGACCGTGCTCTTGGATAATCTTATCTATTTGAAAAATCTTTGTCCTTTGTTTTTGCTTTACTAGAGATAGTAATTCAGGTTTTAAGTACATGTTATTAAATTGTATGTGCTCCTTTGTGAGCCATATCTTAATAGCATCTTTTGTACTGGATGACGTCGGGACTTTATCTTCAAGTGCAACAATGTTGTGGTACGCTGCATTGTCCATTATTAGGCAAGATGGTCGATCTAGTGCTGTGAGAACAGAATTTTCAATCCAATGTCTAAATATGTGTCCATTCATCTCAGAGTGATAATCCATAATATAAATAAAATAAGCAACAATAATAACCAAATGTTTTTTTAAAATGAAATTAATTCCCTGTTGGGTTCTAATCATTATAACTTTACATGCAAATTTTGAACAACTTACAACAAGCGGTTAAAAAGCAATCGATTTTAAAAGTTGGGCACGCGTTATGAAACAAGCTATAGGCCTGCTCCCTGTACAGTACTTGTCATGCTTCATGCGGCCTGCCACTGGAGAAACAAGAACTCTAATGTACTAGCAGCGCGGACTATCAAGAAAGCAACACAAGTCTAGTCCTAGTGACGTCATTTGTGACGCATTAAAAAACCTGGACCCGCCTTATTTCTGTTTTATGTCGGGAAAACCCGCAGTTCCCGAAATCATTGAACTCCAGTAATCTGGGACACAGATGGGTCTGTTACTGGGCACGTACGGAGGTCGTAGGCTTTCACGGTTCATGTTGAAGGTACACCTGTGAAGGAAGATGTGATGCTTTCATGGCACATATTGGAGGCAGGACTATGATCCACATTGGAACTGAAAGCTATAAGAAGACTATAATTTCTTACAATTTCACACAAATTTTCACTGCACATCATAATAATGAACATAACGTGCCGTATCCGCATCGAAGGTTCGCTGTCATGGTGCACCATTCCGCTCTGTTTCTTGCTTTGTTGGTGCAGGTTGTCATAAACTGACATGTCCATCTTTTGATGTTACTCGTTCATGTTAGTCCTGGTCTGCCTCTGTCTCTATTACCTTGTATTTTCTCTCCCGAGATTACTTTTAGTAGACTGTTGTGTCTTTTAACATGCCCCCCAAAATCTCAAGGATGGTTTCACTTGTGTGTCCCGCACATTATCTGTGCCATCATATGCCAACGACGTAACAGGACTTTTTTTGGCGTGTCCCTGAGACGTTTAGCGGGAAGATTTGGTGAATATCTTCGGGATGATCAACAAAGAACAGATATCCTTCAACTTTTAGATCCATTTGTAGGTTTCACTGCACAGTGATTTTACAAACACCCCGAATATATGTGTGCATTATGGTCAGTGACCGGTGCAGATCGTTGTTTGAGGCTCACGGGTAACTAACTTTCTGACCAAACTGACACAAAACCTGCTGACAGCGACCAGGTATCTGTTGTGGATGGAGCAGTTAGTTGAATCATCGCTGAGAATTATGTCTCACTTGAGGACCAAATATCTGCTCTCCCAGTTTGTCGTAAACAAAAGGCATGACACGTGTCACTGCGAGATCTTAACAGATTGGCTTTACAATCTAGGACCTGAAGATTTCATAGTTGTTGCCATGACTTCTTTTAGGCACAGATTTCACTTCACACGACTCTCAGGCTTTTCTGGCGAGAAAAAAAAAGTAGAGACAAGGAGAGATAGAGAGATGATGGCATTCGTGCGGGAATATAAAAAGTCAGAGAAACAGGAAAGGAAAGAAGAAGAAATAGAAAGATAGAGCGAGAGAAACAAAAGAAATGTGGAAGAAGAAGGCAGACAAATCGAGTGAGAGATATGAAAAAAACATAGACAAACTAAGAGAGAGTGAGAGAGAAAGAGAGAGTGAGTGAGAAAGAAAGTGAGATAGATAGAAGGGGACTGGGTGGTTAATTTGTAAGGCGTCGGGTTCTGGACAAAACAGCCCTGCGTTCGAATTGTGCTGCAGACGGTGGACATTCTTCATTTTAATTCCGTGGTTTTTTCGTGGCTTATATTTTCCCTGATCTCTGGGCAGTGAGAACCGATGTCTAGCCCTCTCTGGCTTTTGAGATATGATATCTAGGAAGATGACCAAACGTCTCGAATTTTCCGGGACAGTCCCAATTTTTTACTGTTTATTTCAACCTTTGTCCCGGATATGTTACTGTCCCGTATCTGTCCCGATTTTGGCTGATCTATTAGCTTTTGTTCGAAATATGTTCACAATCCATGTTGAAAACGAGTTGAGATGTGACCTAGAAAACTGAACATTTTATCTCCATACTAACAGATGCCTCCAACCACAAGGAAATCAAGATTTTTCTTTTGCTTGTCAGATACTTTGATCACAATAAGCGGCTGAAAGTTAAAGTAATAGAATTTAAGACATTGCCAGGAGAAACATTATTAGCAAGTTTTATTAATGACTGTCTAACTGAAAAAGGTTAAGAAAGGATAGTAGTTGCATTATGTGCAGGCAACACATATTCTAATTTTGGGGTCACTGAAAGGAAGGAACAATGTTTTCATAAACCTGAAAGAAAAACTTGGACATGGTTTGATAATTGTTGGTTGTGCATGCCATATTTTCCACAACACTGTTCCAGCAGCTGCAGATGTATTACCTATTGATGTTGAGATGATTATTGCTAAAATTTATCTGCACTTCAAATCATACACAGTAAGAGTTGAAAGTCTCAAGGAGTTTTGCAAATTTCTGGACACAGACTTCCAGATAATTTTAGGTTATGCACAGACTAGGTGGCTTGCACTGTTGCCTGCTGTTGAAAGGGATATTCACATGGTTCCTGCCTTTAAAATCCTATTTTCAGTCTCAAGACAGATGGCCCAGTCTTTATACAGAAATTCTTTGAAAACCCCCTGCCTGAAGCATGGCTTAATTTTGTTCACTGTCAGGCTTCCTCTGTCTACGAAGCAGTGGAGAAAGTAGAGGGACAGGTGGTCACTGTTTTTGAAGTAATTGACGACATCAATAGGTTGAGAACTATCTTGGAGTCCAACCTGGAAGATGGTTTCTTGCCATCAAGAGTTAAGCTAATTCTCAACAAGCTGGGAATGAAAGGAATTCCACAGGATGATGTGAACAAGTTTAAAGCCAGTGCTTCTTAATTCTATGAAACAGCTTTAAGTTGTTTGAAGAAATGGGCTGCAACTAATTTTCAAAACCCTGAGGCCTACAGCTGGGTAATGTTGAACAGAACACCAACTTGGGAAGATATTCAGAAATCTTCATCATTAGTGAGTCAAACAGTAGCTTCAGTCGACTCTCCAGAAAAATGAAATGTATGACGATTATGTTTACATGAAGCAGTTTGTTACTTCTCAGAAAATTAATGAGTGAAGTATTAATAAAACATTACCAGGGCAGCGTTGGATTGAAATGGCTTCCCACTTCAAAAACAGGCATGTGCCAATTTCACATTTTCTGAAGCTGGCTGAGTGCTTTTTGTGTCTACCGGGAACAAATGCTGCAACGGAAAGATAGTTTTTACTGATGAACAGCTTGTGGACAAATGATAAAACATATCTAAGTGTGAACACTTTGACGGCCATGTTGATCACCAAAGTGAACAATGTGCAAGAATGTGTTACATTTTTTAAGATGCTTCAAACAAAGAAAGACCTTTTAAAAAAATTCACTCATCCGAAAAGTACAGCAACTCTGCTTCACCTTCCATTTAAGCGAGTATCACAATTTGTTTTTTTATCTCCTGATAACGTTTTGCAGGTCTATATTGTTATGTGTTTTAATTAGTTTTATAATATATGTATTATTCACTTGAAAAAGACGAAAGTAATATCATTTTATTGATGGAAAATTCTCTCTCTCTCTCTCTCTCTCTCTCTCTCTCTCTCTCTCTCTCTCTGCGATCAGGACTCAATCAGAGTAAGGGTTCCAGACTCTCACATGAAGTCAGCTGTCAGGCTAAGTGTGTTGATCGCCCCCACAGACAGAACATCACAAGTAGAGTTCGCCAGATCCACTCTGATTGAGCACCCGTTAAAACGTTGCACTGTGTTCTGCGCCAGTGGCCCAGTGCATCCGATTTCAGCCAGCATTTTATTCGGGTTTGCTTTCCCTAGCCTTTGATTGTCCCCAATCTTCCTGCAAGGCAGCAGATTGTCTTTTCTGTAGGGGGATTCTGCCCTTAGATGGTCGGCCCTCCCAGGTTTACGAGCACCATCTGCCCGAGTCACTAGAGGTGACTAACACAGACATGCACACACAAAGATATGAGATGTGACTAACACAAGACACGCACGCACAAAGATGTGAGATGTGACTAACACAGACATGCACACACAAAGATGTGAGATGTGACTAACACAGACATGCACACACAAAGATATGAGATGTGACTAACACAGACATGCACACACAAATATGTGAGATGTGACTAACATAGACATGCACACAGCGATACGAGGCATGACTAACACTGACACACATCAAGATATATGACACATGACTAACATAAACATGCACATAAAAATATGAGATATAACTGACATTGACATGCACACACAAAGATATCACATATGCCTAACATAGACATGCACACAAAGATAAGAGATATGACTAACATAGATATGCACATACAAAGATATGAGATGGAACTAACATAGCCATGCACACACAAGGATATGAGATGTGACAAACACAGACATGCACACACAAAGATATGAGATATGACTAACATAAACATGCACGCAAAGATATGAGATATCACTAACCCAGACATGCACACACAAAGATATGACATATGACTAACACTGGTACACACTAAGATATGAGATATGACTAAACCCAGACACACATAAAGATATGAGACATGATTAACACGGACACACCAAGATATGAGATATGACTAACATGACTAACATGACACACACCAAGATATGAGCCATGGCCAGCACACACAAGATAAGATATGAGCCATGGCTAGGACAGAAACACAACAAGATATGAGCCATGGCTTCACTAAAAAACACCAAGAAATGAACAATGTCTAGCACAGAAGCACATTAAAGTGTCCATATGCTTGGGCTTGTTGTAGTCGGCAGACTCTTCTGAACGTGGGAATCACAGATTTCGTTAAACATCCGGAGATTTGAAAGTGCAGTCTGACCCATAGAACGTTCTCTTGCATGTTCAGATTCCCGATCGACTGTTCACAGGTGTCGTTGAAACAGTTGTCCGGACATTTGAGAGTATATCTGATGTCACAGCCATCAGAACACATCTGTTCGCACTGTAGCCCAAAATTATCATCGGGACAAGTGTCATTACAGGTATAGCATAGATGTTTACATTGTAGGCATTTTCCGGATTTTTCCTCAAATAAAGGACACACACTGAGACAAGACCTGGAGCAGTCGTGTCCATAGATCCCATGTGAACAGTTGCCGTGACAAGTACCGATGATGACATTGCAGCCTTTACTACACCCACTACACATTGCACAAAACGACCAAGAATGCTCGTCCAGACAATAGGTGTCACAAAAATGTGGTGACAAAAAAGGTGTGACAAAATGTTTGCTCCTCACATACCGTCGGTGCACTGTAGGCCTGCGAAATGGTCTGTGAGAACTCAATCTTAATGTGTGCCATTGGCGTTTGTGTTTTGACTACAATAGTGTTCACAGATAAATTAGGGTATGATATATCATTATACTGGAACACTACCCCGCCACTGTCAGAGAAAGCATTTTGAGTGGCATTCTTTACCCGAATCATAGTGCTAGCTCGATGATAGATTCGGATGGTGTGAGTCTTCTGGGGCGTTGCAAAGTTCAGATGCCAGTAAACAGAATTGGTTCCACTTCTTCATTGTGTGTGTGTGCAGTCATTGTCATAGAGATTGGTCTTTGTTTTGCTATTAACTGCGACCTCTGGTCCACATCCGTGTCCTGTATAACAAGCATCAAATGTGTCGGTCTGGTTTGTGATCTGTTTGAGAGCCACATTCCAACCCCAGCCAATGTAGATGGAGCAGATATTTGCAACTATCGCCCTTTCAATCCGTAACTTGTTGATCAGACCAGCCCCAGAGCTGAAGACATCAACCTCGTGCGGACTAACTACAAACCTTGATACATTGTTACATGAAGCAGAACCATTCAGTTTTACCGTGAAACTGTCCAGATATGTTAAGTCATTCACATAAATTCTAAACCAGGAGTACGGCAAAGATTGATTGAGTGTTGCCTCTACTGATGTAGAATCTGTGTCCGGATTACATGAGGTGTCGTTGTTATCAAACAGGAAAGTAAGTTCAGATTTTTGGGCGTATTTGTAAATAAAATCCAAGTATTGACACTGGGGTCCGAAAATTTCGTGCTGACAACTGTCATTGTTTGGGCATGTCCCTGTAGTTTTGTCACAAACTAAGTCATTATATCAGTGACATTGTAACGTACAATTTGCCCCAAACCAACCGTCGGCACAAGTAAGGTCATTAGCTTCCATGGTTGCTAACGAAGCCAGCGAATAAAGACTTGATCTACAGCGATGGTTAACGAACTGTGTACACACATTAATTATCAAACCCGTGATTACAATTCAAAAAAATCCGCCAACTCACTGTGGTAACAGATAGCATGAAATTATCTAATAGAATGAGATAAACCAGTTGGAGACAAGGAAAGTCAACATTGTTTACATGGCTTGGACGCAAGAAGCGTCCATTTTGGTGCGTCCCATGACGTCCAATGGAAAATTTAAATTAAATTAATCCGTCCAAGATTAGGGTTTCAAAAATATGGTCACCTTAGTTAACTCTTAAGATAGGAAAGTGTGTATATGGAATGAAAACGAGCAAACAATGCTCGACTATTCAGGAAATATGGCGATAAAATAGGCGTTATATGGGGATTGTGGAGGACTGGTGGTGAAAGAAGGTGAAAGTCAGGCAAGAGTAGTGAAACAGCTATACTAAAAAAGAGGAAGGGGTGATAAGATAGAGCTGGAATATAAAATGGCAGAATAAGTATTGATAAAGAAAATAAATGTAAGTGGACAACTTCTTCTTCTTCTTCCTCTTTCCTTCTTCTTCTTTCCTTCCTCATCTGCCTTTCAGCGTCGAGGGGAGATATAATTTGCGGTCTTTTGGTCTTGTGTTCGCCTCTGCTGCTGTTATGTTTCCTAGTGCTTCTAATATTCCATCGACCCATCTTTTTCGTGGTCGACCCTTGGGTCTGGTGTTCTCACAACGTTTGTTGAAGGCTCGTTGTGTTGTGTTTTGTTCTTTCTACATTGTCACGTGGCCAAACCTTTTTATCTATTGTTCCCTTATATATTCTATGGCTGGGGCTATTCCTTGCTTTTTTCTCAGTTCTTCATTTCTGATCTTATCTCTCAGACTGTTTCCGTTCATTCGTCTAACACATTTCATCTCTGTAGAGGTTATTTTTCTTATTGTTCTTCCATCTAGGGTCCAGATCATTGGTAGCACAAAGTTGGGATGAAGGTTGTATTGTATAATGCTCGTTTTGCCTCCAGAGTTATTTCCTAGTTGGACAATAGTGGTGATAACTATCCGATGATTTGACAAGCTTTGTTGCGTCTTGATTCTATCTCTGCTGTTTGAGAATTATCGTTTGTCATTAGACTTCCTACGTATTTGAATTCCTTTACTTGTTTTAGTTGTCTGCCTTCTATAGTTATGTTGATGTTCTGTTTATTGTTGGCGACATTCACGACTTCTGTTTTATTGATGTTGATTTTCATGTTGTATTTTGTGCCTGAGATGTTGAGTTTGAGCATTTCTGGTCCGTCTCCATTAACCTTAATGTTTACATCTGTTCGTTCATCATTCAATCGTCAATGTATTCTGCCCATCTTTCCCTTATGCTTACTTGATTAATCAACAGTTCTCCTTCCTTTGATCTTAAACATCCAGTTTTTTATTGCATTTTTCTTCCTGTTAATTCTTTAATTTGTTTGTATATAGCTTTAGCATCTCCTTCTTGTTGCATTTCAAGCTCTTTGCATCTCTCTTTTAGCCATGCTTCTTTTGCTTCATTGCATTTTATTACAATTTATTTATTTTATCTCTTATACTCATCTTTATTTTCTTTATTTCTTCTTCTTATATTAATTAGCTGCATAATGTCCTCTGTCATCCATTTCTTTCTTGAATTTGTCCTCACTGGTGGTATGAACTCTTGTGATGTTTGTTGCATTGATTCTTTTAGCATTTCCCACTGTTCATCAATGGGAGCCGCGATAGCTCAGTGGTTAGTGAACTGGATTAGAAAGAACAAGAGGTAGGGTTCGATCCCAAAAGACGGCTCCGGTTTCACCCAGTCTCAAATGGGTACCGGATATTTCTTGGCAAAGTAAAGCGACACGGACGTAATACCGACCACATTACCCCAAAAATCATGTGCTGAAGGTCTGTAAAATGTATGGTCACTAACACCATAATCCCTATACGCCACTTGGCGGGACGGGGCTCTTTACTTTACTTACTGTTCATCAATGCTTTGTATCTTCTCTATTGCATTGTACCGGTTCTGAATTGTGATTTTATATTTTTCGTGCAACTTCTTGTCTAATCTGAAAAAATCTAAATTTAACCTGATGTTAACTGAGGCTCGTTTTGTTGTTTTTAATTTTGCTCTAAGCTTTCCCACAACTAGTACATGATCGCTATTGCAATCTGCCCCTGGTCTAGTTTTCACACACGCCAGACTGTTTCTAAATCTATTGCTTATCATTATGTAATCAATTTGATTACGTGCGTTGCCTCCTGGGCTTTTCCATGTCCACAGACGTCTTGGATGTTGCTTAAACCAGGTGTTTCCTATAATCATGTTGTGTGTTCTTGCCCAGTCAATAAGTTTCTCACCTCTTTCATTCCTCTTGCCTAAGCCATAATGACCAACTACTTCCTCAACTCTTTCCTTTCCTACTTTTGCGTTAAAATCCTCTAGAACTATGCTGTTTTCATGTGGTTTGCATTTATGAAGTGCCTCATTTGACTCGTTGTAAAATTTATCAATTGTTTCCTCTAGACTGTCTGCTGTTGGTGCATAAACTTGTATGAGATTTATGTCTATAGGCTTTCCATTCAATTTCACTAAAAGGACTCTAAAATTGGGTAAAAGCCTTTCACTGTTCTTGCTCCTTCTGCATCCAAGATGATACCTACTCCTCTTTGGTGTTCAGTACCTCCAGAATAGATTATCTTATGTTTATCAGAACACATCTCCCCTGATCCGGTGTATCTCATTTCGCATAGTCCCAGTAATTGTAAACCCATTCTTTTCATTTCTTGTATGCTGTTTTCTAGTTTACCCTTCTGCATGAGTGTTCTCACATTCCAAGTACCCTGCTATAGTTTACTCATATTCCGAGTCCAGCTTGATTCTGGAGCTACTGAATTTACTGCTCTGTGCACACTGTGAGCTGTGTTTTTCATTCAGATCGTGTTTCGATATTCCGATTGCTTACGATGAATGATGATATCATATGACGAAGGACAGTTCAGCTGCGTTCACTCTTGGTACCGCTTCGCCTTATGTATTTTGGCTTGTGCTGTAGCTGCTATGATGGGAACATCAGTTGATTTTATTTCCTTGTATCCTTCAATGAGATGGAATGTTAATTCGTATGATTCCAGTGGCACGGGCGTTTGAGCAATTATTGGATTTAAATCGTTTGCAGTGATACGGGTTCTTCAGCTAACTACAACAACTACTGCTACCACAACTACAACTCTTTCTTCAAAACTGAAACAGTTGTACTTTTATTCGCAATCTCTAACATACTGTAGCGACACTAATTCAAAGATCAGTGAGTTCCTTTATTAATTGGTTTTTGGTTATTGGTTATGGAAGGCCTCGGTATCACTGCAAACGAATTAAAATCCATAATTGCTCAACCGCCCGTGCCAGTGGAATCATCCGAATTACTAACTCATCTCCCAAACAAAGAAAGGTAACTGTAGTCCCCATCGCAGCAGTCTCAGCACATGCCAAAAGACATAAGGCGAAACCGCGCAGAAAGTGAACACAGCCAACTGTTCCCTGAGATACGATATCATCATTCATCGTAAACAATTGGAAAATCGAAACATGATCAAAACGGATGAGACACAGCTCACGGTGTGCACAGAGCACTTAACTCAGTAGCTCCTGCAACAAGCCGGAATATAACTTATTTATGATATGAGTTTAAAGCATAATAAAATTATAGTTACATAAAGTGATATATAATAATTTGATGAACACACAGGAATGAGTATCTAGTAAACATTTAGGCATACGGAGTGTCTGATCATCATTATACGTGGAAGACATTTTGTGCATTTCATGGAATTTCAATCATCCCATTCATCATCGCCAATTTCTGACTTCTCTCTCGGGTGTTTCCTTCGTCCCCCATAGAGGATTTGACTGCCATCATTTTATTTGTCCAGCTGCCCCACACTGTTTCCTTCATCCCCCATAGAGGATTTGACTGCCATCATTTTATTTGTCCAGCTGCCCCCCCACTGTTTCCTTCATCCCCCATAGAGGATTTGACTGCCATCATTTTATTTGTCCAGCTGCCCCCCCCCCCCCACGTTTTTCTTCGTCCCCCATAGAGGATTTGACTGCCATCATTTTATTTGTCCAGCTGCCCCCCCCCCACTGTTTCATCCCCAACAAAGTTGCTTGCTGTTGCTGCCATATCATCTGTTAAGACCAGACTCTCCACAAATGGATTGTTTCCTACGGTTTTAACTCTTACTGGAACATCATTAACAAGTTCTATTTTGTTTCGATCTTCCTCTCTCATCAAAAGTTCTATTTTGTTTCGATCTTCCTCTCTCATCAAAAGTTATATTTTGTTTCGATCTTCCTCTCTCATCAAAAGTTCTATTTTGTGTAGATCTTCCTCTCTCATCAAAAGTTCTATTTTGTGTAGATCTTCCTCTCTCATCAAAAGTTCTATTTTGTTTCGATCTTCCTCTCTCATCAAAAGTTCTATTTTGTTTCGATCTTCCTCTCTCATCAAAAGTTCTATTTTGTGTAGATCTTCCTCTCTCATCAAAAGTTATATTTTGTGTAGATCTTCCTCTCTCATCAAAAGAATGACATCGCCTTCGAAAGACTCTTCAACAAATGCTCCAATCATGGTACTGACTTCATCACTTTGAGTAAGATTCTTCACTTCATCAACTGAAACCTTATCTGTGGTTCCCTTGGCTTTCACCACATATGAAGAATTCAGGTGTCCTGTTTATACTTTTGTAGTTTCGCTGAAGTTAGGTTCTACTTCTGTCCCATTGGCGTCAAATGTTCGTCTGTGAGCTCTCTTAATTGAGATGAACAGAAGGTTGTAATATTGTTTTTTTAAAAATTAAATAAGTAATGACATATTATTGCTCTGCAAGTATCTGGTTTCTTGCGGACATTAACGGTAACCACAACTACGAAAGTAAATATTTCTGTGGTAAAATTGGATGTCTGACAGTCGCCCTTGCAGTTTTCTTACAAAATGAGTAGAGTCTATGACAACAAACCGCTTGCTAATTTGCCAGTACACATTGTTAAATGGGATGGAGTGTGGAATCACAGTGAATGGACCAACGCTAAGAAAGAACGAAGTGGTGTTATCATTGAAGGGAAAGTGCTCAGTCATGCCAGAATCAGTATTACCAGTTGTCCAGAAACAGCAGCTCCTAAAGGGCATTACAACCTTCTGTTCATCTCAATTAAGAGAGTTTCTTTATTTACTTGATTAAAAAAATAATAAAATAAATACAAATAATTATGGTATATTTTCATTTATCGTGGCAATTTAAATTGAAAACGTATCGTATACAAACATAATTAACCCTAACATTCTGGAAGTTGGAATGTAAGCCTTCCGGTGTGTTCAACCTTTAAACACGGTTTCATTAAAAATGAAATGTAAGAGTTAAAAGAAGGATACATTAAACCAACCATTTGTTTATTCAGGCTAAACGCCGTTAAATTGGATCGTTAACTCTCGAGTTACAGGTGTAACAGTTTAGCTTGTACCGGACAACACTGTGATCTCCCCAGGCATATCATTGAAGGAGATATACGAGTTATGATTTAGGTATTATTGTTATTTGTTACCTAATAACTTTAAATACAGGGAAATTAACTCGTTCAGGAAATCTTGAGCGCGGTTATCTATCTGCCGATAAAGGTATTATCAATTGAATCGAGAGGGGAGATAAGAATGATAATAATAAATTCCAGGGGCGACACGTTTCTATCAATTGTGATAAAACCGACAGAAATTTGTGCGAAATGTCTGGGATAAGAACCATTAAAAGCTTTCAGCTTTCAGGTTTATTGTCACAATAATTGCATACAATTTCTTTTCAGTAGGATGGGCCGTGAGCTTAATGCATCTTTGATTCGTCTAAACGACTCTTTCATATCAGCAGCATACGTGCTCAGGTAATGACGTGTCAAGTGGAAGCCATCCCTGGGCTCCTTCAGCTGCCAGATGTATAGCAGACAGTTTGTTTAGTTCAAGACATAGAAGGAAAATCACGCTATAACGGCTTCAGAAACGCATATTAAATTGTCTCACTTCAGCTTTGCATATTCCTCAAAGATCACGCAAGTTCCACCGCCCAATATCCATTGATGGAAGTGCTTTTGTCCTTACACCATCTGTCGCTCTCGTTATATGGCTGTATTTTTTATAACAATAAATCTATGTCAATAAAAGTGAGAAAGAAAGTTAATTGGTTGTATATAGAGCCATTTTTGATCTATGGCAGCGAATCATGGACAATAAACAAACAAATGAAAAGACGATTAGAGGCCACAGAGATTGGACTTCTCAGAAGAATGTTAAAAGTTCCCTGGACAGCTAAAAAGAACAACGAGATCATTTTCAAAGAGGCCACCACAAAAGAAAGGGAACTCCTAAGAAACATCAGAAAGAAACAATCAACATATGTCGAACATATCATGAGAAGACGAAAGTTGGAATATTTGGTTACAACTGGCAAAATACAACGAAAGAGAGATCGCAGACGGTAAAGAGAGAAAATAGTGGATAACTTGGTACCATGGCATGGAAAACAGTCAAAAACAGAACTGATACGATGCACGGTAGATAGAAGGTTGTGAAAGGACATGATCGCCTACACCAACCTGTATGGCACATGATAATGATGTTTTTTTAAAAAATATATTAAGCTGGGAAATAAAAACAAATGTGCAGACTTAGATCAACTTTAATGGCCTGATTTATTAGTTACACCGTTTAATATGATGAAACTTCCGAGAGAGTTACATGGCTGCTGCCAGGATGACCGTTAAATCATGTTTGGGACTGGCGGTAATTTTTCGGCAGTTTGTGTTCAAGTGAATCTTTCTGGTCTGGCTTTTCATTTCTAGAGACAGCGGTGGGCAGGCTGCATTGACTTGACACAAAGGCAACATGGTTTTGGCGCCAGCGCGCGGAGATTCGTGCGACTAACGGCTGATTAACGGTACTAAGCCCCGGCTTTGATCTGCCTCCAAATTCACCATCTGCTGGACTGCAGTCGGATCGAGATTTCACAAAAGGGCCGGCCGAACTGAATTTGTTGTGACACCAGTTCTTGGGGCACCCTTACTAACCACGAAGTCTACAGGGAATCGAAGCGGGTGCATGAAGGTCTGTTGTCAGAGACTATCATTACAGCGACCCGGAAATGTGCATCTTGAACTGCGCACATTTTTTTCAGTACGCAACATGTTCACTACAAAAGTTTAAATAATTAAGATGAACACCTTGTTGCGTGTTGGAACGGTAGATATAGAAATGCCACGCCTGCAGTGACGTCAGCCGTTCTAAAGTCTAACATCACATCTGCAAATCTGAAAGTGATGATTAGTTGTAAAATAAAAAAGAAAACCTTAAAAACATGTCAAATGCAATATAAAAGCAGTAACGGCACCTAACCAATGAAAAAGATTAATAATCGTCAAATTTCAATAAAAAGACTGCAAGAAATAAAGAGGTCGTGGTTCATCAGGTGCTTCTAAAGCACTCAGTTTAATCATCATGAACAGAATGAAAGTTACCGTAGACAATTATGCGTGACAAACGTGCAGGAGTGAGAAAACAAGAGAATCTGCATTGATCATACTTTCACCCTGAGTATTATTTTAGTGGATCACATTTTAAAAAAGCAGAATTCAGGTCTTCGAAATGTCATTGAATACAAGAAGGCTCTCCACAACATGCATAGAAACCCATTAGCAGAACATACTTAGTAAGTAAGGAATACCACCAACAATCATTAACATCATCGAAAATCTACACGATCATTTCTGTTGTGCAGTTCACCAAGAGGTAGGACTGAGAACAGCCAACTACAGAAAATGACTGTGAGCAACATCCCCACACCACTTTCTAGCGTGACGTTTTCACCGTTGCTAGCAGGGACGGCTGTGGGCATGACTCTTTCAGCCGAATTTGATGACCGGTGACGTCAATTAGGTAGGGTTGCGCTCAGAACTTCTCTACATATGGCTGTGGCCTGAGTGAATGGTTCCATATACAATTGTCTTTTTTTTTCTTTCTTCACTTATTTCTTGTACCCGTTCAGGTGTCGAGAAAGATACACATTCTTTATCTGTTAACTCCCTGTGGAGTATAAGTCTTCAACGATCACTTTCCAAATCGTTCCGTTTCTTGCCATTCTCTTAAGATCATTCCATGCCTTCCCCATCATCTTCATCTCTGCTTCTATTTGTCTTCTCCAAGAATATTTTGGTCTTACTCTGTTTTTTTTTTCCTCTGGAAAAGGGCCTGTATGTAGTAATCTCAGTTTGCTTCCGCAGAATGTCTTCTAACCAGCGCCGTCGTCTTCCTTGTATCTCTTGATAATCACCCGACTGACGTACCGACGTTCGGACAATCCGTGTTGGATTCCCGCTGAAAGGAGTGTGAATTGTACTCGTGGTTGGAAAAAAATAATACCCCCGCGGTCGACCCAGCCGCTGCCATAATTGGACACCAGGGTATAGTACTCTGGGAAGGTGAGAAATGCCGCCTCGCATCGTCAGTTTCGATGCTTGAAGCGACACTATCCAGAAGTCTTCGAACACTTCTGGGTATGCGGCCGAGCACATATGGGTGGCAATTGGCGGGCTAAGATCCCGATTCAAGTCTCGTACTTGACTTTTTAAAATTTACCGTCAAAACTGAACTGGGTCACGATCGATTACTCATATCACTGTGGCACATGATGATGATTCTAGTACACTGAGACAATATTTCATCATCTTGTGTTTTGGCCCAGGACGAAGAAGCCATGACCTCCATTTGTCGTTGTCCACAGTGTTTCTACAGTTCAGATTTAACGATTTCCAAATGTCTGAAACACAAGGTCGCGAGCTGCATGCCTGGAGGACATGCTCATTAAAGATGGGGATAGGGAATGTTAGAACATCTCGGCAACGTGACAGTGGAAAAAAAAAAACAAGCAAAGAGCAAAATACGCCAATAGAGCTCCTCCCGTATTGCTGAACAGTAAAAATGGAAATAAGGAAACAGGGATTTTTTTTCAGCCGGTGCTATCTTTCTCTCTCTCTCTCTCTCTCTCTCTCTCTCTCTATATATATATATATATATATATATATATATATATATATATATATATATATATATATATATCTAATTCACTCTCTCTTTTTTTCAAGAAACGTGATCAGTGTTTTCAATATTTTCAGTTTAAAAAAATAGTTTGACTAGCCATGAAAAGAATAATTGGGACAAAACAACGTGACCAAAGAGAGAGAGAGAGAGAGAGAGAGAGAGAGAGAGAGAGTAATTTTTTTTCAATTCTTGATGTAACCATTAGAGGGGAGTGTGATTCGTTTTTCAGCTCATGACTTGACGAAAAAACCGAGAATGAATTTATCTAAGATGCTTCAAAATTGTCCTTCGCCATAGAATTCGTTCAAAATATTTCTATTTCTTCTTTCACTCCGTTCAACATTCTAACATTCTTCTGCATAATCTCATTGCTGATGCCTCTAATGATCTTTTTCTTTCTTCATTAAGTGCCAATGACTCATATAACAAAACAACAAAAATAAATACAAATATTTAGCACTCTCGAGCTAACGAGATTGGAAGCAAAACTCGGTTTAAACGAAGCCAGGGCATAATTTCTGCGCTTGTTTACGGAATTCTGGTGTGGAAGTGGTATCAAGAGAATTAAAAACCAGACAAATTCTTGGAGTGTGGCCCTCAGCATTAACTGGATTAACAAAAATATATTCCCAAATGCATGGGCACTTACGCAGCACTTTCACTGGAATTATCCTGATGAGTGGCCAGTTTGGGATCAGAGGATCAGACAGATTTGGTAAACGTTGCTTGAAGGCATGGCAGGAATCAATGCGAACTTTTTGTTGGATAAATATTTTGTAATCATTATTTAGTTATTTATAAATAAACATGAAGATGAATGCTGGCAGTCTGCTATAGACATGTAGATGTATTCTAGCAGCGTGTGTATATAGCTGGTATACAGATTTCTATTGGAGATGTATCATTGTGTAGTTAGATGGATGAGATAAAAACGATGTGAGAAGAATTTCTGTAGAAGAAAGATGATGAGAAAGATAGTGTATGAGTTTGAAAGGGAGAGAGTCAATATCTGGACAAATGGGTTGTGTCAAAAAGGATAAAGTAAATGTGAGAAAGAAATCTGGGTGGTGAAGGAGAGACCGAATGTGTGAAAAAAATGTGTATGGGGGAAAGAGAGCACAAATGTGTAAGAGTGAATGAATGATAGTGAGGGGAGACAAGTTAGATTTAAAACGTTGTGTAAAATGATGACGGGGGCAATATTTGGAAAGTTGAGAAGAAACAATCTGAACGAGAAAGAGTCAGTGAATGGAAAAAAACCAAAAGCGGTAGAGATAGCAAAATGAGTTAGAGAGCAAGAGAACTGAGGTATGATATGAAGAGATTTAAAGAAAGCAAAGAAAGAAAGAAAAAGAAAGAAAGAAGCAAGAAAAAAAAGAAAGAAAGACAGTAATAAGAAAAAGAAAGAAAGAAAGACAGTAATAAGAAAAAGAAAGGAAGAAAGACAGTAATAAGAAAAAGAAATGAAGAAAGACAGTGATAGGAAAAAGAAAGGAAAGAAAAAAGGAAAGAAAGAAAGAGAGAGAGAGCAAGAAAGAAAGAAAGAAAGAAAGAAAGAGAGAGAGAGAGAGAGAGAGCAAGAAAGAAAGAAAGAAAGAAAGGAAACCACTATGTCTGATAATGTTAAGAAACATTGTGTATGTAGTATATATAATTCTACTTCACCACCCACTGTTGACGTAATTATATCAACTTTTGCCAGCCACCACTTTCTTTCTTCAGAAGAAAACCCAGTAAATTAAGTTTGAATTAATCGAACCTACCATTTGTTCTTAGTAACCAGCCCACTAACCACCGCGCTACCGTGGGTTGGAAGTGAAATAGGAATGTATATGCTTTTTATTAAACTACTGTCTTGATTCTCACAAGATTGAAGGAACCGAAATAACAAAGTGTGTGCTATTTCGTTAATCATCTCTGCTGTTATTATCACTCGAAGCAATGAAAAGATACAGCAATGAAAAGCTAAAGCAATGAAAAGCTAATGCAGTGAAAAGCTAAAGCAATAAATGAAAAGTTGAAGCAATGAAAAGCTAATGCAATGAAAAGATATAGCAATAACAAGCTGAAGCAATGAAAAGTTAAAGCAATGGAAAACTAAAGGAATAAAAAGCTAATTCAATGAAAAGCTGAAGCAATAAATGAAAAGTTGAAGCAATGAAAAGCTAATGCAATGAAAAGCTGTAGCAACAACAAGCTGAAGCAATGAAAAGCTGAAGTAATAAATGAAAAGTTGAAGCAATGAAAAGCTAATGCAATGAAAAACTGTAGCAACAACAAGCTAAAGCAATGAAAAGCTCAAGCAATGAAAAGCTAATGCAATGAAAAGCTGAAGCAATAAATGAAAAGTTGATGCAATGAAAAGCTAATGCAATGAAAAGCCGAAGCCATAACAAGCTGAAGCAATGCAAATCTAATGCAATTAAAAGCTATGGCAATGACAGGCTGAAGCAATGAAAAGCCGAAGTAATGAAAAGCTGAAGCAATGAAAAGCTAATGCAATGAAAAGCTGAAGCAATAACAAGCTGAAACAATGCAAATCTAATGCAATTAAAAGCTAAGGCAATGACAAGCTGAAGCAATAAAAAGCTGAAGTAATGAAAAGCTGAAGCAATGAAAAGCTAATGCCGTAGGAAGATATGTATTTTTACAAAGTTCTTGACAAATTCAAATTTAGTAATAGAAAACAACAAATCGGGGCTGGGTAGTGTAGGGGTAGGACGTCGGTCTCAGGACAGAAAGGACCAAAGTTCAAAGCCCATCAGAAGAGGTAGGGAATTGTCTAAAATAGGAACAAATTAATCCGCAGTATTTTTAGGACGCTACCCGTTCGGTGATCTTTTGGGTAGTAAGATCCGATGTCTGGTCCTCTAGGATAGCCTCAATAAACAGGATGTCACGTGGGCACTTGTGCAAGTTAAATATTCATTGACCTGTACATTTGAAAAAAGTAGGTCATAAATATGGCCGCTGCCCGAGCAAAATTGTCAGTAAATACCTGGCCACACCGTGGTTCCAAGGCCGTGCTACGGAGATTGACCAAGCGCGCCAGGATTCTCCTAGGATTTTCTCGAGATTCTCAAAGGGGACATCAGAGAACCTATGGTTTTGTCTGGTGTTAGAGGATGGTGATCCTAACAACAAACACACAAACAATAAATGAAGTCGCTTTAAAATAAAGTGCGTTGAGGTTGAAGGTAACAAACACGTGAAAACTGTCATTACATTCCTTGACTGTTACAGGTAGTTGGTTCAAACACGCTTGGTTTGACATGAATAGAGATCAACTCTCAATGTAGTCGGAAACTACAAAAACTTACACAATTTTATTTCCTAATTTTGTGATTATTAAGCACAAATTATATGGGCTTGTTGACAAGCAGACTTGACACGATTTCGTTTCATCTGTGAAGAGCCTAATGAAATATTCGCAACTTATAAATGCATATTGTTGTTATCTGTTTTATAGAATGAAAGGCAAACATGCCAAGTAATGTCAGCGGAAAGAGAAAATATGTTTTTGCTCATTTGCTCAAATTTGCATTTTCCCTATTCTTCTCCTTCTTTCCTTCTTCCTTTGCTATGAGCGTTGAGGGGAGATATAATTTGCGGTCTTTCGCTCTTCTGTTCGCTCTTTATATGTGTGGTCTATCTACATTTTTATGTGATTTCTTTGAGCATAAAACTTTTATCCCTTATCGACCCACTGAGCATATTGTAAGTAAAGGGCTTAACTTAAAAACCCACGTTGGGGGTAGCCCGGAGATGTTTCCCCACGTGCTAGATCGCTAGGTGCGCGACTTGAACGGTTTTACTATATATTTTTAGATGGTCACATTTTAACAGTAGCTATCTGGTCTTTTCCACATCCATTAACTTGCCTGTTAATGTTAAATTGGCGAGATTTGATAAAATATCTTTAGAAGGATTGAAAACTGCAAGAATAAAAAAATTAGATAAGAGGAAGAGTATTTGGGTCTATGCCCTATGGGCCGGTTACGAATCGAAAGATCATTAGATAGATAGATAGATAGATAGATAGATAGATAGATAGACAGACAGACAGACAGACAGACAGACAGACAGACAGACAGACAGACAGACAGACAGACAGACAGACAGACAGACAGACAGACAGACAGACAGACAGACAGACAGACAGACAGACAGACAGACAGACAGACAGACAGACAGACAGACAGACAGACAGACAGACAGACAGACAGACAGACAGACAGACAGACAGACAGACAGACAGACAGATAGATAGATAGATAGATAGATAGATAGATAGATAGATAGATAGATAGATAGATAGATAGATAGATAGATAGATAGATAGATAGATAGATAGATAGATAGACAGACAGACAGACAGATAGATATAGACAGACAGATAGATAGATAGATAGATAGATAGATAGATAGATAGATAGATAGATAGATAGATAGATAGATAGATAGATAGATAGATAGATAGATAGATAGATAGATAGATAGATAGATAGATAGATAGATAGATAGATAGATAGATAGATAGATAGATAGATAGATAGATAGATAGATAGATAGATAGATAGATAGATAGATAGATAGATAGATAGATAGATAGATAGATAGGTAGGTAGGTAGGTAGGTAGATAGATGGATGGATAGATAGATAGATAGATAGATAGATAGATAGATAGATAGATAGATAGATAGATAGATAGATAGATAGATAGATAGATAGATAGATAGATAGATAGATAGATAGATAGATAGATAGATAGATAGATAGATAGATAGATAGATAGATAGATAGATAGATAGATAGATAGATAGATAGATAGATAGATAGACAGACAGACAGATAGATAGGTAGATACTTTTCAAAATAATTGTTCATGACTATGTGCCACACTGTCAGTATTTGTATATTTGAGATAATGAAAAACGTTAATTCCACCCTTGATTATTTTTTTCTTTTAACGTCGGTTTAACGATCCCATACATTATATCAATTATTCTCTGCAATCCCTATATACAAATAAAGCGTGAATGGAATTAAAGCGTATTTATATTTTCCGCTTTCAATATAATCGTCGCTGTTGCAGCTGCTCCCAAGTGGGAGCAACAGATTAAATGTTGCAATTCTGATTTTTTTAGGTGGGTTTAAATCAGTTGCAGGAAACTCAATACAGAGCTTCATGTTAGCAAAAAATTGGATATTTCGAAACAAATACGCACGAGAGCGCGAATTTATACACATGCACACACACACAGTTGCCATAAATGTTAATTTAGGAGATTCGACATCAGTGCACTTTCTTCAGACCATAGGTGCTTCGTCCATACCACCATTGGCGGATAGTAAATGAGGGTGAAATAGTTTTGTAGTTTGTTATAAGTCCATACGTTTACTCTATGGCTAGTATGTTATACTTGTGTCTAGATCTAATTTCTGTACTTGTTACGCTTGTCTAGATCTACTTACTGTCTTTATGACATTTGTCTAGATCTACTTTCTGTACCCTTCATACTTATATAGATCTACTTTCTGTCCTTGTTATACTTGTCCAGATCTACTTATTTTGTACTTGTTATACTTGTCTAGATCTACTTTCTGTCCTTGTTATACTTGTCTAGATCTACTTTTTTGTACTTGTTATACTTGTCTAGATCTACTTTCTGTCCTTGTTATACTTGTCTAGATCTACTTTTTGTCCTTGTTATACTTGTCTAGATCTACTTTCTGTCCTTGTTATACTTGTCTAGATCTACTTTCTGTACTTCTTTTACTTGTCTAGATCAACTTTCAGTACTTGTTACACTTGTCTTGATCTACTTGCTATCTTTGCTACGCTTGGGCCTAGATCTACTTTCTAGCCTTGTTATATTTGTGCCTAGATCTAATTTCTAGCCTTTTTTATTCTTGTGCCTAGATCTACGTTTTGTTCTTTTCCTTCTTGTGCCTATCTTTACACCTTTTTCTAGGTTTACTTATGTAGCTTTATTCCATTGTCTAAGTTTACTAGTGTAGCATTATTCCATTATCTAAGTTTACTTATGTAGCTTTATTCCTTTCTCTACGTTTACTTGTGTAGCTTTATTCCTTTCTCTACTAAGTTTACTTGTGTAGCTTTATTCCTTTCTCTAAGTTTACTTGTGTAGCTTTATTTCTTTATCTAAGTTTACTTGTGTAGCTTTATTCCATTATCTAAGTTTACTTGTGTAGCTTTATTCCTTTTTCTAAGTTTACTTGTGTTGCTTTATTCCTTTCTCTAAGTTTACTTGTGTAGCTTTATTCCTTTCTCTAAGTTTACTTGTGTAGCTTTATTCCTTTCTCTAAGTTTACTTGTGTAGCTTTATTCCTTTCTCTAAGTTTACTTGTGTAGCTTTATTCCTTTCTCTAAGTTTACTTGTGTAGCTTTATTCCTTTCTCTAAGTTTACTTGTGTTGCTTTATTCCTTTCTCTAAGTTTAATTGTGTAGCTGTATTCCTTTATCTAAGTTTACTTGTGTTGCTTTATTCCTTTCTCTAAGTTTACTTGTGTAGCTTTATTTCTTTATCTAAGTTTACTTGTGTTGCTTTATTCCGTTATCTAATTTTACTTGTGTAGCTTTATTCCATTATCTAAGTTTACTTGTGTTGCTTTATTCCTCTTTATAATTTTACTTGTGTAGCTGTATTCCTTTATCTAAGTTTACTTGTGTTGCTTTATTCCTTTCTCTAAGTTTACTTGTGTTGCTTTATTCCTTTATCTAAGTTTACTTGTGTTGCTTTATTCCTTTATATAATTTTACTTGTGTAGCTTTATACCAGGTTCTCACAGTTGAACCCGCGGCAATAGGTAAGTAATTAAACGATAAAAGATCTAATCTAATATAAGGGAAACAGTCAACAACACGGTTGATCCGATGTGCTGTGGATAGAAAATTGTGAAAGGACAAGATCGCCAGCGCCAATTAATATGGCACATGATGATGCTGATATATTAGTCAGCATATTTCAGTTTAGTCCACGAATCATCCTCATTGCACTTCGAACACATTCACAAGAGTTCAGATCTCCTCCCCATTATGTCCCTCAGTGTGTGGAACTGGTGACTCAAGTAGGTCCCTCAGTGTGTGGAGACTGGTGACTCAAGTAGGTCCCTCAGTGTGTGGAGACTGGTGACTCAAGTAGGTTGCTCAGTGTGTAGAGACTGGTGACTCCAGCATGTCCATCATTGTATGGAGACTGATGACACCAGTATGTCCTTCAATGTGTGGAGACTGATGACTCCAGTATGTCCATCAGTGTGTGGAGACTGATGACTCCAGTATGTCCATCAGTGTGTGGAGACTGATGATTCCAGTATGTCCATCAGTGTGTGGAGACTGATGACTCCAGCATGTCCATCATTGTATGGAGACTGATGACACCAGTATGTTCATCAGTGTGTGGAGACTGATGACTCCAGTATGTCCATCAGTGTGTGGACACTGATGACTCCAGTATGTCCATCAGTGTGTAGAGACTGATGACTCCAGTATGTCCATCAGTGTATGGAGACTGATGACTCCAGTATGTGCATCAGTCTGTGGAGACTGATGACTCCAGTATGTCCATCAGTGTGTGGAACTGATGACTCCAGTATGTCCATCAGTGTGTGGAGACTGATGACTCCAGTATGTCCATCAGTGTATGGAGCCTGATGACTCAATTTATGTGCTGATTTGTTATTCTTCTGTGTCTCCCCATATAACACTCCTTTCCTGCGTTTCCAGTTTTGACCTCATGCTCACGCAGTCTGGACATGGTTGTTGATTCATGATCCTTGACTGAATAATTAGCTCCCCTTACTTCCCTCAGTGCATTCAGAATGTCAGGCTGGTCCATTGCACGTCCGCCAACCCGGGCAGCCGTTCCAGCCAGGCTGTCAGCTCGTTCATTTCCTTTCAAGCCAGAGTGTCCAGGGACGAAAATGCTGCTGCTGCTTGCTTTCGCCCATGACTAAAGTATTCGTTGACTATAGAATTCCTCTTCATCATGCGCCCTTAAAAGGACGCAAGTGGGCGTGTCTGCGTTGTGTTGTGGTTTGCAGTATAACAGTGATGTTTGCGCCTTTCGGCCCAACACATCCGTCCTCAGCACGACATTTTTGAGTACCAGGTTGTCTTCCCTCTTCGATCCCTACTCGGTTGGCCAGATTAGACAGTTTAGCCTGTTACTAGAGGCACTGTGGATAGGTGGAGCAGGGTCTGGATGGTTCTGGTTCACTGATCCTGGCGCAAGCCATCAGCTGTGGGTCGCTGACGACATCACAGCACCAAACGAACATGAAACAAACACTAAACAGGTTAGTCTGTTACTAGAGGCACTGTGGAGAGGTGGAGCAGGGTCTGGATGGTTCCGGTTCACCGATCCTGGCGCAAGCCATCAGCTGTGGGTCGCTGACAACTTCACAACACCAAATGAACATGAAACAAACACTAAACAGGTTAGTCTGTTACTAGAGGCACTGTGGAGAGGTGGAGCACGGTCTGGATGGTTCCGGTTCACCGATCCTGGCGCAAGCCATCAGCTGTGGGTCGCTGACAACTTCACAGCACCAAACGAACATGAAACAAACACTAGACATGTTAGTCTGTTACTAGAGGCACTGTGGAAAGGTGGAGCAGGGTCTGGATGGTTCCGGTTCACCGATCCTGGCGCAAGCCATCAGCTGTGGGTCGCTGACAACTTCACAGCACCAAATGAACATGAAACAAACACTAGACTGTTCTGATTTCTTTAGCAACACCGATCACTGCTTTCGAACTCTGCCCCCATTAATCATCATGGGCATACTCATGAAATCACTCAGAAAATACACACGAGTAAGCGGTTGTGTTTTTTAGCCAGGGCATCTCTTTAATTATTGCCATGATCTCGATGTTAATACTGCAAGCAGTCACTACACGATACGGCTCGTTCAATATAGTTTTTTTACTAGGCTCTTTAAAGATCCAAATAATGGCGCACTTAAAACAAACCTGCCATCATTATCATCTAGAATGTTACAGATTTAGAATGATAATAATAAAAATAAAAACTCTCAGAAACAAATGCTGTTAAGGTCGAAATCTTGTTTTCTGACCTCAAATCTTTGTTCACCTTTCTTGTTCCGCAATTATGACTCTAATTTCTGCACCGCTCTCTTATTACTTCTTCTTTCATTCCTCATTTGCCTTTCAGTGTCGGTGGGAGATAACATTTTGTGTCTTTTGTTCTTCTGGTGGTCTCTTCTGGTGTTGTTATGTTTCATAGTGTCTCCAATATTCCTTCAATTCATCGTTTTCGTGGCCATGCCCTGCGTGTGATGTTCTCGCAACGTTTATTAAACGCTCTTTGTGTTGTGTTTTGTATGTCTAATTAAATGGCAAAACCATTCTATCTGTTCATTTTTTTAATATTCTATGGCGGGAATTATTTAGGTATAACCTTTTTTCTTAGCTCTTCATTCCTGATCTTATCTTTCAAGCTGTTGCCTGCCATTCGTCTATCTCCCTCTTTTTGAAATCTCACAATTGTACCTATTCACGTCATTGTTCCCGGGGACCTCAGTAGTCTAGTTGTGAACCCCCCCACCCCCTCCCCTCCCCCCGTTAGCTACCGCTTTTCGAGCAATGTGTGTTCCATTCTTGCTGGAAACAGTTTGAACTGTACTCGTGATTGGATGACCGAACATGTCCCAGCGTTCGGCCCAGCCGCTGACAAAAATAAGTCCCAGCTGGGAAGGTGAGGAATGATCTCTCGCTCGGCTCGTGAGTTACGATCCTTGAGGCGACACTAGACATGAGTCTCTGAACACTTCTATATAGTCGGTCGAGCATATATGGGTAAAAACCTGCGTGCTAGGATGCTATTTCAAGTCTCGTAGCTTTAACTTAATGTGTATGTGCTATTCGTCAATAAACAAACTTAGAGACAAACTTGAAAAATTGAACGTAAAATTGTACTGGACAGTTAAACTAATAGGGAGACGCGACAATATAACGTTTCGGGCCACGGGCTTTCATTAGAAACAGGACAACAAGGAGAGAACAATAGAGTGTTCAACACTCTTACCAAGATTCTTACCAAGATTTAAACTTGGGAGACAACAGAACGAACATGTCAGGCACTGTACCGACGAATGTTCCAAGTTGGAAATGTCAACATTATGAAAATATTCAGTTTCAGATATTGTTTTTTTGTATAGAAAGATCTTAAAATGTTTGGTTTACTAACACAACGAGCAGGTTTTTGTCTCTCCTCACGTTGTACTTGTACTCCACATTTTGAAACGACTAAATCCATATTCCAGGGTGCTAGTAATCAAACAGGTCGGCTTGTTTTCTTGATTATTAATAGAAAGTATAGACGACAGTGTGTGTTGGCCTTCGCATCCTAGGGGTATTTAATATCGGGGAATCGAGAAACTTCATGTGTACCTGGGATTGTGAGATTAGATTAGGTTCGTGGCTTTGATTCTAATTTTACATAGAGTCGGACAAGTGTTTGGGAGATCTCTCATTGGTAGTTCTGCTGTTCCGATGCTCTATTAATGAGAGAGTGAGAGAGAGAGAGACAAACAGACGGCAGTAAGGTTATGTAAAAATTCAAGTGAGAGAGGGAGAGAGACAGAGAGAGGGAGAGAGGGAGATTAAGAAATGGATTAAGTTAAGGCAAAGACTTCCAACTTTAATGAAATTGTAAAAATATTCACCCAATGGCAGCTTTCTGTTGTGATTGTATTTCTCTCTTTGTTTGAGAGCTGTAAAGATAGAGAGAGAGAGATTGAGTAAGAGAGAAGACGAAGGAAAATATAATTTAACAGACTTCAGTATGTGGCACCTATTGTCTATAGACAGTAATTACTTATATATATGGTACATTTAGTGTACACACAGAGATACATACACGCTAACCTTTCTCAGGAAAGCAGTTAAGTAGAGTACTTCTTGCTTGGAGTGTACCTCTATTGTACTTTTATAATTAGTATGAAACATATGATGCTGAGGTCAGAGAATTAATATTTATCTAATAATTCATTAATACATCAAATTAAACTGTAAAGTACTACGTTTGCAATATTAAATCTGCCAAACTGTCTCATGCATTGTTAGTACATTCTGACTTAGTAATTGTTTGTCCAGCTCTACATGTTACTCTTTTATCTATAGTCATTACGACACCTTGATTGCTGATATATTTTCGACTATCTGGCGTATATCATTTTTAAATGAGTTCCAGGGCCTAATCCTAGAACCATTGGAGTATGCCCTAGCAATTTTTACTGTCAGTACGACACACATTGACAGGTTGGAGAAAATACAGAATGAAGTGATGATCATTATCTTGGGCTGTAGGAGGGGCACTCCCTCTGTAGCAATAAGGAATCTTCTTGACTTTCCAACCATGGATGGCAGGGTCAAGATCTGGCGGGCACGAGCATACCTGAAGATTAGTGCAGATAAAGAGCATCCAATGCACCACGAGCTGAACACGCAGATAGGTGACAGAAAAAAAGAGTCAAATCATGGGTGGAACGAGCAGAAGATGTCATCAAACAGGTCTGTGAGCTTAACAATATCAACACTGCTGAGGAGTGGATACTGGTGCCTACGTCATTCAGGGGCACATTCTCGTGTATTGTCACACTCGACGGGAAATGTATGGAGCAGAACTCAGTCGTGGTCAATGCGGAAGTCAACGGTCTCAACTGAAATAACACCGATGAGAAAGATGCAGTCATCTATACAGACGGATGTGTAATACGACACCAAAGGAGTGCATGGACATTTACAGCACGCTTGGCGGTAAGAATAGTTAAAGAAGACAGTGATGCATACTTTATGACAACGAGGTAGTATGACGATGGAGGCATGGTAGTGACCAGGGCTTTCATCTGGTTAAGAGTCACAAGACTAAACCTACATCTGCATACTAAATGATTCGATGAGCATGATACGAAAAGTGGAGGTGGGCTCTGTACGCAAGCAATGGGTAGAGTCATTGCAGAAGTAAAAGATATTTAGAGTCATCTTAGTCTAAGATGCGTGAGTACGGAAAATGAAAGACCGGACAGGTTGGCTAGCTGTGCTATCGTTGAAGACGATCAGCCAATGGATTGGGCGGACATCAATGCCCTCCGAGATTTGTTAAAGGCACAGGACATCGAAAACCATGAGTCTGCATCAATCCTTCTGATGAAAGAGATGGGAGTTAAGATGGACACAGCCAGAAACGAGAAACTTAGTGGGCGTGTAAGAAGACCTATCAACCAACACAGAACAGGTCGTCAATCGCTGCAGGACATGCAGATGAGGGGATCTGAAGACCTATGGACATATTCGGAGTCCAATGATGATGACCCGAAAATAACTCAATAATTCATTTTTTTTAAATATCTGTACGATACTGTTGCCTGGAGTTTAGCGGGTGTAGCTATGGCAAGTGGTGAGTAAACGTAGCATTCTCCCCGTACTTGCAACATCTTTGATTAGTTACAAGTATTATTTTAGAATTACTTCACAGTTGTTTGTTTTCCTCTAAAGGTGTAATTTTAGTTCTATCTTACAAATCTTGCATCATTTTTGCATGAAAACATCAGGAGCCTAGTACATTCTTAAATTTGAATTTTATGGAAGTGGTTTCAGTTTGTGACACGTCACACAAAATGTAAATTAATTTAGCTTAAGAAAATATTTATGAACGGTATTGTAGTTGATTAATGCCTGTAACAAAAAGATCAAGTATTGGCAAATCTGAGAGATGCAATATTGATTTTTGTTTTACCATAACATTTTTTAACCTTTGAGATAGAGCTTCTAATCACTTTGAATATTTGAAAGAATAAGCAAGTGTATTGTATCTTCCAGGTATCAGTGACAGACAGCTGTGCCATTTATCTGAACAGAAAAAGCAACATTTGACTTTACCGGGAGTTCACCTCATTGCGTTAACTTGATTGGGAGATATCAAGACTTACCTACTCGACCATCTGCTCAAATGTCTGTACATATCCAACATATTTTCTCAGCTCTAATTCCTAGCTCACTTCGTCTAGTTTTACTGATGTATTTTATTTCCTATCTCAAAATTGCTTTAATTTCATTGCTATTCTTGCAATGGCTAATTTCTGTGTAGCTTTCTATTCACATTTCATGCACGTAGTAAGCTTATTTGTATAGTGTCTAATCTGTGATTCTAATTGATGACATAAATCGTCACATGTAGGGTTCATTGATGTCACCATGTGTACCTAGATGGAGATGGAAGAAAATAGAAGGACAAATTGTTTGATGACGTAATGCACCAGTGACGTGCACACAATATGAATACTTAACATGGAAACTTGAGCTCCAGATGTCTACAACAAAACGCGTGCTCAAACACAGACAACTTTATAGATGGCCTCAAACACAGACATATTTATAGATGGCCTCAAACACAGACATATTTATAGATGGCCTCAAACACAGACATATTTATAGATGGCCTCAAACACAGACAACTTTATAGATGGCCTCAAACACAGACATATTTATAGATGGCCAGCGGGCAGAAATTAAATTGATAAACACCCCAACTAGCGAGCCGTTTTCAGCTATTGGAGTTATAGACGCCTGACATCACTCTATCCACAACCGGCCCTGCTCACATAGCTGACAAACTCACGCTAGTTGGAGTGTTTTCCGATGTTATTTTCTGCCCACAAGCCATCTATGTATTTGGCTGTGGTTCAACATTACAAATGATGACTCGAAGACACAGTCTTGATAATGTTCACAAGTTTATTTACACAGTCCTAAAGTTACAATTCACAAACTCATTTGGATACATGTTTTGCTTGTAATATAAAAGCCTCGCATTACACAGAGTTACTTGCCATGATTGTCTATGAATCTATCAAACTATATATTGGTAGTGGACACATTTTATTTGTGTCTTAAGGCAACCGTCGGTGGTACGACACTTTTAAGGTTTTGCACAGATATAGGTGCAACTCTATGGAAAAATGATTTACACGATAATATAGCATCTCATATATCTAAAGTCTAGCCCTCTTGGATAGCGACAATAAACAGGAGGTCACGTGTGCACTTGCGCACGTTAAATATCCCCTTCCCTGATAAAATCTAAAAGAGAATATTATAAATATGGCCGCTTTCCGGGCAAAACTTTCACAAAAACTACCCACACAGTGGATGCCAGGTCGTGCTACGGAGTTAGTGCACGCAGGCATGGATTCTCCACGGCTTTTCTCAAGATTATCGACTGGGAAGTCAGAGCACCCATGAATTCGTCCGATGTACAGTGATGATGATCCTTACAACAAACGAACAATATCTAAAGTTTCTTACAATCTTTCTTCCAGGACATTTACAAAGATCCAGACCTGAAAAACCCCCTGCAAGATATCTCTCTGAAAGATCCTCTTTCTGTGATCCCCTTTCTCTGATTCCCTTTCTCTGATCCCCTTTCTCTGATTCCCTTTCTCCGATTCCCCTTCTCTGGTTCCCTTTCTCTGATTCCCTTCCTCTGATTCCCTTTCTCCGATTCCCTTTCTCCGATTCCCTTTCTCTGATCCCCTTTCTCCGATTCCCTTTCTCTGATTCCCTTTCTCTGATTCCCTTTCTCCGATTTCCTTTCACTGATTCCCTTTCTCTGATTCCCTTTCTCTGATCTCCTAAGTCTTTTTAATTAGTCCATCCTAGATTCGCCGATATAGAATATTCTCATTGGTTCTATATCTCGCGGGTCAACTAATTCAAACTGGGTCTTTATTAACATCAGATGTGTGTCATATTAATAATGTATAGACTGTATCTGTGCATAAGTTTCGTACTAAAAATTATGACTACACCCACAATAAAAAGCTGTCATAATATTTTCAAAAGTTTCATTCTACAAAGTCTAACCAACAACAAAGAGCTGTTATGTTAACTCTAAAAGTTTCATACAACAAAATGTAACGAACAAAAAGCTGTTATATCAATTCCAAAAGTTGCACACTAAAAATTTAACCAAGAACAAAAAGCTGTTATATTAATTCCAAAAGTTTCATGTTACAAAGTCTAACCACCAATAAAGAGAAATTATGTTAATAACAAAAGTTTCATCAAACTTATTAATCTTGCGCTAACCTACTCAATATCAAAGTTGTGTTATCTATATACTCTATATGTAAACACACATACTGCCTTTGGCCTGTTGACAGATGGTTGGTAGCGAGCAATCATGATAAGTCAGTAGGTCGGTCAAATATGAGTGTTTAATGCTGCTTTTGCTGAACAGCTCTCGTGGCTGAATCTGCCACAAGTGGATAGACAGATCCGTCCGCAGAATGAGCAAGGTGTATTCTTGTTGCTTCATCTCATTTCTCCTACATCTTTTGTCTTCTGAATTTGATATCAGCACTGTCTTGAGTGTAGCTGTGCCGTCTTTTTGTGTGTGTGTGCTCCATGTGCTTCAATTTGTAACCACATTTTCCTACTTTCTTTCACTGATAGAGAATTCACTCATGGAATCCCTGTAAGTATCCTTATATCTTAGCTGGTCTGTCCTTTGGTCTCTTCCCATCCCTAAGATCGCCATACAAAATTTGTTTGGGTATACGATTGTTTGCCATTCTTCTTACATAACCAAATCACCTTAGGCTACGACTCATAAGTGTTGCCATGATGGATGGGAGTTTGGATTGTTGTTAGAAGACCGAGTTCGTACGTTACGTTCGTTATTTTGTTTTTGCCATTTGTTGTTTATAATCTTGTAAGTTGTTTGATGACGTAATGCGCCAGTGACATGTACACAACGTGAATCCTTAACAGGGAAACTTGAGTTCCAGATATCTACAACAAAACGCGTGCTCAACCACGGACCACGTTATAGATGGCCTCAACCACGGACAACTTTATAGATGGCCAGCGGGCAGAAATGTGGCCATGAACACATGAAAGCGATTACACTTGTCCTCATGTTCTACATAGGTAGTTCAAGTTTCCTATCCGAATAGACGTGTACTCAGCACACAACTTTAGTAAATGTGTCAGCACGTTACCAGTGTAACAACGCAAATATTTTTCCAAGCTCTTTCATAATGAAATTGCACCTACATGACTGACAATACAGCAATTGAATGTTAATATATTTCTGTGCTATTGATACATTAGATTCTGATCTATATTGGAATGTTCTTATTTATTCTGCAAAAAATATCTAATCAAGGAGACCTTAGGCATGACAACAAAATAAGCGTGAGATGTACAGCGGTACAGACATTTTTTTTCAGACGAGCTGTGATGTGTGTAACTATCTTCACAGACACGCAACTCGGTGATGGTGATTCTGCAAACGGCAGGAGGCTATCTTGTATCGTGTTTCTTGTACCGTGTATCTTGTATCATGTTTCTTGTACCGTGTATCTTGTACCATGTTTCTTGTATCGTGTATCATGTATCATGTTTCTTGTACCGTGTATCTTGTATCGTGTATCTTGTACCGTGTATCTTGTATCATGTTTCTTGTACCGTGTATCTTGTATCATGTTTCTTGTACCGTGTATCTTGTATCATGTTTCTTGTACCGTGTATCTTGTATCGTGTATCTTGTATCATGTTTCTTGTACCGTGTATCTTGTATCGTGTATCTTGTATCATGTTTCTTGTATCGTGTATCTTGTATCATGTTTCTTGTACCGTGTATCTTGTATCGTGTATCTTGTATCATGTATCTGTACCGTGTGTCTTGTATCATGTTTCTTGTACCGTGTATCTTGTATCGTGTATCTTGTATCATGTTTCTTGTACCGTGGTTCTTGTATCGTGTATCTTGTATCATGTTTCTTGTATCGTGTATCGTGTACCGTGTATCTTGTATCGTGTATCTTGTATCATGTTTCTTGTACCGTGTATCGTGTATCATGTATCTTGTATCGTGTATCTTGTGTCATGTATCTTGTATCATGTATCTTGTATCGTGTATCTTGTATCATGTATCTTGTATCGTGTATCTTGTATCATGTATCTTGTACCGTGTATCGTGTATCATGTATCTTTGTATCGTCTACCTTGTTTTAGATAAGATTTTCAGTAAAACTAAAAGTCGATATCAGTAGACAACGTCAGCATCAACAAAATGTGTATCGTTGAACACGAATGTGTGACCCTTTTATTGTTGTAAGCAGCTGGAGCGATCGAAAACTGCTTGAAGCCTCAGTTGACGTCTTCCGTAGAGCTGATTAGAGACAGAATGCGTCACATTAGTAGGGCTAACGACGTCAGACTGGCTGCCACTGTCTCCAGAGGCAGGAACTATTGACATAGAAGACCGACTAACACGCAGCCCGCTACCACAGACATTATCCTGCATCTCCACTAGGAACTAAAGGGAAGCTACTTCTGCCAGTCACACCAACCGGAGCCGGTCGAAATTCATGAGCATCGTATTCCATATTTGTTGTCTTTTTTATTTTCTTGTTCTTGTTCACGTCGTCTTATTCTTTTCTGTTCTCTCTCATTGTTCATTAATTTCTCGCATGTGTAAAATCTTCTCAGTAATTTGCTAGCTTATTCCGTCATTCAACCTCCATTAGAGTTAAGTGTATGAAAGTTCAACCTGACTGTATCAAGGACCACGTGATGGGGTGTGACATACACTCATACAAAGTGTAGTCACAGCTGTTACAAAAAGGAATAAAACAAAATCATGACGTTTCGGCCTACAAGTGGCCTTATAAGGAAAACAAGAACAAAAACAACAAAAACGGACACAGAAATGACGATGCACTCAACTACAGTTTTTGTTCTTGTTTTATGAAGAAAGCCACGCATGGACCGAAACGTCATGATTTTGTTGTGTTCCTTTTGGTACAGCTATCACAGTACTTGGTAGGAGTGTATGTTACACCTCCATCAATTGCTCCTTGGTACGAGCTTTACCGCAGCAACTCAATTACTTGCCTGTTCACTGACTGTATCAACACAGTCAAAAGCTGACAACTTTGAGCTGAATGTAGAAGACAACTTGGAGATATCAAGCAAATGAGAAAGGAAACAGAGGAACAAAAGTACTTCCCGCAGTGTTGGCATACATTCAAGTCGAGAATCGAAAGAAATACAACTACGAACACTTAATGTGGTTTCCAAATAAATGAGGTTCACAATCACTGTTTCAATAACACTGCTCACAACACGACCTTCATGGACAGTAGTCATTATTTCAAGAACTTCCATTCACGAACACTAAAAGTGGAAAGTCCCAAATGGATTGATCTGGGGATTAGAAACGAACCAGACATTAAGACAAGTGATAGAATCTGTTTGATACTGTAGCTTGACATTCTCGACATCTGTTGGTAGTTGAGAACAGGCAGACTAGCGACTAATTTCAATTTACGTCATTCAGAATATTCACATTCTCTCTTTTTTTATTATTTCTATTTTTAATTCGTACATGTTCCACTATGTACTCTTAAGATTTCTATGCATTAAAATCTTTAATATCTTATTATGTTTCAATTCTGTCATTTGTCTCTATTTTATTATAATCACACGCTCAATGTTTGCATTCTTTTATGACAATTTCGTCTCTCAACAAAAAGTCACGTGATCGAATCCAAACCCCGGTGGTGAGGAGTTCTTCTCTTCGAATCGGTGATTTGATCGCGACCTTACGCTTCAAGGCTGTTTCGTGCATGTGGGTCAAGGTTCTTCAGATGTTCTCAGTATTTTAAAGAGAAGACAGAAACAGACACCTATTGGTGTGTCCGGAATGTAGTGATGATGATCCTAACATAAATCAGCACGCTCTGTGCTCTGTTATTATAATCCCATACTTCTCATACTTTCAATTGAGTCGATAGATCATCTTGATCGCTTAACGAACAAGCCCACAGTTCCCCTTGCTAGCACGTGAGTGTGAAGGACGCCAGCAACACATTAACAAAAGCGCTAAAGATGGCTTCAGCTCAAAAGTCAAAATTCCGTAGCATTAGAGAAACCTTGACCCGCAAGCTTAGTCACCGCTTACGACATGTAAGCACACTCTATGTTTGTCAGCTCAAATTATATTCACACACTCTCTGTCATCTCCACCACATTTTCACACGCTCCTTTCGCACTGTCTTATTACAATCTACGCACACTACTCTGAATAACTACATTTCACTTTGCCATTGTCCAGTCTAAACTCTTATTTAGTAAAAAGATAACACAAACAAATTCTTCTTCTTAACTTCTTTTTAAATTTCAGTTGAAAGCTTTCCTCGCCGATTGCAAATTTATCTTATGCCAAATCAAGATGCGGAACGTAGATTGCATCACTTTTATAAAGATTTTCATTTGTGACATGTCCGTTTTGTTCTCTGCTACCATTATTGTCATTGCTGCTAATAGTTTGTCTTTCGTTTCATGAACACTTTCTATAGAGCTCATGAAAGAATAACACATTTACCGTGTCCACAAATTATGGGCGTGTGACAATTACCTTTTAAAGGAGCGAGAATCTTATTGAAGAAACCTGAAAGGTGTAAATGAGTTCTGGGGATAAAAGGCAGGTGCAGTCTCTATACTTCTTGCACTTAGACACCTCTGGTAAGATGATACGCCGTTTCTTCTTAATTACTTTCATGTATTTTTATAATTAGGTGGTACGTACACACGTGCTTCAGTTACAATGCTCTCATAAATACTGTCATGCTTTGCCACTTTGAAAGTAATCAAGCAGCCCTCGTGGCGTCCTCGGGTTGTAGCATTTCATTACTCTTAACGATCTGTTAAATGTTGCTATTCTCTAGTGCCAGTGATCTGTTATCCTAGTTAAGCTTTCTTATAATATCAGTTATTTCGACATCATTATCTCTACCTTGCAGCTACAAGCTAATATTTCACAGTCGGTTCACAGGATGAATAACGTCACTCACTAGTTAAACATAAATTGTCGGATCATTTTCTTCAATAGATATGCCCCCCAGGCATTCATCTTTCACAAAGGACGTCTTTCGTGGCACAAGGAAAGTCACGTGATGTGGATTCATGGTTGTAATTAAGTGTTGTTACAATGGCATGAGCTTGCTACTCTTGACAAGTCATAAACCGGAGCTTGTTTTACCGTAGTGTCACTCACGTCCATTCTTAATAAAAATGCATATATGACCTTAAGCGTTTAGATTGACAGTTGATAGCAAGCAGTAATGATTTCTCAGTATTATGGACATTGTTTACTGTAAGACATTAATATAACTGATTACATCACTTGATTACATCACCAGATATGAAAACGATTTTAATGTGCATCCGTTGTAGTAGAAGAAATGAATATATGCTAACCTTTCACCGACAAACCGTCCGAATCTACAATGTATCATATGTTATTTCTTACATTCCTCAAATGCTTAATGTTGCATGTCAGACAGAACCCTTCATTGTTCTCGATCTTAAAGTCTCTTGCTAATTCTCACAATGGGTCCTTCATTGCTATCGCTGTTTACAGCGTTACCTCTGTTGTTCCATTTTCCCTATTGTCATCTTGTGTCCAACTAAATTTATGAAGATGAGTTCTACTTGACTGTAAGTACAAGGCTCCAATAGTCCATCCTTTTCTCTTGAACGTGTTAATCGAAATGAAAATGAAATATCCTGTATATATGTTGGGCCGGTAGACGCAAATATCACAGTTATACTGCACACCACAACACAATGCAGACACGTCCACTTAACGTCATTTTAAGGGCGGATGACGAAGAGGTGTACTCTTTTAGTCATCGCGCGAACGAAGCAAGCATAAAGAAATATTAGGAAGAAACTGTAGCAGAGGCTGTAAAATTAATGAATTTATTTCTTAAAACAAAAAAGAAACATAATATTTTAGTTCCTTTATGATCCTACTTGTAGACATCTTATAATATCAAAAAACGATATCACTTCATATATCTTGTATAACCATCTCGATTGAAATAATGTGGACAACATTATCTTTGAAGATATTTTTTTAAAAGGAAAATTACTGTAATTCAAATGTTTAATTACAACCACAAGGTTTTAGATATGTTAGACAACCACGTCGGTAGAAACATTGACATAACCACATGGTTTTAGATATGTTAGACAACCACGTCGGTGGAAACATTGACATAACCACATGGTTTTAGATATGTTAGACAACCACGTCAGCTGAAGCATTGACATAACCACATGGTTTTAGATATGTTAGACAACCACGTCGGCTGAAGCATTAACATAACCACATGGTTTTATATATGCCATATAACGACGTAAGCTGATGCATTGACATAACCACGCGGTTTTAGATATATTTTAAAGGCATATCTTTTCATAAATATCATATAAACCATAAAGTTTTAAATATCTAATTTAACCATATTGGTTTAAATACCCCATATAACCATGTATTTTTTTGACAACTTAGATAACAACACTGTTGTAGATATTTCATATCAAGATATCGTTTCTGATATCTTTATAAACAGATCACTTTCACACATCTCCTCAAACTAAAACGACGTTGCAGAATCTCATGTTGGCTCATCTCTTTAGTGTGTTCATGTAAACACACAACAAAGAAGTTCTTTTCAAACAAGAAAAAGAGTTCTTAAATGTTACGTAGAGCCAGTCTTAACATATGGATGCGAATCATGGACAATAAGACAACAGATAAGAAAATCACTGGAGTCTGTAGAAATGTGGTTTTACAGAAGACTGTTGAGAGTACCGTGGACAGCGAAGAAGAGTAATAAAGATGTTCAGAGAGGTCAAAGCAAAAAGAGAGCTTATTTCCAATATTCGGAAGAAACAATCATTATTTTTTTGGCCATGTAATGAGAAGAGAACAACTGGAATATATTGCAACAACTGGAAAAATTGAGGGACGAAGAGATAGAGGGAAGCAAAGAGAAAAAATAACAGACTGCTTAAGAGAATGGCTTGGCAGAAGGTCAACAACAGAAATGATAAATAGCTGCCGAGATAGAAAGTTGTGGAGAGACATGATTACCTACGCCAGCAGGCCCGGTACTTGATGATGATGATGTTCATGTAACCGCCTAGTTTGAGGTACCCACAAAATCTGTTCAGATATCTTAAATAACCACACTTTAGAGATCTGTGATAACAACATGAATGCAAGTGATATAAACAAAATAAACACCACATTCGTTCACAACGAACAATGTGGTCGTTTCTTCCCCCATAAACACGTTACCACTCAGGTGAGTCTAAGTAGGTCACGCTACAATTCTCGCGGGGGCAAGAAAGAGTTTAAGTTTAATTTGGAGGCAAACAAGTTTAAGTCTCCAAAAATTGAATGGGCACGACTATTTTAGCACTTTACAGTATTTGCGAGGCTACAATTGCCGAGGCTACAATTGTTGAGGCTACATTTATCGAGGCTACACTTGCCAATATAAAGATGCATTTCTCCGATTTCCCTTTTACAAAACAGATCAATGTTTTAAAACACGAGGTACGTCCAAAGAGTAATGAAACACATTTATTTTCTCTGTTAATTTTGTGCGGAGAAAGATATTTCACCTACAGCATCTCTGAACCTTGTCACGCAACCTCACGTAGCCATTTTATCATCCGGTAGATAGTAGTGATACAATTAGCTATGAAAATGGAATCAGTTAGTAAAATGCGTTGCAAAGTGCTGCTCTTGGACTTCTTTTGGTGAAAGATGAGGGCGCCCAGTGTCGCTTAAAGAACGTGCTTAGAGTGATGGCGTTGGGTAACAGCTCAGCCAGTCGTTGGGTAAAGCTTGTTTCATCAACGGGTCGAAGCAACCAGTCTAGTCAACCACGCAGCTGCGGGCGGCCAAACACTTCTGCCGCACGTGCAAAGCTGCCACGTGCCGATACCATTATTCATCTTCTGGTAACTTAAACTCAATGTCACTGCAATTTTGAGATGATAACTTTCCGGCAAATTGTGATAAAACAAACCTTCAACTAAAAAGAAAAAAAAAACGATATGTTGTATCACTTATTGAACGCCCTTCGTAGAACACATACATTAAAATAGAACAAAGTAAAACAACTTACATTGTTGTCTACTTGTTCCTCAATGATGTCAACTAGGTAGACCCCAGTAATGGTATAATGCCAACATGAATTCCCTCCCCCTCCCTCCATCTACACACACACATGGTTGTAAAGACGTTACAATAAGGATATAACAACCGCAATTGTAAAGGTAGTGCATATAACATTATTGTTACAATTTATTACATTTATTACAGATGTGACATGATAGGTTATTTAAACGTGACACTTAAGATTACAAGTTTTAGCGTGACAATGTTACATTAGTTTCACATTTATGTAGAGCATTCTGCAATAACACAAAATGTAAATTCCCGTTAACAAAACAGAAAAATCAATATAGCTTTATCCTTTTCTTTATTTCAAATGGATTTTAGTAGTCGAATTATTACATCGGAAACGAAATTGCATTTGTCACTTTCAGCAGAGAGAATATTTCCAACTAGTAGGTTGAGACTCCTTAGAGATGGCTTAAGTGTGTTCTGTGGGAAAGGGGAGACGTGGGTGCAGTTCACGGACAGTTTCACCAACATTAGTTTCACCATTTTCTTATCGCTCTATTTGACTTTATAAAAGGTCATTATAGACGATTATTAGAGGGTCCCAGGCTACTATTAGAGGGTCCCAGGTTACTATTAGAGGGTCCCAGGTTACTATTAGAGGGTCCCAGGTTACTATTAGAGGGTCCCAGGTTACTATTAGAGGGTCCCAGGTTACTATTAGAGGGTCGCAGGTTACTATTAGAGCGTCGCAGGTTACTATTAGAGAGTACGAGGTTACTATTAGAGGGTACGAGGTTACTATTAGAGGGTCACAGTTTACTATTAGAGGGTCCCAGGTTACTATTGAGAGTACGAGGTTACTATTAGAGGGTCACAGTTTACTATTAGAGCGTCACAGGTTACTATTATAGAGTCTCAGGTTGCTATTTGAGAGTACGAGGTTACTATTAGAGGGTCACAGTTTACTATTAGAGCGTCACAGGCTACTATTGTAGGGTCCAAGGTTACTATTAGAGAGTCACAGGTTACTATTAGAGAGTACGAAGTTACTATTAGAGGTTACAAGGTTACTATTGGAAAGCACAAGGTTACTATTAGAGGGTCCCAAGTTACTATTAGAGTCCCATGTTGCTGCTAGGGAGTCAGAGGTTACTATTAGAAGGTCCAAAGTTATAATTAGAGAATCTCAGGTTACTATTAGAGAGTACCAGGTTACATTTAGAGAGATAGAAGTTTCTGTTGAAAGGTCCCAGATTACTATTAGAGATTCAGAGGTTCTTATTAGAAGGTACTAGGTTACAATTAGAGAATATCAGGTTACTGTTAGAGAGTCAGAGGTTGCTATTAGAAGGTCCCAGCTGGCTATATGAGAGTCCCGGTTACTTTCAAAAAGTACCAGATTACTGTTAGAGAGTCCCATTTTACATTTAGAAGGTCCAAGGTTACTACTGTTAGAGAGACAGAGGTTATTACTGGAAAGTCCCATGTAACTATTCGAGGGTCCCAGACAATAATTAGAGGGTCCCAGATAACTATTAGAGGGTCTCATGTAACTATTCGAGGGACCCAGATAATTATTAGATGGCCTCATGTAACTATTAGAGGGTCCTCGATAACTATCAGAGGGTCCCAGATAACTATTAGAGAGTCCCAGATAACTATTAGAGGGTCCAGGATAACTATTAGAGGGTCCCAGATAACTATTAGAGGGTTCCAGATATCTATTAGAGAGTCTCATGTAACTATTAGAGGGTCCCGGATAACTATTTAAGAGTCCCAGATTACTGTTAGAGGGTCTCATGTAACTATTAGAGGGTCCCAGATAACAAACAGAGGGTTTCATGTAACTATAAGAGGGTCCCAGATAACTATTAGAGGGTCCCAGATAACTATTAGAGGGTCACATGAAACTATTAGAGGGTCCCAGATAACTATTAGAGGGTCACATGAAACTATTAGAGGGTCGCAGATAACTATTAGAGGGTCCAAGATAACTGTTCGAGAGTCCCCGATTACTATTAGAGGGTCTCATGTAACTATTAGAGGGTCCCAGATAACTATTAGAGGGTCCCAGATAACTATTACAGGGTCTCATGTAACTATTCGAGAGTCCCAGATTACTATTAGAGGGTCTCATGTAATATTAGAAGGTCCCACATTAATATTAGAGAGTCTCATATAACATTTAGAGGGTCTCATGTAACTATTAGAGGGTCCCAGATAATTATTCGAGAGTCCCAGATTACTATTAGAGGGTCTCACGTAAATATAGAGGGTCTCAATTAACTATTAGAAGGTCCCAGATAAATATTAGAGGGTCTCATGTAACTATTAGAGGGTCCCAGATAACTATTAGAAGGTCTCATGTAACTATTAAAGGGTTTCATGTAACTATTCCCTCTAGTAGAGTGATATTTTTCTATCACTTGTATTCGTAAATCTGTATTGTTAGTATTGTTATTGGTTATGGAAGGCCTCGGTCTCACAGCAAACGAATTAAAATCCATAATTGCTCAAGCGCCTGTGCCAGTGGAATCATCCGAATTACCAACTCATCTCCCAAACAAAGAAAGGTAACTGTAGTCCCCATCGCAGCAGTCTCAGCACACGCCAAAAGACATAAGGCGAAACCGCGCAGAAAGTGAACACAGCCAACTGTTCCCCGTCATACGATATCATCATTCATCGCAAACAAGCGGGATATCGAAGCAGGATTAAAACGGATGAGACACATAGCTCACGGTGTGCACAGAGCACTTAACTCAGTAGCTCCTGCAACAAGCCGGACTTGGAATATGAGGAAACTGCAAGAAGGAACACTTTTCAGACATAGCCCTCAATGGTTCCCGCCGCCTATCCACCATACACCATGGGAGTTTACGTCCTCCCGAAAACGATGATCGTTGTAGCACCTGATGATGTTAGGCCATCATTGATGACTCCAATTCCAAACATATAGACACACAAGGGTGGTAAGTTATCATTTCCAATCCAACAGAAGCCACATGACCTGTAGTTAGTAAAAACACAATTGATGATGTTCTCCGCTCCCTTCTTGTAGCTGCCGCCACACAATTCTGATGTCTCATTATCTTGGACATCATTCAAGAACAATGTCAGATGAACATTCCATAGATATGGCTTTGCTGATGAAGTGCTTGGTGCAACAGTTGTATCAATCATACTGGAGGCTCCTGGCTGTGGTCATTAATATCACAGAAGGCACATGATGTTGTTATATTCAGAATTTCTTTCTGTGGTGTAAATATGTGGCACACACATGGAGCGTGGTTTGTGGTCACAGTAATCCCATTAAAGGCAATTCTAGGGTAGCATGGCATAGCTGTTTCAGAACAGCACAATCCTGTGATATTTTCTGTGTTCGCTATAAAGCTGCTGCTGCTACCCAATCCTGACCAATTATAGGTGTGGACATTATTCACTTGCAATGACAAAACTGCTTTGTTTACATCATAAACCTCTGGAAGCGAATCATTTATGGGATTAATAGTACAATTTATTCTTCCATCGGGGATATCTTCATTGAGTCCCAAAAAAAAAAGTCTTTGGTTAAAAAGCACATATGCTTTTGAGTTAAACACAAAATGAGCCCACTTCATAGATTCAAAATGATCCTTGCCAATGCCATCCGTTTGCACAAGTTAGGTCCATAGCAACCAAGGTCACAAACTAAGCTATCAATTTAACGACTTTATCTACAGCGAAGGTTAACGAACTGTGAACAAACATTTATGTTCAAACCCCTGAATACATTTTCAAAAATCTGCCAACTCGCTACAATAATATATATCGTGGTATTCAAATTAAACATTGCTTAGTCCATAGCTCGAATGTAAATTTCGTAATTTACAATTAAATCGTAATTGCTTAGTCCATAGCTCGAATGTAAATCTCGTAATTTACAAGTAAATCGTAATTGCTTAGTCCATAGCTCGAATGTCAATCTCGTAATTTACAATTAAATCGTAAATCTGTAATTTACAATTAACATGTATTTTTTTCCCTGACTCTTTACCAGCTTTACCTGCACCCTGATTTAATACATATGTATTGTCCTTATTCCCATTGGGCAGAAGAAAGCTGCACGCTTAGTCAGCGAAGCATTACACGTTTACATGTAAACACTGTAATGTTACATCACTTGAATCCCATATTACTATTAGAGGGTCCCAGATAACTATTAGAGGGTCTCATGTTACTATTAGAGGGTATCATGTAACTATTAGAGGATCTCTGATTACTATTAGAGGGTCTCATGTAACTATTAGAAGGTCTCATGTAACTATTAGAGGGTCCCAGAATACTATTAGAGGGTCTCATGTAACTATTAGAGGTTCCCAGATAACTATTAGAGGGTCTCATGTAACTATTAGAGGTTCCCAGATAACTATTAGAGGGTCTCATGTAACTATTAGAGAGTCCTAGATAACTATTCGAGAATCCCATATTACTATTATAGGGTCTCCTGTAACTATAAGAGGGTCTCATGTAACTATTAGAGGGTCCCAGATAACTATTAGAGGGTCTCATGTAACTATTAGATGATCCCAGATAACTATGAGAGGGTCTCATGTAACTATTTGAGGGTATCATGTAACTATTAGAGGATCCCAGATTACTATTAGAGGGTCTCATGTAACTATTAGAAGGTCTCATGTAACTATTAGAGGGTCCCAGATTACTATTAGAGGGTCCCAGATAACTAATAGAGGGTCTCATGTAACTATTTGAGGGTCTCGTGTAACTATTAGAGGGTCCCATATTACTATTTGAGGAACTCATGTAACTATTAGAGGGTCTCATGCAACTATTAGAGCGTCCCAGATAACCATTAGAGGGTCCCAGATAACTATTAGAGGGTCTCATGTAACTACTAGAAAGTCTCATGTAACTATTAGAGGATCCCAGATTACTATTAGATAATCTCATTTAACTATTAGAGGGTTTCATGTAACTATTAGAGCGTCCCAGATAACCATTAGAGGGTCCCAGATAACTAATAGAGGGTCTCATATAACTACTAGAGAGTCTCATGCAACTATTAGAGGATCCCAGATTACTATTAGAGAATCTCATTTAACTTATTAGAGGGTCCCAGCGAACTATTCGAGAGTCCCAGATTACTATTAGAGGGTGTCATGTAACTATTAGAGGGTCCAAGATTACTATTAGAAGGTCTCATGTAACTATTAGAAGGTCCCAGATAACTGGTCGAGAGTACCAGATTGCTAATAGAGTGTCTCATGTAACTATTAGAGGGTCTCATGTAACTATTAGAGGGTCTCATGTAACTATTAGAGGGTCCCAGATTAGAGGGTCTCATGTAACTATTAGAGGGTCCCAGATAAATATTAGAGGTCTCATGTAACTGTTAGAGGGTCCCAGATAACTATTAGAAAGTCTATTGAAACTATTAGAGGGTCTCATATAACTATTAGAGGATCCCAGATTACTATTAGAGGGTCTCATGTAACTATTACAAGGTCTCATGTAACTATTAGAGAGTCCCAGATAACTATCAGAGGGTCTCATGTAACTATTAGAGGGTCTCATGTAACTATTAGAGGGTCCCAGATACCTATTAGAGGGTCTCATGTAACTATTCGAGAGTCCCAGATTACTATTAGAGGGGCCCAGATACCTATTAGAGGGTCTCATATAACTATTCGAGTCCCAGATTACTATTAGAGGGTCCCAGATACCTATTATAGGGTCTCATGTAACTATTCGAGAGTCCCACATTACTATTTGAGGGTCTCATGTAACTATTAGAGGGTCCCAGATACCTATTAGAGGGTCTCATGTAACTATTCGAGAGTCCCAGATTACTATTAGAGGGTCTCATGTAACCATTCGAGAGTCCCAGATTACTATTAGAGGGTCTCATGTGACTATTAGAGGGTCCCAGATTACTATTAGAGATTCCCAGTTTACCATTAGAGTCCCAGATTACATAGTATTAGATGGTCACAGGTTGCTCTACTTCCACAAAATATTATTTCAGGTTGTACGGCTGTTAAAAATAATAGAAAGTAGGTTCCTTTGCTTTTGAGAACAAATGTGTTGTAGATTGCTGGAATATTTAAATAGTGTTGTAAATTGTTGGAATATTTAAATAGTGTTGTAGATTCTTGGAATATTTAAATAGTGTTGTAGATTGTTGGAATATTTAAATAGTGTTGTAGATTGTTGGAATATTTAAATATTGTTGTAGATTGTTGGAATATTTAAATAGTGTTGTAGATTGATGGAATATTTAAATAGTGCTGTAGATTGCTGGAATATTTAAATATTTTTGTAGATTGCTGGAATATGTAAACATTGTTGTAGATTACATGGTTGTTTAAAAGTAAAAGAATTGTAGATTACTGGGATTTTTAAAAATGTTTGCAGATTGCTCAAATATTAGAGAAAGGAGATTGCATTTTCCTCAGCTATTCGAAAAATAAGGGTTACGACCGGATTAAAATATCTATTTATTGAGTTTTTGTCTGAAACATTGCTACAATTGTAGATGACTATAAATATGACGCAGTTATTGAACAAGATCTTTAATGCGCACTGTTATCATTAAGACTTAAATATGAATGTTCTATAAGTTTCAGCAGTCTCGTACACAAAACACAAGCCATTTTGTTCATTTCTCTGATTGCCATTTTATGATTACTAAACATATCGCCATCTATTCTCAAAGTCATTAATGAAAATGTGTGTCACTTCAAACAACAAGTCCTTATAATGGACAGGGTATACTAAAACAGCACACAAATAATAAATGTTAAAGAGGAATCTCATTTTGAACGATATAAATAATGAAGACATTTGGTAATCTAATATACTGGATCAAAAACACCGCAGACCGTTAAATGCAGAAAATGTAAATTATATATGAGCTAAAGTCGTCTTACGTAGTTTTTAGACGTTGCTGACTGACTGACTAATGGGTTCTGTCGACGTGTCTCGAGTACCGGTACTATCTGAGGAAGTGAGAATTTCAAATATTAAATTGTGTATAAAATAATGCAAAATGCCTTGTGTGTAGAAGTATGTTTTCTCGCACCACTATTATGAATCATGAATCATCCTATAGTGTGCTTGATCCACAATCCCCGATTTGAAATACCGATAGTTAGAAAAGAGTGGAGTTTCCTGCTTGCTGTACAAAAAAGTAAAAAAAGTAAAGTACCCCCGTCACGCCAAGTGGCGTATAGGGAATATGGTGTTAGTGACCATACATTTTACAGACCTTCGGCACATGATTTTTGGGGTAATGTGGTCGGTATTACGCCCGTGCCGCTTCACTTTCCCAGAAAAAAACTCGGTACCCATTAAAGGCTGGGTGAACCCGGAAGCCGTCGGTTGGGATCGAACCCTACCCCTTGTCCTTTGTAGTCCAGTTCACTAACCACTGAGCTACCGCGGTTCCCTGCTTGATGTATAGTTATCCCCTATTATCAGCTACCGATCCGTCCCCACCGTGCCGGGGTATAGAAGAACGTAAAAGTGATAACGAGACTTGAATCAGCGTCATAGCACGCGGGTTTTCACCCAACATGGCCGCCTATCCAGAAGTGTTCGGAGACTTCTGGATCGTGTCACTTCAAGCATCGAAAATTACGATGCGAGGCGGCATTCCTCTCCTTCCCAGAGTGATACTCTGATACCCATTTCTGCCAGCGGCTGGGTCGACCGCGGGGGTATTCCAATTCATCAACGTGCTAGGTTAAAGTTAAGACAGTTGTGTGTGGCCCAGTATGGCCAGCAGATTCGACTAGAAGTGATGCGCAGAAGCTTATTATATGCCGAATATTGTGTGAGCCTTCATGCAGTCGGAGGTCGACGTCTGTGAGTCATGGCTCAGGCGTGCACACCTTCCCTAGTATATCATGAAATGAAAGTGCCACAATACTTGTTCGACGAGTTGTTTTCTGTTGATCAAATTGTCTTCTTCTGGCAAGCTCTGTATAAAGAGTTTCCCATTTCTCATGTACAACTATCTATAGCAGAGAAGGTACGGATAGGAGTATATAGATTAAGCACTTGCGCGAGGAAGGGTGTGAAAGAAAGTACACACCGGGAGATAGAGTATAGGGAAATATAGATTGAGCACTTACTTGTACAGAAGAGAAAATGACGTAAAGTAAGGGGCATGACGTGGCAGGGGGTTACGGTAGTTAGGTGACTAGAAGAGACTAGTCACTTGGAGCCGGAACATCGTACTGAGAGGACGTGAGAAGAGAAGTGGTCAACATCAGGGAAAGGGACAGTCATACAGAGTAGATAGGTTAGGGAAGACAAGAAACTACAATGAAATAGGCCGATAGTTAGCTATAGATAGAATAGGTTAGGGTGGTGCGTTCGATGGGGAACGTACCAAATTAGGGAAACGGCCGAATGTAGCTAGTTTGGAAGATGTTAGATTAACGACAGAGATTAGCGATAGGGTAAGGCGAATGGAAAGAAAGTAATATCATGGAGAACATAGAGAGATTGTCATTAGCAGTAGTATGATATAGAAGACATGAAGTGAAGTAAATAAAAGGCTCCAAGAATTATATAAAGAAGCGTTGGCGTTAATGAATGATGGATGTTGTTTTTAAAGGCTTCATTACGAAATTCGATGTTGATTGATGAACGATGATTGTGAAAGAAGTCAGTGTGCCTCGTTACAATACGATGAAACTAGTGATGGAGATGGAGCACATAATAAGAAAAAAAGGCTTCTTTGCACTAACAAGGCAACATTGCATTGTTAAAGACATCACTTCAATAAAATGGTGTCGTGACCGTTCGAACCTGTAAATGCGAAGTACATTTGCAAGATTGTAGTCAAGAAAGACATTTTCAAGATTGAAGTCAAGAAAGACATTTTCAAAGTTGTAGTCAAGAAAGACATTTTCAAGATTGAAGTCAAGAAAGACATTTTCAAGGTTGTAGTCAAGAAAGACATTTTCAAGATTGAAGACAAGAAAGACATTTTCAAAGTTGTAGTCAAGAAAGACATTTTCAAGATTGAAGTCAAGAAAGACATTTTCAAGATTGAAGTCAAGAAAGACATTTTCAAAGTTGTAGTCAAGAAAGACATTTTCAAGATTGAAGTCAAGAAAGACATTTTCAAGGTTGTAGTCAAGAAAGACATTTTCAAGATTGAAGTCAAGAAAGACATTTTCAAGATTGAAGTCAAGAAAGACATTTTCAAAGTTGTAGTCAAGAAAGACATTTTCAAGATTGAAGACAAGAAAGACATTTTCAAAGTTGTAGTCAAGAAAGACATTTTCAAGATTGAAGACAAGAAAGACATTTTCAAAGTTGTAGTCAAGAAAGACATTTTCAAGATTGAAGTCAAGAAAGACACTTTCAAGATTGAAGTCAAGAAAGACATTTTCAAAGTTGTAGTCAAGAAAGACATTTTCAAGATTGAAGTCAAGAAAGACACTTTCAAGGTTGTAGTCAAGAAAGACATTTTCAAGATTGAAGTCAAGAAAGACACTTTCAAGGTTGTAGTCAAGAAAGACATTTTCAAGATTGAAGTCAAGAAAGACATTTTCAAAGTTGTAGTCAAGAAAGACATTTTCAAGATTGAAGTCAAGAAAGACATTTTCAAAGTTGTAGTCAAGAAAGACATTTTCAAGATTGAAGTCAAGAAAGACACTTTCAAGGTTGTAGTCAAGAAAGACATTTTCAAGATTGAAGTCAAGAAAGACATTTTCAAAGTTGTAGTCAAGAAAGACATTTTCAAAGTTTGAAGTCAAGAAAGACATTTTCAAAGTTGTAGTCAAGAAAGACATTTTCAAGATTGAAGTCAAGAAAGACATTTTCAAAGTTGTAGTCAAGAAAGACATTTTCAAGATTGAAGTCAAGAAAGACATTTTCAAGGTTGTAGTCAAGAAAGACATTTTCAAGATTGAAGTCAAGAAAGACATTTTCAAGGTTGTAGTCAAGAAAGACATTTTCAAAGTCGAAGTTAAGAAGTACATTTTCAAGATTGAAGTCAAGAAGTACAATTTCAAGGTTGTAGTCAAGAAAGACATTTTCAAGATTGAAGTCAAGAAGTACATTTTTCAAAGTTGAAGTCAAGAAGTACAATTTCAAGTTGTAGTCAAGTAAGCCATTTTCAAGTGGGAGCTATCCTGATTCCTGTGGGCTATTCTGTATTCCTGTGAGACGTCCTGATACACTGGAGCTAAGCCATTTTCAAGTTGGAGCTACCTGATTCCTGTGCGTCGTGAACCTGGGAGCGGCTCTGAGATTGAGAGTACAGACCTGTCGTCGAAAGAAAAAAAAAAAAAAACCGGGCAACGCTGGACCCAACAGGAACAAGCCGGTCGGCGAAAACCAACAGAACAACCTCCAAGGTGAGACGAATAGAACATGTCAATTAAAGTGGGAGTTCCGGGAGGACATTCAATAAATTGCTGAACATTTTAGTTTTGATTTAAATTAAGTGTTTTTATTCACAGAGTAGTTAGGAAGTGTAATATTCTATTATAATTAACTAAGTAGATGTAATAATATATAGTGTGTGTGAGCGGAGACAGGACAAATATTGTAAATATTAGACGTGTCCTTGATTTTTCTAAATTTTTTTTAGCGAAAGCAATTGATGCATTATAGTGTAGGACTGGGGGTGGTTATAAAAGAAGGGAGGTAGATTAAGTTAGAGACTCTGATCAGGGACACGTGTAATATAAAAAAAAAAAAAAAAAAAAAAAAAAAAAAAAAAAAATCAATGAAATAAATAAGTGTAGTGAAAGAATGAAAAAGATATTATACAATTGGTAGACAGAGGGATAGTAAATATAGGAGTAAATATCACGGAGAAAGGATAATCTATCTAAATGGCAAGGAGAGGAAACAGAGGGATTGAGTCATTGAGCCAGGAAGAGACTATGCGCCAAACAATGCAGATGTTAGGAAGGGCGATGGAGAGGCTAGGAGAGAATTTACAATCTCAGGAGATAACTAAAAGAATTCCTATTTTTTCCGGTGAAGCAGAAAATTTTAATGCGTGGGCAAAGGCAGTTGAATTTTGGTGCCGAAATAAGAAACTACCGCAAGCAGAATGGAAGGACATAGCATTGGCTACCAGTAGCGGAGGGGTGACAAATTGTATTAGGAGAAGGATTGAAGAAATGGGAGATGAAACGTGGCAAGACTTTATTTCCCATCTTGCAAGGCGATACGCACAGTATAAAGATGAACAACATGCAATTATAGCATTAAGGACAGTGCAACAGCAGAGAAATGAATCTATTCAGGATTATGGAGACCGCATAATGACAATAGCAGATCAAGGTTTTGGGCGGAACACTACTACTGAACAAGTTGACAAGATATTGGTGGCATCATTCATTACAGGATTAAGAAGTAGAGGACTGAAGTTACATTTAGCCAGGAAGTCGAATGCTAACCTGTCGAAAATTATAAACGCAGCAATAGAAGAAGAGAGCCTAGTACAGAGATTTGATGACAACCAACCAGCACGTTTCGGGTTAAATAGTCCTAGCAGACCAAATAACCAAAGCCAAAGGGACACAAATCTGACGAGGGGGATAGAGAGAGAACGACACTATAGTCAACCATTGAATACCATACAGGAAACCAGGAGATGTTACAAATGTGGAAGAATAGGACACATTGCAATACAGTGTCAGTCGATAATCGATGGACAGGGAAGACAGAGAAGATATCCGTCGGTGACGACACGAAGAGAACATCAAAAGGCGGAAGAGGGAGGCAGATATTCAACAATAGGAAGTGGAGAGAAATATACAGCAACAGAAAGAAGAGGAAATTATCATAGGGAAGAGAAGAGGAGAGATGGTCCGAGTCCGGGAAACGTCAGGGGTGCTCAAGGGGAAAGGCGACCGTGAGCACCAGAAGAATGCCAGATACGAAGAGGATGAAAGTGTGGAGTGACCCATGCTCATGTCTTGTACAGATTGGCAAACAAAAATGTAGAGCGTTAATAGATACCGGAGCAAGTATTAGTGTGATGAAAGGGAGTATATTTAGATCACTAGGGAAGAATGTCCCTCTTCACAGAACGCAGAGTAGGCTAGAAGCCATAAATGGACAAACCTTAAACGTGATAGGTAGGGCGGTGTTGCAGATAAGAGTAGGTGGGCGTACCATGAAACAAACATTTATGATAATAGAAGGGATGAACCGTGCTATGATATTGGGAAGAGATTGGATGCGTAGAAATAAAGTCATAGTCGACTATGGGACACACAAACTGCATATAGGAGATAAAGAGATACAGATGGAGGACGACATACATATAGTAACCTTAGCCAGGGCAGAGAAAGATATAACGTTGAACCCTCAAAAAGTACATATAGTATTAACTAAAATGAAGAAAAACGACTATATTATACCAGGTCAAGTGATCAATACGACAAGAGCCAGCCGGGACATAATGGAAGATCCAAACATACAGATAATTGATGGTATAGTAGAAATAACGGACAATCAGATAATCCCTGTGATGGTAATAAATCAATCAGGCAGGACAATAAAGATAAAGAAGGGCAAGGTCATAGCGCAGATTCACTTACAACATCAAAGGAAGGATGTAAACACGGTGGCGGACACACGAGATGGAACGATGCTGCGGAAAGAGAAGGTATTGGGTACGCGTAAACTTAACAAAGACATACAAGAAAAGAGAATCTCATTGTCAGAAGAACGAGAGAAGGAATTAATACAACAAATACAACCTCATGAAGATAACAAACAAATAATACAGGAGTTGGTGCTGAATAACCACGATATCTTTGCATTGACAGATTTTGAACTAGGAAGAACGAACACAGTACAAATGGATATAGACACAGGAGGGGCAGAACCAACCAAGATAAGAACATATAGAACACCTCTAAGAAGCAGAGAGATAGTAGAGAAAGCCATAGAGGATATGTTAAAGGCAGGAATAATAACTAGAATAACTTCCCATTGGTCGTCACCGGTAGTAATAGTAAAGAAAAAAGATGGATCACAAAGGTTCTGCTGTGATTACAGGGCATTGAATAAAATTACGAAAAATATTAGTTATCAAATGCCTCGAGTAGACGACATAATAGCTTTATTCCAGGGAATAAATTGGTACAGTATAATGGATTGTAAAGCCGGTTTCTGGGCCATTGAAGTAAAGGAATCAGTAAAACATAAACTTGCGTTCAATACACATGTGGGAACATTTACGTGGAATGTCATGCCTTTTGGTTTAAAAGGAGCGCCAGCCACTTATATGGGACTTATGAACCAAGTACTACAAGGGTTGGATACATTTGCACAGGCCTACATAGATGATATCATTATATTCACCAAGGGATCGAAACATGAGCACCTACAACATTTAGAACGAGTGTTTGACAGATTGAGGCAACACAATATAAGATTGAAAATAAGTAAATGTCAATTTTTGAAACACGAAGTAAAATACTTAGGGTTTAGGATAAATGACAAGGGAATTATGCCGGATGATGAAAAGATCAAAGCCATTAAAGATATGACACCACCTACGAGGGTAAAAGAAGTAAGAAGTTTCTTGGGAATGTGCGGTTACTACAGAAGATTTATACAGAGATTCGCGGAAATTGCTGAACCATTAACCACATTAACTAGAAAGTTTCAGAGGTTCAAATGGACACCACAATGTCAGAAGGCGTTTGAAACGCTAAAGGAAGGGCTAACGAGAATACCGATGCTGGCACACCCAAACAAAGAAGGTAGAATGATACTATATACAGATGCATCAGATACAGCCATAGGGGCATGTTTAGTGAATGAAGACATAGACATCAACAAATCCATTGAAAAACCAACCATTCAGGAACACCCAATATATTTCCTATCGCATAAATTAAGTCGAACACAAGTGAAGTGGGCCACGATTGAAAAAGAAGCTTATGCCATACATTATGCAATACAGAAATTGCATTTTTATTTATATGGAAATACAATAGTGATAAGGACGGACCACAAGCCGCTAAAATCCATCCTTGACGGGCCTATCAACAACAGGAAGATAGATATGTGGTCATTATCAATACAGAATACTGGAGCAGTAATTGAATATATAGAAGGCGCAAAGAATATATGTGCAGACTGGTTGTCCCGATTACCAACGACAAGAGAGACCGAGAAGGAGGACACAGATTCATGCACTGAAATAGATGACAGAACGTTTCAGGTGAACATAATAAATACGAACCGAAGACGACCCGGGGGAATAACAGACATAGATGAACACACATTGAGTGGTATGGAACAGGTAACTCAGGATTATCCAATATGCATTACCAGGGAGGAACAACAGAAAGACGAAAGATTGAAAATCATCATAGATGAGTTAAATAGAGGAATGAACTGTAAATGGAAACATCTCCATACAGATCAGATGGATGGAGTACTAACTTATATAGATCCAAGAGAGGGGAAACAGCCCAAAATATATATACCAGTTCACCTCAAGACGCAGGTACTGAAGGCATATCATGATCAAAACGGACACATGGGTAGGGATAAAGTGATAGACGCTATTAAAATAAAATACTACTGGCCAGGAATATATAGAGATGTCGAACAATATACTGGAAAGTGCAGATTATGTAAAACTAGAAATTTGATAGAAAAATCGGGACCAATGCAAAGTATGGATAAACAGTACTTTGCAATGCAAAAGATTAGCATGGACATAACAGGACCATTTCCCACCACAATATCAGGAAACAAATATATCCTACATATAACCGACTGTTATAGTAGATGGCCAGAAAGCTTTCCCATACCGAATAAATCGACAGACACAATTATTAAAATATTACTAAACGAATTCATTCCTAGATTTAGTTGTCCAGAATGTATACTTACGGATAATGGAGGGGAGTTTACCAGCCAAAATTTTAAGGATACTTTGACACAATTGAACATAAAACACATTCTAACTTCTACATATCACCCCAAAGTAATGCAATCAACGAGAGACAACATCGGACATTAAACGATATACTATCAAAAGTGACGAGAGGAAGAGAGGATGAATGGGAGGATAAGTTAAACCAAGCGTTATCAGCATTAAGGGTGAATAGGAACGAGGGGACAGGTTTTTCCCCATTTTTTCTTTTATACGGTAGGCAACCAATGTTACCATTGGATAATTTACTACAACCACGAAGAAGATACCTAGGAGAAGAAATTCATGAAATAATTATACAACACATGCATGAATCTCAAAGACTGGTATGGAGGAATTTAAAAAGAGCAGAACATCGCAACATGAAAAAGGATAAAAATAAAGTGAATATTCAATATAACGTGGGGGACAGAGTGTTTTATAAGAATCATACGGCCATTTCCAAACTAAGCCCTAAATGGAGAGAAGGATATATAGTATTAAAGAAAACAGGAGTATCCAATTATGTGATTAAACACATATATGGTAAGTCGGAAATAAGAACCCATGTGAGAAATATAAGGAAAGACGAGACCCTCTGGTCAGAACAGTCAGAAGCACAAACGGACAGACCACGAAGGAAATGCACAAGGTGTATGAGAGAATCTACAGAGGAAAGTGAAGTTGATAAGAAACACGACGTACAGACAGAAATTATAATTACCACAAAAGAAAATATGACGGCCACAGACGAGAGTATAATTTCCGCGGAGGAAAGTATAATCAACACAGAAGAGGAGAGATTAGGAAAAAGGGAATCCAGGAAGTCAATGTCCAATATAAGTGAAACTAGTGATGAGAGGGAAATAGAGGCCCCATATCAAAACACAAGAAGCTGGAAGATACTAGAGCAAAAACGTGATACAAGTAAAGAGACAACAGCAACATCAGATACAACAACAAGAACATTACCAAAGAAAAGTACAAGATTAAAAGATAGAGAAGGAAGAATAGTAGTTACAGAGCAATCACAACAATCAAAAAGAGAGTGGGGAAAAAGGAAGAGAAAGAGGAACGAAGAAGAGGAATGGAGAGAATGTGATACATTAAATCACAATGATGAAGAAAAGAAGAGAAAGTGGAGTAAACCGAAAGATGAAGGAAGGATAAAACGGAAGTACAAAAATAGGTTTAGAATAAATAGTAGGATAAGTAAGAAAAATGGATAGAGAAGAGTAGAGAACATTGCGGAATGCAATGAAAGGAGAAGAAAACCCGGAATGGGCGGTGAAAAGTTAGAGATATTGCGGAATGCAATGAACGGAGACGAAAACCCGGAATGGGTAGTGAAGAGTAGAGTAGAAAACATTGCAGAATGCAATGAACGGAGAAGAAAAAAAAAACTCGGAATGGGCGGTGAAAAGTTAGAGATATTGCGGAATGCAATGAACGGAGACGAAAACCCGGAATGGGTAGTGAAGAGTAGAGTAGAAAACATTGCAGAATGCAATGAACGGAGAAGAAAAAAAAAAAACTCGGAATGGGCGGTGAAAAGTTAGAGATATTGCGGAATGCAATGAACGGAGAAGAAAACCCGGAATGGGTAGTGAAGAGCAGAGTAGAAAACATTGCAGAATGCAATGAACGGAGAAGAAAAACCCGGAATGGGTAGTGAAGAGTAGAAAACATTGCGGAATGCAATGAACGGAGAAGAAAAACCCGGAATGGGTAGTGAAGAGTAGAAAACATTGCAGAATGCAATGAACGGAGAAGAAAAAAAAAAAAAAACCCGGAATGGGTAGTGAAGAGTAGAAAACATTGCGGAATGCAATGAACGGAGAAGAAAACCCGGAATGGGTAGTGAAGAGCAGAGTAGAAAACATTGCAGAATGCAATGAACGGAGAAGAAAAACCCGGAATGGGTAGTGAAGAGTAGAAAACATTGCGGAATGCAATGAACGGAGAAGAAAAACCCGAAATGGGTAGTGAAGAGTAGAAAACATTGCAGAATGCAATGAACGGAGAAGAAAAAAAAAAAAAAAACCCGGAATGGGTAGTGAAGAGTAGAAAACATTGCGGAATGCAATGAACGGAGAAGAAAAACCCGGAATGGGTAGTGAAGAGTAGAAAACATTGCAGAATGCAATGAACGGAGAAGAAAAAAAAAAAAAAAAAAAAAAAAAACCCGGAATGGGTAGTGAAGAGTAGAAAACATTGCGGAATGCAATGAACGGAGAAGAAAAACCCGGAATGGGTAGTGAAGAGTAGAAAACATTGCAGAATGCAATGAACGGAGAAGAAAAAAAAAAACCCGGAATGGGTAGTGAAGAGTAGAAAACATTGCGGAATGCAATGAACGGAGAAGAAAAACCCGGAATGGGTAGTGAAGAGTAGAAAACATTGCGGAATGCAATGAACGGAGAAGAAAAACCCGAAATGGGTAGTGAAGAGTAGAAAACATTGCGGAATGCAATGAACGGAGAAGAAAAACCCGGAATGGGTAGAGAAGAGTAGAAAACATTGCGGAATGCAATGAGCAGAGAAGAAAAAAAAAAAAAAAAACCGGAATGGGTAGTAAAGAGTAGAAAACATTGCGGAATACAATGAGCAGAGAAGAAAAACCCGGAATGGGTAGTAAAGAGTAGAAAACATGGCGGAATGCAAGGAACGGAGAAGAAAACCCGGAATGGGTAGTGAAGAGTTAGAGATATTGCGGAATGCAATGAGCGGAGAAGAAAACCCGGAATGGGCAATGAAGAGTTGAAGATGTTGAATGCAATGAACGGAGAGTTGGATATATTGCGGAATAGTTAGTTAGTTGAGAGTTATCAATATAATGTTATTAATTTAAAGATTGAAAATTATTAATTTAAGGAATGGAAAGGTTAATTAGAATCCATTATGTTAAGAGTTCTTGGTTGAATGATAGTTATTATTGAATTATACGAGAGTATTATTGATAAGAGTCAAAATAGAATGAATGAAATATTATTGGGAAAATGGTAATTTAGGGGGACACCCTACAATGGGAGATTAGTTAGTCGTTTAGAATAGGACAACGACTAAGCACAGGGAGGGCGTATTGTATAGCAGAGAAGGTACGGATAGGAGTATATAGATTAAGCACTTGCGCGAGGAAGGGTGTGGAAGAAAGTACACACCGGGAGATAGAGTATAGGGAAATATAGATTGAGCACTTACTTGTACAGAAGAGAAAATGACGTAAAGTAAGGGGCATGACGTGGCAGGGGGTTACGGTAGTTAGGTGACTAGAAGAGACTAGTCACTTGGAGCCGGAACATCGTACTGAGAGGACGTGAGAAGAGAAGTGGTCAACATCAGGGAAAGGGACAGTCATACAGAGTAGATAGGTTAGGGAAGACAAGAAACTACAATGAAATAGGCCGATAGTTAGCTATAGATAGAATAGGTTAGGGTGGTGCGTTCGATGGGGAACGTACCAAATTAGGGAAACGGCCGAATGTAGCTAGTTTAGAAGATGTTGGATTAACGACAGAGATTAGCGATAGGGTAAGGCGAATGGAAAGAAAGTAATATCATGGAGAACATAGAGAGATTGTCATTAGCAGTAGTATGATATAGAAGACATGAAGTGAAGTAAATAAAAGGCTCCAAGAATTATATAAAGAAGCGTTGGCGTTAATGAATGATGGGTGTTGTTTTTAAAGGCTTCATTACGAAATTCGATGTTGATTGATGAACGATGATTGTGAAAGAAGTCAGTGTGCCTCGTTACAATACGATGAAACTAGTGATGGAGATGGAGCACATAATAAGAAAACAAGGCATCTTTGAATTTGTTAAAGGATCACTTCAATAAAATTATTTTATTGAAGTGAGACCTTTAACAAATTCAAAGATGATATCAAGATGTGCTCCTTCTCCATCACTAGTTTCATCGCATTGTAACGAGGCACACTGACTTCTTTCACAATCATCGTTCATCAATCAACATCGAATTTCGTAATGAAGCCTTTAAAAACAACATCCATCATTCATTAACGCCAACGCTTCTTTATATAATTCTTGGAGCCTTTTATTTACTTCACTTCATGTCTTCTATATCATACTACTGCTAATGACAATCTCTCTATGTTCTCCATGATATTACTTTCTTTCCATTCGCCTTACCCTATCGCTAATCTCTGTCGTTAATCTAACATCTTCTAAACTAGCTACATTCGGCCGTTTCCCTAATTTGGTACGTTCCCCATCGAACGCACCACCCTAACCTATTCTATCTATAGCTAACTATCGGCCTATTTCATTGTAGTTTCTTGTCTTCCCTAACCTATCTACTCTGTATGACTGTCCCTTTCCCTGATGTTGACCACTTCTCTTCTCACGTCCTCTCAGTACGATCTTCCGGCTCCAAGTGACTAGTCTCTTCTAGTCACCTAACTACCGTAACCCCCTGCCACGTCATGCCCCTTACTTTACGTCATTTTCTCTTCTGTACAAGTAAGTGCTCAATCTATATTTCCCTATACTCTATCTCCCGGTGTGTACTTTCTTTCACACCCTTCCTCGCGCAAGTGCTTAATCTATATTTCCCTATTCTCCATTCCCCTCTATTATATACTCCTATCCGTACCTTCTCTGCTATACAATACGCCCTCCCTGTGCTTAGTCGTTGTCCTATTCTAAACGACTAACTAATCTCCCATTGTAGGGTGTCCCCCTAAATAACCATTTTCCCAATAATATTTCATTCATTCTATTTTGACTCTTATCAATAATACTCTCGTATAATTCAATAATAACTATCATTCAACCAAGAACTCTTAACATAATGGATTCTAATTAACCTTTCCATTCCTTAAATTAATAATTTTCAATCTTTAAATTAATAACATTATATTGATAACTCTCAACTAACTAACTATTCCGCAATATATCCAACTCTCCGTTCATTGCATTCAACATCTTCAACTCTTCATTGCCCATTCCGGGTTTTCTTCTCCGCTCATTGCATTCCGCAATATCTCTAACTCTTCACTACCCATTCCGGGTTTTCTTCTCCGTTCCTTGCATTCCGCCATGTTTTTTACTCTTTACTACCCATTCCGGGTTTTTCTTCTCTGCTCATTGTATTCCGCAATGTTTTCTACTCTTTACTACCCATTCCGGTTTTTTTTTTTTTTTTTTTCTTCTCTGCTCATTGCATTCCGCAATGTTTTCTACTCTTCTCTACCCATTCCGGGTTTTTCTTCTCCGTTCATTGCATTCCGCAATGTTTTCTACTCTTCACTACCCATTTCGGGTTTTTCTTCTCCGTTCATTGCATTCCGCAATGTTTTCTACTCTTCACTACCCATTCCGGGTTTTTCTTCTCCGTTCATTGCATTCCGCAATGTTTTCTACTCTTCACTACCCATTCCGGGTTTTTTTTTTTTCTTCTCCGTTCATTGCATTCTGCAATGTTTTCTACTCTTCACTACCCATTCCGGGTTTTTCTTCTCCGTTCATTGCATTCCGCAATGTTTTCTACTCTTCACTACCCATTCCGGGTTTTTTTTTTTTCTTCTCCGTTCATTGCATTCTGCAATGTTTTCTACTCTTCACTACCCATTTCGGGTTTTTCTTCTCAGTTCATTGCATTCCGCAATGTTTTCTACTCTTCACTACCCATTCCGGGTTTTTCTTCTCCGTTCATTGCATTCTGCAATGTTTTCTACTCTGCTCTTCACTACCCATTCCGGGTTTTCTTCTCCGTTCATTGCATTCCGCAATGTTTTCTACTCTACTCTTCACTACCCATTCCGGTTTTTTTTTTTCTTCTCTGCTCATTGCATTCCGCAATGTTTTCTACTCTTCTCTACCCATTCCGGGTTTTTCTTCTCCGTTCATTGCATTCCGCAATGTTTTCTACTCTTCACTACCCATTTCGGGTTTTTCTTCTCCGTTCATTGCATTCCGCAATGTTTTCTACTCTTCACTACCCATTCCGGGTTTTTTTTTTTTTTCTTCTCCGTTCATTGCATTCTGCAATGTTTTCTACTCTTCACTACCCATTTCGGGTTTTTCTTCTCCGTTCATTGCATTCCGCAATGTTTTCTACTCTTCACTACCCATTCCGGGTTTTTCTTCTCCGTTCATTGCATTCCGCAATGTTTTCTACTCTACTCTTCACTACCCATTCCGGTTTTTTTTTTTTTCTTCTCTGCTCATTGCATTCCGCAATGTTTTCTACTCTTCTCTACCCATTCCGGGTTTTTTCTTCTCCGTTCATTGCATTCCGCAATGTTTTCTACTCTTCACTACCCATTTCGGGTTTTTCTTCTCCGTTCATTGCATTCCGCAATGTTTTCTACTCTTCACTACCCATTCCGGGTTTTTTTTTTTTTTCTTCTCCGTTCATTGCATTCTGCAATGTTTTCTACTCTTCACTACCCATTTCGGGTTTTTCTTCTCCGTTCATTGCATTCCGCAATGTTTTCTACTCTTCACTACCCATTCCGGGTTTTTCTTCTCCGTTCATTGCATTCTGCAATGTTTTCTACTCTGCTCTTCACTACCCATTCCGGGTTTTCTTCTCCGTTCATTGCATTCCGCAATATCTCTAACTTTTCACCGCCCATTCCGAGTTTTTTTTTTTTTCTTCTCCGTTCATTGCATTCTGCAATGTTTTCTACTCTACTCTTCACTACCCATTCCGGGTTTTCGTCTCCGTTCATTGCATTCCGCAATATCTCTAACTTTTCACCGCCCATTCCGGGTTTTCTTCTCCTTTCATTGCATTCCGCAATGTTCTCTACTCTTCTCTATCCATTTTTCTTACTTATCCTACTATTTATTCTAAACCTATTTTTGTACTTCCGTTTTATCCTTCCTTCATCTTTCGGTTTACTCCACTTTCTCTTCTTTTCTTCATCATTGTGATTTAATGTATCACATTCTCTCCATTCCTCTTCTTCGTTCCTCTTTCTCTTCCTTTTTCCCCACTCTCTTTTTGATTGTTGTGATTGCTCTGTAACTACTATTCTTCCTTCTCTATCTTTTAATCTTGTACTTTTCTTTGGTAATGTTCTTGTTGTTGTATCTGATGTTGCCGTTGTCTCTTTACTTGTATCACGTTTTTGCTCTAGTATCTTCCAGCTTCTTGTGTTTTGATATGGGGCCTCTATTTCCCTCTCATCACTAGTTTCACTTATATTGGACATTGACTTCCTGGATTCCCTTTTTCCTAATCTCTCCTCTTCTGTGTTGATTATACTTTCCTCCGCGGAAATTATACTCTCGTCTGTGGCCGTCATATTTTCTTTTGTGGTAATTATAATTTCTGTCTGTACGTCGTGTTTCTTATCAACTTCACTTTCCTCTGTAGATTCTCTCATACACCTTGTGCATTTCCTTCGTGGTCTGTCCGTTTGTGCTTCTGACTGTTCTGACCAGAGGGTCTCGTCTTTCCTTATATTTCTCACATGGGTTCTTATTTCCGACTTACCATATATGTGTTTAATCACATAATTGGATACTCCTGTTTTCTTTAATACTATATATCCTTCTCTCCATTTAGGGCTTAGTTTGGAAATGGCCGTATGATTCTTATAAAACACTCTGTCCCCCACGTTATATTGAATATTCACTTTATTTTTATCCTTTTTCATGTTGCGATGTTCTGCTCTTTTTAAATTCCTCCATACCAGTCTTTGAGATTCATGCATGTGTTGTATAATTATTTCATGAATTTCTTCTCCTAGGTATCTTCTTCGTGGTTGTAGTAAATTATCCAATGGTAACATTGGTTGCCTACCGTATAAAAGAAAAAATGGGGAAAAACCTGTCCCCTCGTTCCTATTCACCCTTAATGCTGATAACGCTTGGTTTAACTTATCCTCCCATTCATCCTCTCTTCCTCTCGTCACTTTTGATAGTATATCGTTTAATGTCCGATGTTGTCTCTCGTTGATTGCATTACTTTGGGGGTGATATGTAGAAGTTAGAATGTGTTTTATGTTCAATTGTGTCAAAGTATCCTTAAAATTTTGGCTGGTAAACTCCCCTCCATTATCCGTAAGTATACATTCTGGACAACTAAATCTAGGAATGAATTCGTTTAGTAATATTTTAATAATTGTGTCTGTCGATTTATTCGGTATGGGAAAGCTTTCTGGCCATCTACTATAACAGTCGGTTATATGTAGGATATATTTGTTTCCTGATATTGTGGTGGGAAATGGTCCTGTTATGTCCATGCTAATCTTTTGCATTGCAAAGTACTGTTTATCCATACTTTGCATTGGTCCCGATTTTTCTATCAAATTTCTAGTTTTACATAATCTGCACTTTCCAGTATATTGTTCGACATCTCTATATATTCCTGGCCAGTAGTATTTTATTTTAATAGCGTCTATCACTTTATCCCTACCCATGTGTCCGTTTTGATCATGATATGCCTTCAGTACCTGCGTCTTGAGGTGAACTGGTATATATATTTTGGGCTGTTTCCCCTCTCTTGGATCTATATAAGTTAGTACTCCATCCATCTGATCTGTATGGAGATGTTTCCATTTACAGTTCATTCCTCTATTTAACTCATCTATGATGATTTTCAATCTTTCGTCTTTCTGTTGTTCCTCCCTGGTAATGCATATTGGATAATCCTGAGTTACCTGTTCCATACCACTCAATGTGTGTTCATCTATGTCTGTTATTCCCCCGGGTCGTCTTCGGTTCGTATTTATTATGTTCACCTGAAACGTTCTGTCATCTATTTCAGTGCATGAATCTGTGTCCTCCTTCTCGGTCTCTCTTGTCGTTGGTAATCGGGACAACCAGTCTGCACATATATTCTTTGCGCCTTCTATATATTCAATTACTGCTCCAGTATTCTGTATTGATAATGACCACATATCTATCTTCCTGTTGTTGATAGGCCCGTCAAGGATGGATTTTAGCGGCTTGTGGTCCGTCCTTATCACTATTGTATTTCCATATAAATAAAAATGCAATTTCTGTATTGCATAATGTATGGCATAAGCTTCTTTTTCAATCGTGGCCCACTTCACTTGTGTTCGACTTAATTTATGCGATAGGAAATATATTGGGTGTTCCTGAATGGTTGGTTTTTCAATGGATTTGTTGATGTCTATGTCTTCATTCACTAAACATGCCCCTATGGCTGTATCTGATGCATCTGTATATAGTATCATTCTACCTTCTTTGTTTGGGTGTGCCAGCATCGGCATTCTCGTTAGCCCTTCCTTTAGCGTTTCAAACGCCTTCTGACATTGTGGTGTCCATTTGAACCTCTGAAACTTTCTAGTTAATGTGGTTAATGGTTCAGCAATTTCCGCGAATCTCTGTATAAATCTTCTGTAGTAACCGCACATTCCCAAGAAACTTCTTACTTCTTTTACCCTCGTAGGTGGTGTCATATCTTTAATGGCTTTGATCTTTTCATCATCCGGCATAATTCCCTTGTCATTTATCCTAAACCCTAAGTATTTTACTTCGTGTTTCAAAAATTGACATTTACTTATTTTCAATCTTATATTGTGTTGCCTCAATCTGTCAAACACTCGTTCTAAATGTTGTAGGTGCTCATGTTTCGATCCCTTGGTGAATATAATGATATCATCTATGTAGGCCTGTGCAAATGTGTCCAACCCTTGTAGTACTTGGTTCATAAGTCCCATATAAGTGGCTGGCGCTCCTTTTAAACCAAAAGGCATGACATTCCACGTAAATGTTCCCACATGTGTATTGAACGCAAGTTTATGTTTTACTGATTCCTTTACTTCAATGGCCCAGAAACCGGCTTTACAATCCATTATACTGTACCAATTTATTCCCTGGAATAAAGCTATTATGTCGTCTACTCGAGGCATTTGATAACTAATATTTTTCGTAATTTTATTCAATGCCCTGTAATCACAGCAGAACCTTTGTGATCCATCTTTTTTCTTTACTATTACTACCGGTGACGACCAATGGGAAGTTATTCTAGTTATTATTCCTGCCTTTAACATATCCTCTATGGCTTTCTCTACTATCTCTCTGCTTCTTAGAGGTGTTCTATATGTTCTTATCTTGGTTGGTTCTGCCCCTCCTGTGTCTATATCCATTTGTACTGTGTTCGTTCTTCCTAGTTCAAAATCTGTCAATGCAAAGATATCGTGGTTATTCAGCACCAACTCCTGTATTATTTGTTTGTTATCTTCATGAGGTTGTATTTGTTGTATTAATTCCTTCTCTCGTTCTTCTGACAATGAGATTCTCTTTTCTTGTATGTCTTTGTTAAGTTTACGCGTACCCAATACCTTCTCTTTCCGCAGCATCGTTCCATCTCGTGTGTCCGCCACCGTGTTTACATCCTTCCTTTGATGTTGTAAGTGAATCTGCGCTATGACCTTGCCCTTCTTTATCTTTATTGTCCTGCCTGATTGATTTATTACCATCACAGGGATTATCTGATTGTCCGTTATTTCTACTATACCATCAATTATCTGTATGTTTGGATCTTCCATTATGTCCCGGCTGGCTCTTGTCGTATTGATCACTTGACCTGGTATAATATAGTCGTTTTTCTTCATTTTAGTTAATACTATATGTACTTTTTGAGGGTTCAACGTTATATCTTTCTCTGCCCTGGCTAAGGTTACTATATGTATGTCGTCCTCCATCTGTATCTCTTTATCTCCTATATGCAGTTTGTGTGTCCCATAGTCGACTATGACTTTATTTCTACGCATCCAATCTCTTCCCAATATCATAGCACGGTTCATCCCTTCTATTATCATAAATGTTTGTTTCATGGTACGCCCACCTACTCTTATCTGCAACACCGCCCTACCTATCACGTTTAAGGTTTGTCCATTTATGGCTTCTAGCCTACTCTGCGTTCTGTGAAGAGGGACATTCTTCCCTAGTGATCTAAATATACTCCCTTTCATCACACTAATACTTGCTCCGGTATCTATTAACGCTCTACATTTTTGTTTGCCAATCTGTACAAGACATGAGCATGGGTCACTCCACACTTTCATCCTCTTCGTATCTGGCATTCTTCTGGTGCTCACGGTCGCCTTTCCCCTTGAGCACCCCTGACGTTTCCCGGACTCGGACCATCTCTCCTCTTCTCTTCCCTATGATAATTTCCTCTTCTTTCTGTTGCTGTATATTTCTCTCCACTTCCTATTGTTGAATATCTGCCTCCCTCTTCCGCCTTTTGATGTTCTCTTCGTGTCGTCACCGACGGATATCTTCTCTGTCTTCCCTGTCCATCGATTATCGACTGACACTGTATTGCAATGTGTCCTATTCTTCCACATTTGTAACATCTCCTGGTTTCCTGTATGGTATTCAATGGTTGACTAGAGTGTCGTTCTCTCTCTATCCCCCTCGTCAGATTTGTGTCCCTTTGGCTTTGGTTATTTGGTCTGCTAGGACTATTTAACCCGAAACGTGCTGGTTGGTTGTCATCAAATCTCTGTACTAGGCTCTCTTCTTCTATTGCTGCGTTTATAATTTTCGACAGGTTAGCATTCGACTTCCTGGCTAAATGTAACTTCAGTCCTCTACTTCTTAATCCTGTAATGAATGATGCCACCAATATCTTGTCAACTTGTTCAGTAGTAGTGTTCCGCCCAAAACCTTGATCTGCTATTGTCATTATGCGGTCTCCATAATCCTGAATAGATTCATTTCTCTGCTGTTGCACTGTCCTTAATGCTATAATTGCATGTTGTTCATCTTTATACTGTGCGTATCGCCTTGCAAGATGGGAAATAAAGTCTTGCCACGTTTCATCTCCCATTTCTTCAATCCTTCTCCTAATACAATTTGTCACCCCTCCGCTACTGGTAGCCAATGCTATGTCCTTCCATTCTGCTTGCGGTAGTTTCTTATTTCGGCACCAAAATTCAACTGCCTTTGCCCACGCATTAAAATTTTCTGCTTCACCGGAAAAAATAGGAATTCTTTTAGTTATCTCCTGAGATTGTAAATTCTCTCCTAGCCTCTCCATCGCCCTTCCTAACATCTGCATTGTTTGGCGCATAGTCTCTTCCTGGCTCAATGACTCAATCCCTCTGTTTCCTCTCCTTGCCATTTAGATAGATTATCCTTTCTCCGTGATATTTACTCCTATATTTACTATCCCTCTGTCTACCAATTGTATAATATCTTTTTCATTCTTTCACTACACTTATTTATTTCATTGATTTTTTTTTTTTTTTTTTTTTTTTTCTGCTTATATTACACGTGTCCCTGATCAGAGTCTCTAACTTAATCTACCTCCCTTCTTTTATAACCACCCCCAGTCCTACACTATAATGCATCAATTGCTTTCGCTAAAAAAAATTTAGAAAAATCAAGGACACGTCTAATATTTACAATATTTGTCCTGTCTCCGCTCACACACACTATATATTATTACATCTACTTAGTTAATTATAATAGAATATTACACTTCCTAACTACTCTGTGAATAAAAACACTTAATTTAAATCAAAACTAAAATGTTCAGCAATTTATTGAATGTCCTCCCGGAACTCCCACTTTAATTGACATGTTCTATTCGTCTCACCTTGGAGGTTGTTCTGTTGGTTTTCGCCGACCGGCTTGTTCCTGTTGGGTCCAGCGTTGCCCGGTTTTTTTTTTTTTCTTTCGACGACAGGTCTGTACTCTCAATCTCAGAGCCGCTCCCAGGTTCACGACGCACAGGAATCAGGTAGCTCCAACTTGAAAATGGCTTAGCTCCAGTGTATCAGGACGTCTCACAGGAATACAGAATAGCCCACAGGAATCAGGATAGCTCCCACTTGAAAATGGCTTACTTGACTACAACTTGAAATTGTACTTCTTGACTTCAACTTTGAAAAATGTACTTCTTGACTTCAATCTTGAAAATGTCTTTCTTGACTACAACCTTGAAATTGTACTTCTTGACTTCAATCTTGAAAATGTACTTCTTAACTTCGACTTTGAAAATGTCTTTCTTGACTACAACCTTGAAAATGTCTTTCTTGACTTCAATCTTGAAAATGTCTTTCTTGACTACAACTTTGAAAATGTCTTTCTTGACTTCAATCTTGAAAATGTCTTTCTTGACTACAACTTTGAAAATGTCTTTCTTGACTTCAATCTTGAAAATGTCTTTCTTGACTACAACTTTGAAAATGTCTTTCTTGACTTCAATCTTGAAAATGTCTTTCTTGACTACAACTTTGAAAATGTCTTTCTTGACTTCAATCTTGAAAATGTCTTTCTTGACTACAACCTTGAAAATGTCTTTCTTGACTTCAATCTTGAAAATGTCTTTCTTGACTACAACTTTGAAAATGTCTTTCTTGACTTCAATCTTGAAAATGTCTTTCTTGACTACAACTTTGAAAATGTCTTTCTTGACTTCAATCTTGAAAATGTCTTTCTTGACTTCAATTTTGAAAATGTCTTTCTTGACTTCAATCTTGAAAATGTCTTTCTTGACTACAACCTTGAAGGTGTCTTTCTTGACCTCAACCTTGAAAATGTCTTTCTTGACTACAACTTTGAAAATGTCTTTCTTGACTTCAATCTTGAAAATGTCTTTCTTGACTACAACCTTGAAAGTGTCTTTCTTGACTTCAATCTTGAAAATGTCTTTCTTGACTACAACTTTGAAAATGTCTTTCTTGACTTCAATCTTGAAAATGTCTTTCTTGACTACAACTTTGAAAATGTCTTTCTTGACTTCAATCTTGAAAATGTCTTTCTTGACTACAACCTTGAAAGTGTCTTTCTTGACTTCAACCTTGAAAATGTCTTTCTTGACTACAACCTTGAAAGTGTCTTTCTTGACTTCAATCTTGAAAATGTCTTTCTTGACTACAACTTTGAAAATGTCTTTCTTGACTTCAATCTTGAAAGTGTCTTTCTTGACTTCAATCTTGAAAATGTCTTTCTTGACTACAACTTTGAAAATGTCTTTCTTGACTTCAATCTTGAAAATGTCTTTCTTGACTACAACTTTGAAAATGTCTTTCTTGACTTCAATCTTGAAAATGTCTTTCTTGACTACAACTTTGAAAATGTCTTTCTTGACTTCAATCTTGAAAATGTCTTTCTTGACTACAACTTTGAAAATGTCTTTCTTGACTTCAATCTTGCAAATGTACTTCGCATTTACAGGTTCGAACGGTCACGACACCATTTTATTGAAATTGCAATGATCCTTGTTAGTGCAAAGAAGCCTTTTTTTCTTATTATGTGCTCCTTCTCCATCACTAGTTTCATCGCATTGTAACGAGGCACACTGACTTCTTTCACAATCATCGTTCATCAATCAACATCGAATTTCGTAATGAAGCCTTTAAAAACAACATCCATCATTCATTAACTCCAACGCTTCTTTATATAATTCTTGGAGCCTTTTATTTACTTCACTTCATGTCTTCTAGGCGGAAGAGGGAGGCAGATATTCAACAATAGGAAGTGGAGAGAAATATACAGCAACAGAAAGAAGAGGAAATTATCATAGGGAAGAGAAGAGGAGAGATGGTCCGAGTCCGGGAAACGTCAGGGGTGCTCAAGGGGAAAGGCGACCGTGAGCACCAGAAGAATGTCAGATACGAAGAGGATGAAAGTGTGGAGTGACCCATGCTCATGTCTTGTACAGATTGGCAAACAAAAATGTAGAGCGTTAATAGATACCGGAGCAAGTATTAGTGTGATGAAAGGGAGTATATTTAGATCACTAGGGAAGAATGTCCCTCTTCACAGAACGCAGAGTAGGCTAGAAGCCATAAATGGACAAACCTTAAACATGATAGGTAGGGCGGTATTTCAGATATATTTTTCTATCACTTGTATTCGTAAATCTGTAATTTACAATTAACATGTATTTTTTCCCCTGATTCTTTACCAGCTTTACCTGTACCCTGATTTAATACTTATGTATTGTCCTTATTTCTATTGGGTAGAAGAAAGCTGCACGCTTAGTCAGCGAAGCATTACACGTTTAGATGTAAACGCTGTAGTGTTACGTCACTTGCTTGAAAGAAACGATACAGTTTAGGACAATTTCGCTCGTAGTTTGGGTGCGTCTGCATTCAGCTCAGGTGTGACCGGTGTCTGGTGTCAGGCTGTTGGCTGAGTTCATTATCCGTTAACTATTTGCTGATGTTGATATCATGTTTATTGTCTGTGGATGACGTCTTGTATTTATTGCTGAGTTGTCTGGTCGTTGTCTGTCATCTTGTCCGTACTTATTGTATTTCGTTTGGTCTATCTTATGTTCAGTGGTTATTGTCTGTTGATTCAGTTTGCTGACTGATCTTTCTATTGTCTAGTGTTTAACGTCAATTATTTCTTCTTCTTTTCTTCCTCGTTTGCCTTTCAGCGTTGATGGGAGATATAATTTGTGGTCTTTGCTCTTCTATTGGCATCCGTTGCTGTTGTTTTCCCTAGTGTTTCAAATATTCCACCTATTCATCTTGTTCGTGGTCGGCCCATTGGTCTTGTGTTGTTGAAACTTTTATTAAAGGCTCGTTGTGTTGTGTTTTGATCTTTCTACCTCATCACGCAGCCAAAACATTTTATCTGATTTTTATCTGATCCTTGACTCTCAATCTATTTCCTATCATTCATCTAAATTGAGGTTGGTATTAATCTATTGTCTACATGATTCTTTGACTGTATCTTTGTACTTATTGTCAGTAGCTCCGTCTAATAGATGGACTGAAGTTTGCTGTTTATATTTAATGTCTACAAGTTACTGTTGACTGATACAATTTGTCTGTTCTCTAATATTGACCAGTCAAAGTTGAATATTATTTTATTCTAGAAGTCAATCCTAGACTGCATGAGTAACCTCCTAGAGATTACCTTATTATATAAAAAATATATCTCTTACGTGGACTTCCCCTAATACTAAGTAGTCAACTGATTTCTATATTGGTCCGTCCTTCAACATATTACAGTCGAAATAGTGAATATTGATATCTTCAAATAATTGTACTTAAACGTGTTAATCTGTCAACGATATTTGCCGGCTCAATGTTGATATCATTCGTACTTGTCGCTAAGCAGAATCTACTCTGATATTGACCTGCAGCAAGACTTGATTGCAGGCTGTTTTAATGGGAGTAGAAATGTTATGCAATTTTAATAGTTTCTTTTACTCACAGGAGCCATAAATTGGTTAAATATGGATAAGTAAAGAACACTCACAGAAATAATAACATCGCAATTTACGTCTGAGAACAATCAATACGTTTTAAGCGGTTGGAAAAACACTGCATCACTTTGGAAGCTTGCAACTCGCATTCCCCCCGATAGATGGAATTGATTTTTATTCTAAAATTGGGCCAATCTAAGCGATAATTATTTTCTCTTAAATTATGATTGCAAGTTCTATTTGTAAAATGTCAACAAATGAATACTTGATGGTACGAGTGTCTGACTGTAGGCACGACGTCTATTACAGGGTTATCAATTTATATTGCCACGTGGTCGTTTGAAAATGAATTATCGAAAATACTTTCCGTTCTTTTTGAATTGTCATTCATCGTGTGTCAAGATACTGTTCGTACCTCTCCTTTGTCAAACAGAACAAAGACTCAAGGTCATATGACTTGAATGTTGAAGAAGAATTGTCGTAAACAATAAAAATACACGTCAACGTTGATTATAATGATATTTTCAACATTTATCAATACAGATAGTAACAAGTGCTATGAATGTTAATACTTATCCCGAAGTTATTATCATCTGTTGTTTCACAACTGTATGTTGTTCTCAGCAAGATCCATGTCCTCAGCAATTTAAATTTACCACTTTGCTGATGTTGTTCCACTTGTTCTTCATGTCGTTTAATGTTTGCTATTGCTAATCTTTTTTTAATCTCTTTCTGACAGTCTCCATTGTTTGTTACAATTTCAAGTTCTTCTCTGTTGATGATTTTAAGTTGGCTTTTGGTTTTATCAGTGGACATTATTTTAGTTTTCTGCATGTTTATATTGAAGTGTGGCTTTTCACTGTGTTATATTTCTAACACACCTTACTATCTCTATTAATGTTTCTGAACTGTTGAAGATGAGATCTGTCATCGGCGTATCTGAGATCCGGAATGATGTTGCCATTTTTTGAGTTTATTAAGCACTATGTTATACTCTCAATAAATCACTCATTTTCTGAACCGTTCATCACAACAAAGACACAGTAAAGCACATGTTTCTATTCAATAGATAAATAGTGCCTCTTAAAATATCAACAAATTATAACAGAATACGTCGATGTGCTTTTGTTCTTACGTGTGGTTTTATTATGATGAAATAATTATTGTAATAGCGTTGTATAAGGAAATGGACGTACAAGATAGAATAATAGTATAGGTGAATAAATTAACATTGTAAAGTGGAATATGTTATATGTGAGTAGCCATGTGTGATACATTCAGAACTTCATTGCTTGTAATCATCGCTTGCTATTCCTTGCCCTTTGTGTAAGTTTAATACACGTAGCCTTCGTGCCGATTTATTTATTTTTTTCTTTCTGAAAAGCGTAAAAAGGCCTTGACCGTAAATTATAGGGTGAAAATAGGTACTGATTCAAGTGAGGGTATTTATATAGCTATAAATAAACCACTTACTTTCTTGACTGCATAGACAGTGCGTGTGATTTGTTATAAAGGAGTAGTCTGAAATAAGGTTGCTATTGAAGGAAAATGGGTGTGGCAACGCCAAGGTTTTCTTTAACGTATATTGACTATGTCACGATAACTGTTAATTCCAGCTTTGAGGTCTGGGATTTGTCAACTTCAAAAGCATATCATCGTGACCCAGTAACCAGTGAGATGAGACTTGTGTTTCAGGTCGTGAATTACGTCATTATTTGTGGCATTATAAGCATTTTTGGCATCGGCTCAAATATTCTCAACCTGACAGTCTTCTTGAAACAGGGCTTCAGGGACAGCATCAACATCAGCTTGTTTGGTAAGTGTCCCCATGTGGTTAGTCTTGTAAGATAAGTTACTGGTTAGAGCGCTCATCATCATCATGTGACATACTGGGTGAGGTAGGCGATCATGCCCTTCCACAATCTTCTATCCACAGTAAAAAAAAAGTAAAGTACCCCCGTCACACCAAGTGGCGTATAGGGAATATGGTGTTAGTGACCATCAATTTTACAGACCTTCGGAACATGATTTTTGGGGTAATGTGGTTGGTATTACGCCCGTGCCGCTTTACTTTCTCAGAAAAAAATCCGGTACCCATTAAAGGCTGGGTGAACCGGACGCCGCTGGTTGGAATCGAATCCTACCTCTTGTCCTTTGTAGTACAGTTCACTAACCACTGAGCTATCGCTATCCACAGTGCATCGTATGAATTATGTTGTTGACTTTCTTCCATGCCATGGCACCATACTATCTACTATCTTCTCTCTATGTCGTCCACGATCTTTTTTTTCCCTGTATTTTGCCAGTTCTAACCAAGTATCCCAATTTATTTCTTCTCATGATGTGCACAATAAACGATGATTATTTCTTTCGGATGTTTTTTTAGGAGCTCCCTTTCGGTGTTAGGACATTTTCGCGTTGGTCTTTTTAGCTGTTCATGGAACTCTCAAAATTCTTCTGAGAAATCCCATCTATATGGTCTCTAATCGTCTTTTCATTTGTTTATCTTCTGTCCACGATTTGCTTGCACTGCTTAGCATTGGCTCTATATAGTACCGATGACCCCTCTTTCTTATTTCTATTGACAATTGCTTGTTGCACAAGACTTTTTTCAATTTCAGAAATGCTATTGTGGCCTGTGCTATTCTATTTTTTTTTATTTCTGTGTTCCATCTTCCATCTAATGTTATTATTGTGCTCAAGTATTTGATATCTGCACTTGATTTAGATTTGTCCCATTTATTTTTATGTTGTATGATGGTGCACTTTGGATGAAAGATGCACCACGGAAATAAAAAGCAGAATAACTCAGGCCAAAATAGCATTTAAGAAAATGAAAAATATCTTATGCAACAAATCTATGTCAATAGAAATGAGAAAAAGAGTTCATCGGTGCTATATAGAACCAATTCTGACTTATGGAAGCGAATCATAGACAGAAGACAAAAAATTGAAAAGACGATCAGTGGCCACAGAGATGGAATTTCTCAGAAGAATGTTGAAAGTTCCCTGGACAGCTAAAAAGAAACATGATGAAGTTCTCAAAAAGGTCAACACAAAAAGGCAGCTCCTAAAAACATCAGAAAGAAACAATCAACTTTTTTCGGGCGCATCATGAGAAGTATTTATAGGAATACTTGGTTACAACAGGCAAAATAAAAGGAAATAGAGATCGCAGACGACAAAGAGAGAAAATACTGGATAGCTTGGTGTCATGGCATGAAAAACAGTCAACAACAGAACTGATACTATGCATTGTAGATAGAAGATTGTGGAAGGACATGATCGCCTAAGCCAACCGGTATGGCACATGATGATGCTGGTGATGATTATTTTTCGATATGACCAATGCTTCCGTTTTCTCCCTATTCAGACTGAAACTTCCGTATTGCTTTCTTTCACTATTATCATCATCAAGTACCGGGCCTGCTGGCGTAGGTGATCATGTCTCTCCACAACTTTCGATCTCGGCAGCTATTTATCATTTCTGTTGTTGACCTTCTGCCAAGCTATCTCTTAAGCTGTCTGTTATTTTTTCTCTTTGCTTCCCTCTATCTCTTCGTCCCTCAATGTTTCCAGTTGTTACAAAATATTCCAGTTGTTCTCTTCTCATTACATGTCCAAAAAATCATTATTGTTTCTTCCTAACATTGGAAATTAGCTCTCATTTTGCTTTGACCACTCTCAGAACATCTTTATTACTCTTCTTAGCTGTCCATGGTACTCTTAACATTCTTCTGTAAAACCACATTTCTACAGACTGCAGTGATATTCTTGTTTGTTGTCCTATTGTCCATGATTCACATCCATATGTTAGGACTGGCTCTACGTAATATTTAAGAACTCTTTTCTTGTTTCTATTGTCAAAAATGGATTTCATAGTATCTTCCTCATTTTTTGGAAAGCTGCTTTTGCCTGAGCCATTCTGCATCTCACCTCTTTTGTACATCTTCCGTCTGAGGTTAACAAAGTTCACAAATATTTAAAATTCATTTACCTGTTTTAATATTGTTCCACTTGTCTTTATTTTGCACTGAGGTGATGTCTTTTTCTTTGTTGTTACCATTACCTATATCTTTTTGGTATTAAGGCTGAGTCCTTTATTTTTGCTTTCTTTCACTATAATGTCCAACATTTCTTGTAACTCATTTTCACTCCTAGCGATTAAGCCTGTATCATCAGCATACCTTAGATTATTTATGTTATGACCACCAATTGTTATTCCAGGCATGCCCCTTATGGATCTTAAAATAATCTCACTATAAATATTAAACAAATCTGGTGACAGCACACAATCTTGTCTAACACCCTGTTTTATTTGTTGAAACATTCCCAATTGCTTTCCAGTTCTTATGGCCGCTGTTTGTTGCAAGTGCATGTTCTTTATTATTCTTAGATCTTTGCTGTCTATGTTTATGCTTTCTAAAATGTTGATTATTTCTTGGTGCTTTACTTTGTCAAATGCCTTGGTGCAATCTATGAAACATAGGTATAGATCTGTTTTCCACTCTATGGCTCTTTCTACTAAAGATCTTATGATATAAATGGCATTGCTTGTTCCTTGATCTCTAACAAAACCACACTGTTCATCGCTAATTTCTGGACTGATTTTGTTTCGCACTCTTCGCATGATGATTCTTAGTAATATCTTAGTCATATGACTCATAAAGCTTGTTGTGCGATGATCATCGCATTCAATCGCTCCCGATTTCTTTGGTAGGGCTATGAATATTGATTTGAGCATGTCGTCTGGTATATATCCGCTGTAGTAGATATCTTATGCAACCAACCTATGTCAATAAAAATGAGAAAGAGAGTTCATCGGTGCTATATAGAACCAATTCTGACCTATGGAAGCGAACCATGGACAGTAGACAAACAAATGAAAAGACTATTAGAGGCCACAGAGATGGGATATCTCAGAAGAATGTTGAAAGTTCCCTGGACAGATAACAAGACCAATGAGGAAGTTCTCAAAGAGGCCAACACAAAAAGGGAGCTCTTAAAAAACATCAGAAGGAAGCTATCAACATTTTTCGAGCACATCATGAGAAGAGGAAAGTTGGAATACTTGGTTACAACTGGCAAAATAAAAGGAAGGAGAGATCGCGGACGACAAAGAGAGAAAATACTGGATAGCTTGGTGTCATGGCATGGAAAACAGTCAACAACAGAACTGATACGCTGCACTGTAGATAGAAGATTGTGGAGGGACATGATCGCCTACGCCAACCGGCAGGGTACATGATGATGATGATGAGTAGATATCATTCAATATTTTTGTTATTATTTTTATTACAAAATCACCCATGGTTTAAATCTCTTCTTTAGTTATATTATCTGGTCCAGGAGCTTTACCTGCTTTCATATTATGCAAGGCGTCTTCCACTTATTCTCCGAGTATTTCTGGTCCTTAATATTTGATTCCGTTCGTTCATCATTATAAAGAACTTTAATGTATTCTATCCATCGTTCCCTTATGCTTTCTTGATCAATCAACAGTTCTCTTTCCTTTGATCTTAGACATCCAGTTTTTCATTGCGTTTATCTGCCTGTTAATTCCTCAATTTGTTTGCATATAGCTTTAGCATCTCCTTTTTGTTGCATTTCAATCTCTTTGTATCTGTCTTTTAGCCATGCTTGTTTTGCTTCATTGCATTTTACTACAATTTCTTTATTTAATCTCTTAAACTCATCTTTATTTTCTTTATTTCTTCTTATTTTCTTTACTTTCTTCTTCACTATTATATCCATCATTAATTGTAGTTCATTCTCTGTCTCTTCTATTAAGACTGTGTCATCAGCATATCACTGATTATTTATGTTGTGACCGTTGACTTCAATTCCATTTTTTCACTTCTATTTATCTTATCAAGTTTTCGCTGTGCAGTGAAAACAAATGCAGTAACAGAATGCAGCCTTGTCTGACTCCTTGTTTTATATATTGGAATTCTCTCTTTTGGTTGCTAATTCGTATACATGAACCTCATGATTTTTGCCAGTAGATATTTTTTTAATGATTCTCAGATACTTGATATCATCGTTTAATTTCTCCAGCATATTGATTATTTCCACATGTTTTACTTTGTGAAATGCTTTTGTGTGGTCTATAAAGCGCATGAATAGATCTTTATTTACAGCAATAGATCTATCAATGTTCTCAGGATGTATATTGCACGGCACATGATTTTTGGGGTAATGTGGTCGGTATTACGCCCGTTGCCGCTTTACTTTCCCAGAAAAAATCAGGTACCCATTTAAGGCTGGGTGAACCCGGAAGCCGTCGGTTGGGATCGAACCCTACCTTTTTCCTTTGTAGTCCAGTTCACAAAACACTGAGCTATCGCGGCTCCCTTACTTGTACCCTTGCTTTCCACAAATCTACATTGTTCCTCACTTATTTCTGGTTTTATTTTGCTCCTTACACGTTTCATGATAATCCTTAGTAATATTTTAGTCATATGGCTCATGAGACTAATAGTGCGATGGTCTTCACAATCAGTGGCGCCTAACTTCTTCGGTATGGCTACAAAGATAGATTTTAGTTGATCTTCGAGTATGTGTCCAGTGTTATATATGTCATTAAGTAATTTCATTACGACCTGTACTCCCAGCTCTCCTAAAGCATCTTATCTCTTCAACTGTTATATTATCGACACCTGGAGGTTTTAGTCTTTTCATGTGTTGAATTGCCCCCTCCACCTCATCTGATTATTGCTGGTCCTGTATCTATGTTTGAATTGTTTAGCTCTGGTCTTTCATCATCATAATGTTGGCTGATATATTTTGTCCATTGTTCCGTTATCTTCTCTTCTCCCATTATTATATTTTCTTCCTTTGATTTCACAGATCCTGAAACTTTGACTTCTTTTTTTTTGCTGTTATTTCGTTTAACTAATAGTGTATAATTGTGTCTTTCGTTTGTTTTTTTTTTCATTCTTCACATTTCAACTTTAACCATCCTTCCTTTGATTCTCTGCATTTGTTTAGGATTTCCTAGTGCAGTCTTCTGTGTGTCATTCTTTCTTTTTCATGTTTACTTCGTTTGTCCACAAGTTCTAATATTTCTTCTGTCATCCATTTCTTCTTGTTGATTCTTATAGTCACTGGTATTAATTCTTTTGATGTTTGTTGAATCGATTGTTTGAACATTTACCACTGCTCCTTAATGTTATCTATTTCATCAATAGCAATATATCTATTTTGTACTATCGTACCGTATTTACCATTCACCCGTCTATCTACTCTAAGCATATATAACTGTAATTTCATATTTATTTAGTGTTTATGAGTCTCCCTTAATTTTTTTCTCATTTTCCCAACTACTGGTGCATGGTCACTCTTGCAACCTGCTCCTGGTGTTGTTTTAACATATGTTAGACCATTCCTGAATCCTTTCACATTAACACATACTAGTTCACATTATATTATGTGCTCATCACGCAGATTGCTCTTAACTCTCATCTAACCTTTGCTTCAACAAAGACTTTATAGTCTTGAGAAACTTCAGTAGATGTTTACTTCGAAGTTTTCTTCCTTCTTGAGGAGTTAAGATTGCATCTTGTGTTAACGTTATGTTCTCTTCAGCCGTTGACAGAGACAGAAAGACACGTTGGTGGAATCGTCAATAATTTGTTATGTAGTTTTTTGGAAAACTGCCACAACATTTTGTAGCAGAGTTCCTTACATACCACTACCTGCAACTTGTCAAGGGACACAACATGTTTTAAAATTGTTGCTGGGTTGTCTTGTTATATATTCGGGGTTGTCTTGTTATATGTTCGAGATTGCCTAGTTATATATTCATGAGTGTTTAGTTATATATTCAAGATTGTCTAGTTATATATTCGAGATTGCCTAGTTATATATTCATTAGTATTTAGTTATATATTCGAGATTGTCTAGTTATATATTCATGAGTGTTTAGTTATATATTCGAGATTATCTAGATATATATTCGAGATTGCCTAGTTATATATTCATGAGTGTTTAGTTATATATTCATGAGTGTTTAGTTATATATTCGAGATTGCCTAGGTATATATTCATGAGTGTTTAGTTATATATTCATGAGTGTTTAGTTATATATTCATGAGTGTTTAGTTATATATTCATGAGTGTTTAGTTATATATTCGAGATTGCCTAGTTATATATTCATGAGTGTTTAGTTATATATTCGAGATTATCTAGTTATATATATTCATGAATGTTTAGTTATATATTCGAGATTGCCTAGATATATATTCATGAGTGTTTAGTTATATATTCATGATTGTCTAGTTATATATTCGAGGTTGTCTAGTTATATATTCAAGATTGTCTAGTTATATATTCGAGATTGTCTAGTTATATATTCGAGATTGTCTAGTTATATATTCAAGATTGTCTAGTTATATATTCGAGGTTATCTAGTTATATATTCGAGATTGTCTAGTTATATATTCGAGATTGCCTAGTTATATATTCATGAGTGTTTAGTTATATATTCGAGATTGCCTAGGTATATATTAATGAGTGTTTAGTAACTATATATTCGAGATTGCCTAGTTATATATTCGAGATTGTCTAGTTATATATTCGAGATTGTCTAGTTATATATTCGAGATTGTCTAGTTATATATTCGAGATTGTCTAGTTATATATTCGAGATTGCCTAGTTATATATTCGAGATTCTTTTGCCTGATGGCGCGTTTATTGAGGGGGATTTAAACTTCCAATAAAATAATAAATTAATGAAAGGCACAATAAAAGAGACAAGAATTATAGATGTCGCGACATCGACATCATTATCTTTAACATCATTTTGCAGTCTTATTGTTTTTTTTTTCTATACTCTTGGAAATGTGATCCTGCAACTGTTGATCCGAAGTCCCATCTGTTCTTTCCGTGATTTCCAGCACTTGCAGAAATTAATCCAAGCTCGTCTGTGATATCTTGCATCCTCTTCTCATTCATATTCCTTTCTCACCATCATTGAGTTATTGAGTTATTTGTGGGTCATCATCATTGCACTCCGAACATGTCCTTAGGTGCTCAGATCCCATCCTCAGCAATTCCAGCAGTGTCCAGCGACTGACGACTCCAGTTCTATGTTGGTTGATAAGTCTTCTTACACGGCCACTAAGTTTCTCATTTCTGGCTGTGCCCATCTTAACTCCCATTTCCATCATCCGAAGAAGTGACGTGGATCTGTATTTGTCGACGTCCTGTGCTCTTCCCACATCTCGGAGGGCATTGATGATGTCCGCCCGATCTATTGGTTGCCCGTCCTCAATGACAGCGCAGCTAGCCAACCTGTCCGCTCTTTCATTTCCCCGTACTCCCGCATGTCCAGGGGCATAGACAAAGGTGACCTTACGTATTTTGGATTTCTGCAACGACTCTACCAAGTGCATGCGTACAGAGCCCGCCTCCACTTTTTTTATCATGCTCATCGAATCACTCAGTATACATGCGTGGGTGTAGTCTTGTGACTCTAACCATTTGAATGCCTTGGTCACTGCCATCACCTCAATTGTCATGCTAATGGTTCTCACCATCATCTGGTATTATGCCTTCTATAATTAACTATTGTAGACCAATGTGACGTTTATATGACTAAAATATGTTAAAGATTAATATGCTTAATGGTACCACGCCATTTGTGATTTTGGAATAGAAATAATAAAAAAAATAGGTAAAGATATCTTCAACAGCGGATATATATCCGACGACATGTCAAATCAATATTCATAGCACTATCAAAGAAATCTGGTGAGATTGAATGCGATGATTATCGCACAATAAGACTTATGAGTCAGTCACATGACTATGATATTACTAAGAATCATCATGCGAAAAGTGCGAAACAAAATCAGTCCAGAAATTAGCGATGAACAGTGTGGTATTGTTGGAGGTAAAGGAACGTATAGTTCTTTAATAGAATGAGCCATAGAGGTGAAATCAGATCTATACCTATGTTTCATAGATTATACCAAAGCATTTGACAAAGTAAAGCACCAAGAAATAATCAACATTTTAGAAAACATAAATGTAGACAGCAAAGATCTAAGAATAATAAAGAACATATACTGCCAACAAACAGCGACCATAAGAACTGGATTCAAGGTTGTGTGCTGTCACCACATTTGTTTAATATGTATAGTGAGATTATTTTAAGATCTAAAAGGGGCATGCCTGGAATAACAATTGGAGGTCATCATATAAATAATATAAGGTATGCTGATGATACAGTCTTAATCACTAAGAGTGAAAATGAGTTACAAGAAATGTTGGACATTATAGTGAAAGAAAGCAAATATAATGGACTTAGCCTTAATAGCAAAAAGACAGCAGTAATGATAACAACAAAGAAAAAGTCATCACCTTAGTGCAAAATAAAGACAAGTGAAACAATATTAAAACAGGTCAATGAATTTAAATATCTGTGAACTTTGTTAACCTCAGACGGAAGATGTACAAAAAAGGAAAGATGCAGAATGGCTCAGGCAAAAACAGCTTTCCAGAAAATGAGGAAGATATTATGGAATCCATTTTTGACAATCAAAACAAGAAAAATAGTTCTTAAATGTTATGTAAAGCCAGTCTTAACATATGGGTGTGAATCATGGACAATAGGACAACAGACAAGAAAATCACTGGAGTCTGTAGAAATGTGGTTTTACAGAAGAATGTTGAGAATACCTTGGGCAGCTAAGAAGAGTAATGAAAATGTTCTGAAAGAGGCCAAAGCAAAAAGAGAGCTAATTTCAAATATTAGGAAGAAATAATCATCATTGTTTGGGCCATGTAATGAGAAGAGCACAACTGGAATATATTGTAACAAATGGAAAAATTGAGGGAAGAAGAGATAGAAGGAAGCAAAGAGAAAAAATACCAGACAGCTTAAGAGAATGGTCAACAAGAAGCTGTAGGTCAACAACAGAAATTATAAATAACTGTCGAGTTCGAAAGTTGTGGATAGACATGATCACCTACGCCAGCAGGCCCGGTACTTGACGATGATGATGAATATGCTTAATTAATTACATTCATACATAATAAAATATAGTCTGTTGTCTCTTCTGTATTTATGAAGCTATAAGTTGAGTTTTCATATAGAATATATATATATATATATATATATATATATATATATATATATATATATATATAATATATAGTTTGTATATATTAGGTGTTTCTAAAACAATTTGAGACTACTACCTGGAAGCTGAAATCGCCCTCTGGTGGATGGGTTCTCCATTCATTAAGAGGCTAAACTGGCTGCAGATCGTAGCACCTGGAGACCAACAATTTGTTAAAATGTCGCAGAAACTTTCCAGGCAGTGTTGATATCAAATTCAGATGTGAAAAGGTGTAGGAGAAAGGAAACGAGGCCAGGCAACATGAATGCATTTTGTTCGTTATGCGGATGGAACTGTCTGTCAATAGCGTTTGGCTTTTCGTGGCAAGGCGCTGTGCCACTGAGTACGGGTTCGATCCTGCCTTGGTCCATATTTTTTTCTGTTGTTGATTATTTGTCATTTTTTTCCGAGTGCTGTAAACATACCTCTTCCTCTGAATTGATTCACTGATTATCGCCTCGGAAGTTTCCCTCTATAATAATATTCATTTATTATTATTTGTCTCCTGTTAAAAATTGGCAGATTCAGTCACGAAAGAGACTTTTTCAGTAAAGCTGCATCCAGCATAAGAAACTAATATTTTTTGCCAAACTACTGATTTTTCATACTTGTTTGCTACCAACCGTCTGTCAAGACGTAAAAAAGGCCATATTATTATTATTATTATTATTATTATTATTATTATTATTATTTGTGTCTAACAATAGATGAATTCTTGCAGGTCTTGCCGTGGCTGACTTGGCTTGTCTTGTGACTATTTTCTGGTCCAGCATTTGCTACAATCCTGTATTTGGTGACTCCGATCTGCCGTTTGACTCTATTGCTGTAATGTACCTAACAGGTGGCTGGCCGCACGCTTGTTTTAACAGGTAAGTTTATTTTATTTTCCAAATTACAAGAAACTGTTCCTTAGTTATTTAGTTAGTCGTCGGATTATCATCATGGCACACCGAACAACGGTCTATATGTGCTCAGATCTCCTCCCCAGCAGATCGGAAGTGTGAAACGTTAAACTGGTTGACAAGTCTACCGCCGTACTGCTCATAGCTCTCCTGAATGTTCGTAAGTTGCAGAGTTAACAAGTTGTTATTGATGGCGTAACTCAGCTATATGGAAGAGTGAGAAATAAAGCGGACAAAACGTGATGGTACTGGAACAAATGAACTAGCAACTAAGCAGGACTTAATACCTAGGAAGAGTTAAGTCCACAGCCACCGGGAAATTCTCGAAAAGGCTGAAGTGGAAGCCTTGAAAGGTCGCAGCAGAACTGGCAATCAAATACAAAGGTAAAGCGCACAAGAAACTCGATAATGACTGATGCGCTGTCCGCCATAACATGACAGGAGACATTTAGTCGTGAGGACAGCCTTAGTACAGGAGTACTGCAACTTCAAAACTGTAGTGATGTTTGTAACTAATCACAGTGCAATATATAAGGAAATGAATAAGCAGATAAACTAACCATCATCATCATCATGTGTCATATCGGTTGACGTCGGCGATCATGTGCTTCAACAGTCTTCTCTTCAAAGTGCATCGTATCAATTATGTCGCTGACTGTTTTCAATGCAATGACAACAAGCTATCTAGTATTTTATCTCTTTGTATTTTCTCAGCTATCTAGTATTTTATCTCCGCGATCTCTCGTTCCATGTATTTTTTCAGTTGTAACCAAGTATTCCAACTTTACTCTTCTCATGATGTGCCCGAAAAATGTTGATTGTTTCTTTCTGATGTTTTTTCATGAGATCCCTTTTTGTATTGGTTTGTGTTTTGTTGTTGATAATTTAATCGATGGTCTTTTAAGCTGTCAAGGAAACTTTCTTCTTCTGAGAAATTCTATCTCTGTGGGATCTTAACGTCTTTTCATTTCTTTGTTTGCTATAACTTGCCACAGATGGGTTGACACTGTTACAAAGAATTAATGTAGTCTACTATGAAGAAGTTAGATCAATAATTAAAGAACAATGCCTTGAAAAGTGGAGAAAATAAACTCAAAATACAATGTGGGGACGGACATTGCCAATTCCCAAGAGGAGACCTGAACTATGTTATTGCTGCCGCTCTTTATTTATCTGACAGTATGTTGTTTTTTGCGGCTACTAATGACCCGACTTTTATACTTAAGTTGCCAGTAATTATATTGTTTGCAATCTTGATGTTTAAGTTGCCAGTAATTATATTGTTTGCAATCTTGATGTTTAAGTTGCCAGTAATTATATTGTTTGCAATCTTGATGTTTAAGTTGCCAGTGATTATAATGTTTGCCATCTAGTTGTTTAAGTTGCCAGTAATTGTATTGTTTGCAATCTAGTTGTTTAAGTTGCCAGTAATTGTATTGTTTGCAATCTAGTTGTTTAAGTTGCCAGTAATTGTATTGTTTGCAATCTAGTTGTTTAAGTTGCCAGTAATTGTATTGTTTGCAATCTAGTTGTTTAAGTTGCCAGTAATTGTATTGTTTGCAATCTAGTTGTTTAAGTTGCCAGTAATTGTATTGTTTGCAATCTAGTTGTTTAAGTTGCCAGTAATTGTATTGTTTGCAATCTAGTTGTTTAAGTTGCCAGTAATTGTATTGTTTGCAATCTAGTTGTTTAAGTTGCCAGTAATTGTATTGTTTGCAATCTAGATGTTTAAGTTGCTAGTAATTGTATTGTTTGCAATTTTGATGTTTAAGTTGCCATGGTTATATTGTTTACAATCTTGACGTTTAAGTTGCCAATGATTGCATATTTTTTACAATCTTGTTGCTTAATTTGCCATTTATTATATTGTTTGCAATCTTGGTGTTTAGATTTTACAAATATTATTTTTACTTCTAAGCTAACCTTTAGTTTGATGCCACCAGTTATTAAAAATATTGTTCGAGACAGTACATGAAATAAAAAAAGTATATATTAAAATCACGTGTGTGTATAAGCTCGGGAAACAAATAACTAGGCAAGCTGTCTATACCAGGTTCTCGTAATATTACCACATCTTCCCTAGCAAGCATTTAAGTTTATGCGTTATCCGTTTTTGTTCAGCAGAATGAGTAGATAATCCTTCAGCAAACTAGAAAACTGCATAGACTCAATAAACGTTAATTTCTGAAAGCCACTTGCAGCTATATAGCTCGTTTCAAATCATGTGCCCAACTTCAAAACGCTATTACTCAGTAACCGTTTGTTAAAAACTGTTGAAATTTTCCAAATGTTATTAGAATGAAAAAGATCCTTTAAATGTATATTTAACTTGCAGCTGCAGTTTTCTTAAAGCGGCGAATTTCTTTGATGTTTGTCAAAATTGTAAATTGTGAACCCCTAAAGAATAGAAATTACCGTAGTTGCTGGTCTGTGATTAATTTTCACTAGGTAAAGGCGTGGCCGTAATGGGGAAATAACTGGATAAGACAAAACACCAGGAGAATTATTGTCTTCTCAGTTCGAGGACGGACGATAATATCAAGGTATACCTGTATGTCCAATTTTCATAGTTGTGTGGTCCTGAAAAGGACCGTTTGTTGAACTAATTTAATGGTAATATAGGGGCCAACATTGTGGGGGCTATATACTTTCATTCTGAATCAGACGGGTCTAAAAGATTAATAACTGTTTGGGCTTGAACATTCCACAAACCATCATTTTCCCAATATCCCTCTTCCTGTTTAAGACGTGGTCTTCACATTTAGCCCAATAATCTTTGTCTATATTTAATAAAGCGAGATTAGCAAGAATCTTTACATCGCATATTTTGAATGTTGTATTTTCATCTGCCACTTGTCCTTTTAATTTTGCCCAGATTAGTTCTATTGGATTTAAATGAGCATGGTAAGGTGGCAGCCTCAAACTTATATGACCGTGCTCTTGGATAATCTTATCTATTTGAAAAATCTTTGTCCTTTGTTTTTGCTGTACTAGAGATAGTAATTCAGGTTTTAAGTACATATTATTAAATTGTATGTGCTCCTTTGTGAGCCATATCTTAATAGCATCTTTTGTACTGGATGACGTCGGGACTTGTTCTTCAAGTGCAACAATGTTGTGGTACGCTGCATTGTCCATTATTAGGCAAGATGGTCGATCTAGTGATGGGAGAACAGAATTTTCAATCCAATGTCTAAATATGTGACCATTCATCTCAGAGTAATAATCCCGATTGTCTATGGATTTTGAAAGAAAAATGAGCTCTGCATTCTGTATTAGTCCATGTTGTCGACTACCTGCATGAGCAATTATCAAGCGCTGTCCTTTGCTGCTAGGTATTAATCTCTTAATCTTTCCATCTGATGACTGCCATTCCCTTTGGTTAGTGTGGTGAGCATTGATCCATGTTTCATCCAAGTACACAATATCATAACCTTGCTTGCGCACCTCTTTTACTTCACGTAAGTACTTGCTTCTCATGACTACTATATGTGGCTTCTCACAGATGATGTTTCGTCCATTGGAATACTTTCTGAATGTAAAACCTGCAGCTCTCACATTCCTCCATAATGTAGACTTTGATATTTCAATACTGTTGTTCTTTTTCAGCGATACTTTTAATTTTCTTATTGTAACAGTTTCATTCATACCCAACATTTTGTGAATTTCACTTCTAATAAGTTCACTGTCGAAATTATCCAACATTTTTGCTCTTCCTTGTGATTTTGTATATTTTGAACATTGACGGTCACGTGCTTGAATCCAGCGATTAAATGACCGTTTAGATAAATCCAAAATGTGTCTTGTCCTATTCTCAGGTTTTCTAAAGAATGAAATAATCTTCCTCGTTTAGCCTCTTTGCAAAAATAGTCATACATTTTTATTGCAATGTTTTGTAAACTGCAGAATTTCATTTTAAGACTCATGATAAATGTTATTGTTCCACGTCTGCGCCGCTGAATCAATGGAAATGGAACACACAATGTCTCTTGTTTTTTACAAGTGTCTAATTGTGTCAGAAAACCCACGTTGAAAGCGTGCAAGCACGTCAATTTGACCGTGTATGGATTTTTACTCGCTATTTTTAACTTAAAATACTGTAAACATTAAGTTTTGACTACATCAATGGGTCGTTATAAATTTATATAAATCAAATAAGCAACAATAATAACCAAATGTTTTTTTTTTAATGAAATTAATTCCCTTTTGGGTTCTAACCATTATAACTTTACATGCCAATTTTGAACAACTTACAACAAGCGGTTAAAAAGATATCGATTTTAAAAGTTGGGCACGAGTTATGAAACGGACTATAGTAGCGATTTGCACGCAGATCTAAAATCGCTACTTGTACGCTCCCGTGTCTAATGTTACAGTATTCAATGGTAGACACATAAACTAGAGATCATATTAATGAACTGCCCCATTTAACCCAGTCGAGACACGGCCGAAAAGGTCAATAGGTGTAGTCTTGGTTGTAGCGAGCAAGTTGAAGAGTTTAGATGAATCAATAACTGATGGTTACGTAGCTACATAGAAATGGTGAGAAATAAAATATTATATCAACGATTGAGACTTTTTAAAGATATCAGATTAATGAAAGTGTGTACACATTTGATTTCACTGAATTATTCAATTACATAACGTGCTCTTTTCGTGGAAAGCATTTTATTGCATTTAAAACATGATCGAGTTATCTCATCAAGTAAAATAGATGATATTTTTCTCATAATGCTCACTTGCTACAGAACTTGGCTTTTATTTCATGGGTACAGCACTAATTTCACCCACGGCAGAAAAACGTTTGACACTACCGGGATTCGAACCCGCGTTATCCTGGTTTGGATCGATTCGGCCGCCTGCTTTCCCAGGATAAAAAAATACATGTATTAAGGAAATGAATGGTTCCGGAACGAGTGAGACTTTCTGTATAAGAAAGGATATTTGTATTTTTATATTTGACAAACAGTGCCATGTAAACGCTTTTTCCTTCAATAATGGATGCTTGCCCCGAATAAAAGGATGGAAATGGTAGGACAAAATCTTTAACATAGAATGGAAATGGTAGGACAAAATCATTAACATAGAATGGAAATGTACCAGTCAAATACCAGTGGATAAAAAGAATACAGCGAAGACGATGGCGCTGGATAGGACGCACACTGCGGAAGCCAACTGAGAGTATTACATAACAGGAACTTTTTTGGAATCCTTAAGGAAAAAAAGACAAAGAGGAAAACCAAAATATTCTTGGAAAAGACAGAAGCAGAGATGAAAATTGTGGGGAAGACATGGAGTGATCTCAGAAGAACGGCGAGAAACAGAACGGCTTGGAAAGTGTTTGTTGAAGACCTCCATATGGAGCTGAAAATATTTCTTGAAGACCTATGCTCCACAGGAAGCTGAAAGTGTTTATTAAAGATCTATGCTCCACCGGGAGCTGAAAGTTTTTGTAGAAGACCTATGCTCCACAGGGAGCTGAAAGTGTTTATTGAAGACCTATGCTCCACCGGGATCTGAAAGTGTTTTTTGAAGATCTATGATCCACAGGGAGCTAAACGTGTTTTTTAAAGACCCGTGCTCCATATGGAATTAAATGTTAGAAGAAGAGAAAGGCTTTCTACCAGTGCTAAGTCTGTTAGTTTATAATAAACAGGGTGTAAATGTCCATATCCTGATCTATGAGTGTGGATTTCATGTATTTTTTTCCTGTCTCTTGACTTGATGGTGGCACACGATGACACTTCCGATCAATATGGCGGATAGGCGACAGGAACCGTTGAGGATCTGTTTGAAAAGTGTTCCTTGTTACAGTTTCCTCATATTCCAAGTCCTGCCTGCTGCTGGAGCTACTGAATTTAGTGCTCTGTACACGCAGTGAGCTGTTTATTTCTTCCGGATTGTGTTTCGATGTTCCGATTGTTTACGATGAATGATGATACCGTATGACGAAGGGCAGTTTGGCTGCGTTTACTTTCGGTGCGGTTACGCCTTATGTCATTTGGAGTGTGCTGTAGCTGGTATGATGGGGACTGCGTCTGCCTTTCTTTGTTTGGATTCTTCAAGGCAATGAGATGCTAATTCAGATGATTCCACTGGCACGGACGGGTTAGTAATTATGCATTCTAATTCATTTACAGTGATACCAGGGCCTTCGACTAAGTACAACTAAGAACTACACTGACACCCTGTCCATATCTTGATGTTGTCAGGCCACTTTATTACTATTCTGCATATACAGCGATCACCCAGTAATTTGTGGATTAATAACGCTCTCTTTAAGTTCCTAATGTATGTCCACAACATGTCATTTGTTTGCCATTTCGAACAAATCATTATCACTACTTGTAACCGTCTCCGCATATATTTAGACAGTTACCATGGAGTGCCGTCTCATACTGTCTACTACTTTGATGGTGTCATGGATCCTGTTGTCTGTTTTTTGCTGGTGACAGTCTATTTTCTTTGTCAGCCTCTGCTTCGTTGGCCTTATCCGTTCCAAGTTGACTTTCAGCAAATCAATGTGTACTTCTTCTGTGTCAAGGTAATAGCCTTTGTCTTTTATTAAATAGTTCTGTTTTTTTAGTCAGTAAAAATAACAGAACATTGTTTAATTTCCACCCTGTCCACCGAATTCTTCTAAGCATCTACATCTCTAGGATTTCAATCTTCTTTACTGGTTTCTTATTTTGTATCAGTAAGTAAAGAAAGCAGAGCTCCGTCACGTCAAGTGGCGTATAGGGAAATATGGTGTTAGTGACCATACATTTTACAGACCTTCAGCACATGATTTTTGGGGTAATGTGGTCGGTATTACGCCCGTGCCGCTTTACTTTCCCAGAAAAATATCCGGTATCCATTTAAGGCTGGGTGAACCCGGAAGCCGTCGGTTGGGATCGAACCCTACTTCTTGTTCTTTGTAGTCCAGTTCACTAACCACTGAGCTATCGCGGCCCCGTTTAGTATCAGTAATGATGCATTTTTCTCAACTGACATTATATATTTCATTTATCCTATAATTTGTTAACCATTCTTATTTTATTTAGTTTGTCCCACACTTTCGTTTCCCATGTCTAATATATCTATATTCTTGAACTCTTTCTCTTGATTATACCCACACAGTTTGATATGGGCTCTCTTAATTATTATGTCTTCTCATATTTATTCTCAAGTAATACTCGTATTATTTATTATACAGAATTTATTTGTTGTTTTTATTTGTCTTTTTTCTCCATCTTTTATTTTTTTCCGGACAGTGCCAATGGCATAACTTAGGTTCTTAGATGTTTAAACCTGGCATTTTCGTGATGTCTTGTCTTCTCAGGGCATATATTGGATAAACACGGAGATACACATCACTATATCTGACTACTTTCTCCTTTGTTTGTGGGAGCTGACACTTGTAAATGTCGTGCATCACTCATGGCTGCACCATTGAGGTATATATCTTTAAAGTGTTCATGGTGTATTGTGGATAAATAAGTAAAGACATGTATATAGCAGCGTCATTGAAAATAAGACATAACAAAGTTATAAACGTTTCGGTCTGTATTAAAAAAAAGTAAAGTATCCCCCGTCACGCCAAGTGGCGTATAGGGAAATATGGTGTTAGTGACCCTATATTTTACATACCTTCAGCACATGATTTTTGGGGTAATGTGGTCGGTATTACGCCCGTGCTGCTTTACTTTCCCAGAAAAAAATCCGGTACCCATTTAAGGCGGGTGAACCCGGAAGTCGTCGGTTGGGATCGAGCCCTACCCATTGTCTTTTGTAGTTTCGGTCTGTATTGGCCCACAATAAACAAGTGATAGACGATGATCGAGTTTCCACTTGTATCCAAGATGGAGGAATGATTTTTCTCCGGTTTGGTATAGAATCGTTGATCAGAGCTTAAACAAGCCGCTATCGTAAACATGATTTTGTTAATGAGACGTGTACTATCAACCTTTACGTATGCGTGTGAAAGCTGGAAAACAACAAGAGATATAGAAACAAAGTTGAACGCATTCGAAAATAAATGTCTAAGGAAAATACTTGGTATAGCGTGGAACGAATTCAAAACAAACGAGGAAATTAGAGAAATCGCCAATCAACCACTAATATCTTCAGTAATAAAGAAAAGATGATGGTCATACGTTGGACATGTGATGAGAAGAGATAATAACCGAATAGCAAAGCAAGCCCTCATATGGGAAACAACAGGTAAGAGAAAAAGAGTAAGACCCAGAGAGGCACTGATAAGAACATTGATGAGAGAGGCAAGAGCAGCAGGATTCTGCTCCCTCAATGAGATAGAGCTGCTTGCACAGAACAGAGACAAATGGCGAGATTTGATAAAAGATCTTTAAAAGAATTGAAAACTGCTAGAACAAAAATTCAGATAAGAGAAGGAGTATCTTGGTCTACGCCCTATGGGCCGGCTACGGCTCGAAAGGTCAATAGATAGATAGTGACGATGACATGGATATATATCTGCCTAGTGTTAGCTAGAGCCTTGAGAAGACATCGCCACGAGGCCTGTCAAGGATGTGTCAAGCCCATTCTGGTGTACTCTGGTATTATCTGTCAAGGATGTGTCAAGCCCATTCTGGTGTACTCTGGTATTATCTGTCAAGGATGTGTCAACCCCATTCTGTTGTACTCTGGTATTATCTGTGAAGCATATATACAATGATTTGTTTGTTTATGACTATATTTCTACTAACATTCTCATTCTGAACGTCACTTTGTCTCCCACCGTTTTTCCTGGATGTAAACTGTTGTTCTTCTAACTCCACATTCATTACATCTTGATCTTTTGTCCGTTTAATTTAATTTTTTTTTTTTTTATGTGGCTTCTTAAAAAAAAAAAACTTCTTAGAGAAAGAAAGAAACGCCGAGATTGTTAGGTCACATATCATGTGTTCTTTATTTCGTTGTCGAGGTCTGTTGTAGTTACAATCCCAAATTCGTCTTATGAATGTTTGATCTCTATTATATTGTCAGTGCTTGCGGATTCTTTAACACATCACACATTCTTTGGTTGGCTTCTTTTCTTCTTATTGCCACATAGTTCTATTATTTAATACCTGCCACATTTCATGAAAATATCTATTGTCTATTAGCATATGTTTTAGCAACTAACAACACACTATCTACTGAAACTTTACTACAATTTGTATTGGGCATTCTCTTTATTTCTATTGCAACCAAGTTATATATTGATGCCTCTGTAGGGGCAGATAGTCTACTGCTACATATCACTGACTCAACCAATCTTATTTTGCCTCTATGGATATACTGCATATTTCGTTTGTCTATTTCCATGTATTCTCGTTGTGTGTGTGTGTGTGTGTGTGTGCGTGCGTGCGTGCGTGCGTGCGTGCGTGCGTGCGTGTGTGTGTGTGTGTGTGTATGTGTGTGCTTTCTTTCTTTAATTTTCGTTAACTGTCTTTGTCTACCGCTACGGCATTTATTTTTATTTTTGTTTGTTTTGTTTTTTTTGCAAGGAAACCAACTAATTGCAATTTTACTTTAAGTACCACCATTCTGTTGTCATTTGGACTTCTGTTATGCCTTGCTCCAAAAACCTTTCGTAGGTTCTCTACTTGAACCACATCAGCGTGCCGTTTCTTCATGACTTGAAGCTGCTAGAACGTCTACTAGTTTGTGCCTTTAAATAACAAAAAGCTCAGTCTCATAGCATATCACGACTTTCCGGTGCGGTCTGTTCTAACAGGTCACTTTTAGATATTATAAAATGCTACAGAGGGAAGGTTTGTGCTCTTTCTCGCTGCTCTTACTTTCTCTAACTGTTGACCGTGACCAGCTGTTGATGCTGACGCATGTAATCAACAGTTAATCTGCGTGCTTTCTCAACAGCTGACTAAAAAAAAAAACGAGACTGCAATGAAAAAGATATTTCTATTTTATTTAAATAGTCAATGGAGTCATAAAAAGTTCTTCTTTAAACAAGTAATTCAAATAGCCCCAGAAGTAGTCTATTATTCACGATATCTGCGTGATTACCCTGTTAAATTTTTTATTGGTAACGGAAATACGATAAAGCAGACCGTAATCTCAATTCTTAGTAAAAGTGCATTGGTGCAAAGCAGGCAAAAATCGCATGGACGACTAAATAGCTACATTAAATAATAATACGAGCCAAGTGTCTGTTATCACAGTGATACCTATCACCGTAATTGAGCACGTAATTACGTGCACGTGTGAGTGTATGTGAGTGTCCGTGAGTATCTGTAATTGTCTGTGTGTGTCTGTAAGTGTCTGTGAATGTCTGCAATTGTCTGTGAGTGTCTGTAAGTGTCTGTGAATGTCTGTAATTGTATGTGAGTGTCTGTCTCAAATTGTGTAACAAACTTAGCAACAGTGTCAACTAGTTTTACTCATACCGAAATAAACCCAGCGATGTTATCAGGAAATGTATATCAAATGTTCAATAGAATAATTAAAATATCCATCGTTACGGAATTTTACAAATTAATAGGGCCTACCGGGGGACTTACAGAACCTGAGAATAAGGGCCTACCGGGGTACTTACAGAACATGAGAATAAGGGCCTACCGGGGGACTTACAGAACATGAGAATAAGGGCCTACCGGGGACTTACAGAACCTGAGAATAAGGGCCTACCGGGGGACTTACAGAACATGAGAATAAGGGCCTACCGGGGGACTTACAGAACCTGAGAATAAGGGCCTACCGGGGGACTTACAGAACCTGAGAATAAGGGCCTACCGGGGGACTTACAGAACATGAGAATAAGGGCCTACCGGGGGACTTACAGAACATGAGAATAAGGGCCTACCGGGGGACTTACAGAACCTGAGAATAAGGGCCTAACGGGGGACTTACAGAACCTGAGAATAAGGGCCTACCGGGGGACTTACAGAACCTGAGAATAAGGGCCTACCGGGGGACTTACAGAACATGAGAATAAGGGCCTAACGGGGGACTTACAGAACATGAGAATAAGGGCCTACCGGGGGACTTACAGAACCTGAGAATAAGGGCCTACCGGGGGACTTACAGAACCTGAGAATAAGGGCCTAACGGGGGACTTACAGAACCTGAGAATAAGGGCCTACCGGGGGACTTACAGAACCTGAGAATAAGGGCCACTTTTCCAGTGCAGTCGCTGCGAAGTGTTCAGGGCTGAGTTGTTATTTCATCACAGCAGAAAAAAGAAAACCTTGACCTAACCGAGATTTAAATCCGTGTTCTTCTGGCTTGGAAGACGACCAGTTAACAATCCGCCCACCCGCTTTCCTTCCAATGGGGTTGAAAGTGCTAAATATAGCACACGTTTTCTGCAACAATACGATATATCACTGTACCAGGTGTGCGTAATCGCAAGCGGTGGCTGCTATTAAGATTTTGTAATATCTAGTAATAGGGAAATAATTATGTGTAAAGATATATAGAATTACAGTATGTAAAAAAAAAATATAGGGCACAGAGAAAGTATACACTTGAATATACCGTAGAGGACATTACTGAATGTAATCAGTACGATATAATATACATGTTAGTAAACAAGATATCAAATCTACAGCAGTAGAAAAAGACACTAGATGTGACATAGCTTGTCAAACCATTGGATAACTATCCCTATTATTGTCCAATAAGGAAATAAAGCTAGAGTCAAAATGGGGGCACTGTATTACAATCTTCATTACAAAGTTGTACTACCAATGCCAGACCTGGACCATAGATGTGCAATGAAATGTGCTAGACGATTGCCAGGAAACAGCCTGATAAATAAGATCAAAAATTAAGAACTGAGAACACATCTAGGAAACATTTCGCCATAGAATACATAAAGAAGCAAGAGATAAAATGGTTTGAGCATGTCAAAATGCAGAAAGATTAAAATACAACACAACGAGCCTTTAAAAAGCGTTCCGAAAACATGTTATTCTCAGGCCGACCAAGAAAAAGATGTTTTCATGGAGTATTGGAAACACAAGGAAACATAACAGCAAGAGAGACCAACAGAAGAGCTAAAGACAGCACAGTATATCTCCAAAAGTGGAAGAAAAGAATAATAATGCGAATAAATACCAATTAATAATATACATCCCAAGTTGATTTACTACCATGGTCCACACATAACGACATTAAAGTGAACTTAAGGCAATATACAAATGTAACCATAGCAAATGTGACCATAGCAAATGTGACCATAGCAAATGTAACCATAGCAAATGTGACCATCACGGATGAGCAGATCTCAAAATTGGCGTCAGAGAGCTCAAATGTAAAAAAAAATGTTGACGGTCAAAATAGAAGACATTATTTACGAACATCTAACAACACTTTGAGGCTGTACTATCCTGGAGTTCTTTAATTGAGGATGTTTTCTGAATCAGCAAATCTACTGATAGAGACTTACACAAACATTAGTAGAATCATCATCATCATCATTGAGTGCCCTCTCCGCAACGAAGGTTGGCTACCATGGATCGCCATTCTACTCTGTCTCTTGCTTTGATGGTGCAGGCTGTCATAGATCGACTTTTCCATCTTTTGATGTTACTCGTCCATGTTAGTCTTGGTCTGCCTCTTTTACCTTGTATTTTCCCTTCCAATATTAATTTCGGTAGGCTGTTGTGTCTTTTAACATGCCCCAAAAATTTCATTTGTCTTGTCTTAATTGTATTTAGTAGTTCTCCTTTTATTTTCAGTTGTTTTAATACTTTATCGTTTGTTACCTTTTCTTTCCATCCAATTCTACCTATTCTTCTATAAACCCACATTTCAAAGGCTTCAATTTTCTGTTCTGTGTTTATTAAACATTCCAATACACAAACAGAAAGCTGCAAGACGGGAAAACCAAGATGCAAAACACGTGCCTTTAGCACCAGAAGAGCATTAGACGACTATCTTTACCCCAACTGAATTAGATGTTGCCCTCAAAGGATTGAAGCTCAAAAGTTCTCCAGGTAAAGATGGAATCTCCAACAAAATGCTCCTAAATCTGGGACAGAAAGCCAAGGTCAACTAAGTAAGAAGGTCTCTATCGAACAAGGTGTCCCACAAGGCGGAGTCTTGTCCCCAACACTCTTTTTAATTTTAATAAATGACATCGTAATGGACATTCCACCCAGAATACACTCAGCAATATACGTAGATGATGTGGCGTTATGGGCTCGCGAGGAAAGTATGTCGGTGGCTGGACCCAGGATGCAAGATGCCCTAGGTGAACTTGAAAAATGGAGGCAATCAGAGTTGCTGCAACACTGGCTACTCAACACAAAAATAAATTGCACAATAGATTGGTGATTCTGACTGATGCACTGTCAGTATTATCAGCTCTAAAAAGCCCCAACAACAATGAACTAGATGACTTGAGAACAACCCTGGACCAACTATGCAATAACTTCCAAAGAGTAGTCATTCAGTGGATACAATCACACTGTAATATACACGGGAACGAACGCGCAGATAAATTAGCCAAAGAGGGAGGGAGATTACCACAAGAGAACCATCCGCCCAGTTATGATGAAGCCAAATCTATCTTGAAGGGCCAGTTCCATGAAAAATGGAAACGAGAACACCCAAAGTACAACGAGAGTGACGGATATTGCCAACTGTCAAGGAGGGATCAAGTCATCATACTTCGCCTACGCACTGGCCACAATAGAATGAGAAATCACATGTTCACCAAATTCAAAATAGGTACACCCAGCCTATTCCACTGTACACTGGACAATATGACTACAAAACATGTTCTACAGGATTGACCCCAGTACACAGACCTGAAAAGAGCAATGCGGTCCACACACACCTCCCAGGAAGATAAACTATATGGGGCAATCGATTCGCTTAAACAGACAACTGACTTCATGAGAGAGTCTGGAATCCTACTCTGATTGAGTCTTGATCGCAGAGAGAGAGAGAGAGAGAGAGAGAGAGAGAGAGAGAGAGAGAGAGAATATCGAAAAAGTAAAACAGTGACCGAAGATATTGATGAGCACATTACGATCTTATTAAAGGTAAAGGTGGTGCTATTGCTCTTGTTGGTGGATAATGAACATTCGTTTGCAGTGATTTCCATTACCAAAGAACCAATGAACAATCACATCATTGTACCACACCACACTTTTCAAGAGTTGTGTGGCAGTGACAAATTGCGTTATTTTGATTCGTGTGATAACCACATTATTGCTGTCGCGAAATCTCTAACTAACTACTACGCTACCGACTCTCCTGCGCTGTGAAATACAACAAAATACAACAAAATACAACAAAATACAACTGTAAATTCTGGTAGTGCACAAACACATAACTAATCAGGAAGGTTCGTAGATATCGCTGTAGAAATCTGCTTTCCGATTGTGCCCCTTCATTAAAATAAATTAACAACAAAATAAATGTAATCTCCAATCCCCCGCCATAAATTTGTCAAGTTCCACTGATTCTCCTGATTGTTGGCCCGTAACCTCCGATAGTAAACACAATGTGCGGATATTGCATAAACTAATTATAATGCTCAGCTTCCGCTATCACTCGAATTTGTTTATAAACTATGGCATTTGTCTGGATGAAACTCTAGTCACCTCCAAATTTGGCTGCAGAAGTCGGTTTTTAATCTATTGATGCGATCACGTGTTTTCGAGAACTGGGTAATTTTTCTAGAAATTAATCACTTAGGATCCATTTGATTAGTTGATTAGTATAAAAACATGAATCGGACAGTAAACAAAAAAATGATGCATAGAGCCATTCTAGAAACACATACACAAGCAAAACGAAAATGGTATAACTGTTTTTGAAGCTTTTATTGTGATTTTATTTGACACACACACACAAACATCTGTACAGAAAACAGATAAAGATTACAAATATGAGAAAAAGGAAGTGACGAAATCATGGAAACTCTACAGGAGTAAGTGCTCAGATCATGGAAACTCTGAGCAAAAAAAAAAAGAAAATATTTCAGAGAATCAGAGAAGGGAGAGCTATTGTCTTCATTGGGATTGATGTGTTTGAGTCTTGGTAGTAGAAAGAAAGATGTAGAGAGTTAGATGAAGGGAGCTCAAATCTCCCGTAGAAGCTAACTTGATTATCATCATATATTCTAGTGAATACCTAACTTGATTATCATATATATATATATATATATATATATATATATATATATATATATATATTAGTGAATATCTAACTTAACTATCATCGTAAAGGTAAAGTACGAGACTTTTTTACCTTTACTACCATCGTATATTCTAGTGAATATCTAACTTAAGTATCATCGTATATTCTAGTTAATACTTAACATGACTATCATCATATATTCTAATGAATACCTAACTTGAGTGTCATCATATATTCTAGTGAATACTTAACTTGACTATCATCATATACTCTAGTTAATACCTAACTTGACTATCATCATGTATTCTAGTGAATACTTAACTTGAATATCATCATATATTCTAGTTAATACCTAACTTGACTGTCATCATATATTCTAGTGAATACTTAACTTGACTATCATCATACAATCTAGTGAATACTTAACTTGACTATCATCATATATTGTAGTGAATACCTAACTTAAATATCATCATATATTCTAGATAATATTTAACTTCACTATTCTCATATTTTCTAGTGAATACTTGACTATTATCATATATTCTAGTGAATACCTAACTTGATTATCATCATATTCTAGTGGATATTTATCTTGACTATCATCATATATTCTAGGGAATACCTAACTTGACTATCATTATACTCTCTAGGGTCATGGCATATACATGCATCAAAATGTAAAGCTGCAGTAAAGCTTTAATAAAGGAGACATTTAAAAAAAGTAATAGAAAAATCATATGGTTACAGCTTTACGTAAGTAAAATTAATTAAATAAAATGAATACTAAAAGTAAAATTAATTTTAAAAAAAATGAATACTAACTGTAATATTAAGTAAATAAAATTAACACTAACAGTAAAATTAAGTAAATAAAATGAATACTAACTCTAAAATTAAGTAAATAAAATGAACACTAACAGTAAAATTAAGTAAATAAAATGAACACTAACTGTAAAATTAAGTAAATAAAATGAATACTAACTGTAAAATTAAGTAAATAAAATGGATACTAACTGTAAAATTAAGTAAATAAGATGAATAATAACAGTAAAATTAAGTAAATAAAATTAATATTAACTGTAACATTAAGTAAATAAGATGAATAATAACAGTAAAATTAAGAAAATAAGATGAATACTAACTGTAAAATTAAGTAAATAAGATGAATAATAACAGTAAAATTAAGTAAATAAAATGAATACTAACTGCAAATTTAAGTAAATAAAATGAACACTAACAAATTTAATAATTAGATATTAAAACAAAATAAAATTACGAAATTAGAATTCCCTTCCAGTTGCTGTTACTGGGTCCAGAAACAAAATGGCCTCGCTCGGAGAGAGGACATAGGTAAAGCTATACTCATATCATGGTTTCTATTTTTTTTAAAATTTCCCATCCTTATACATTCTATAGTCTGTTCATCAATTCATGAACATTTTTACGTTCGGTTTGCGTGTAAGTTACCTGTTAGAGCGCAGTGATTGTTTGCATGCAACATTAAAATATCCGTGACATTATATAAATATTTGTTGCTCTTAGACATTTGATTTAGGGTGCCCAGATCTCTTCTTTCATCATCATCAAGTACCGGGCCTAGTGGCGTAGGTGATCATGTCTCTCCACAACATTCGATCTCGGCAGTTATTTATCATTTCTGTTGTTGACCTTCTGCCAAGCCATTCTCTTAAGCTGTCTGTTATTTTTTCTCTTTGCTTCCCTCTGTCTCTTCGTCCCTCAATTGTTCCAGTTGTTACAATATATTCAAGTTGTTCTCTTCTCATTACATGGCCAAAAAATGATGATTGTCTCTTCCTAACATTGGAAATTAGCTCTCTTTTTGCTTTGACCTTTCTCAGAACCTCTTCATTACTCTTCTTAGCTGTCCATGGTATTCTCACCATTCTTCTGTAAAACCACATTTCTACAGACTCCAGTGATTTTCTTGTCTGTTGTCCTATTGTCCATGATTCGCATCCGTATGTTAATCTCTTCTTTAGGCTATATTAAAATCAATCACACGATATTTGACCTAATTTTAGCAGATCTACGGTACTCAGTCGTGTTGTTCTAAAAATAGTTTTATTTCACATTTCAAGATTGACCAAAGAATACAAATTGTCGAATTCCCCGTGCACCAATTCGACTTTTGGTTGAAACCGGTAAACATAAGATAATAATGCGAAAATAGCCGTTCATGCCAAAGTCGTATTCTGTTATTATTGTTACGTTATTGTGGTATAATATGATTTCTAAAAAAGTGACATTTATATCAACATAATTAGTTTGAAATGCAAATTTATAACTATGCAGAAGGTTACATTTTTACTGTACCAGCGCTTCCACGGGGAAGCAAGGATGGGTCATTTATATTGCGATATTCACAATATTGAATATATTGTAACAACTGGAAAAATTGAGGGCCAAAGAGGTAGAGGGAAGTAAAGAGAAAAGATACCAGACAGCTTAAGAGAATGGCTTGGCAGAAGGTCAACAACAGAAATGATAAATAACTGTCGAGATCAAAAGTTGTGGAGATAAATGAAAGACTACTACGCCAGCAAGCACGGTACTTGATGATGATTCAAGACCCAGAGAAACGAACACAATTGACGCGTGGTCTTAATAGATCGTCCTTTTCCTGGTAGATTAAACACGACTCAGAGTGCACTCATGCCAAGAGATGAAGGAAAAGAAAAGTTGACGACTTTGATGTAGATGTTATATGGCGGGAGATATTTAAAACGTTTGCTACAAATGTACTAGTTAGTCTCAGGAAATTGAATTTAATATTGCATGCACACTACAGTATTTAAATTTATTTTTAAAAAATACTCTTCGGAAAATTGTACGAGCCACTGGCAAACTTTTCAGGAAAACTGTACACGGCAGGAAAATTAATTGTGAACAACCACATTTGATTTCTCCCCGAAGAGAATACATGAGGCATATCATTGAGCGATTGCGTCACGGCTATGATACTGCATATTTGGACGATTACTGGGTCAATGCTCATCACACATCTGATACAGAATGGCAATCAGTAGACAGTGAAGAGAAAAGAACAATTCCCAGCAGCAAAGACCATCGCTTCATACTAACTATTAGAAATGAATGGACAATCTTTAGGCACTGGTTGGAGAACGATCTTCTTTCAATCCTGAATAGACCTTCATGCCTCGTAATGGATAATGCATCTTATCACAATGCTGTGTCAGCAGAAGACAAAGTACCAACTGCATCAAATACAAAAAATCAAAGAAGGACATGGCTTGCTAAGGAAAATGTCAAATTCGACGACACATATTTAAAACTTGAGCTGTTGCAGCTTGTGAGGAATACAAATAAGAAAACAGGTGTATCATAATGACAAGATCATTAAGGAATACGGCCACACTTCTCTGCGACTCCCTGTATATCATGCGCACCGCAATCCGATCAAGATTGTGTGGACTAAAGTCAAAGGACAAGTTACAGAACAGAACAGGACGTTTAAAGTGTGTGATGAAGCTCTGACACGTGAGTCTCTCTAAGGTAAAGACATTCCATTTTGGAAGATGTGTGTAGCACATGTGCTCCAGGTGGAAGACGAGTGGTGGCAACAAGATGGGGTACAATTTGTCCAGCCATTAACTTTTATCAACCTCTTTGACTCGTTAAATTCATAATTATGATGACCATATTTTGTTGACAGATTGAATTATAGCCTGGGGTCATGAATGTATGATGAGCAACTGGTTAAATATATGTAGATTTTCAACAAATATATTTCCATATCAAAGGCGTCTACCATCTTTCTATTTTGTGTGCAGTATGGAAACACCCTGGAGTATGTGGGTGATCAAAGGGCAAGATTAACTGTAAAAAATTGGAGTCATGTTGGCGATTACACATAACGGGCAACACACACAATTACTTGATCTATAAAAACGTTATATAGATACGCCTCTGAAAAGAAGTGAGCTAGAACTTGACATGTTTACTGTAAAATCTAAAATTTGAATCAACTTACTTGCAATGGTTCTAAAAGATCTAAGGAATTAGCCGATGTGCAAAATCTGTTATATCTTTGGAATATAGAATAGCAATATTTTTGCGTCATGGCTATTCTAAGATTGTGTGCAAAAGAAATCACTTCCAAATAACAGGTAGTTTTGACGCAAATCGAAAACAAACGTGTCATGAAATTCTGAACAGACTATAGAGTGTACACAACTTAATGTCAAGTATTCATTCTAGTCTACTCGATACGTCGCGATCAACTTACATTCTATTGTATACGACGTCACGATCATGCAATATGTATGTGAATTTGTCACTTTTTAAATAAACTAGCAGCGACAATGTTTCAAAGACTATGGGGAATGTGAACCAGTAACCATATTCTTTTTTAATACTCAACGGCACATGTTGTTGATGTGGCCGGTATCACGCAAAGCCGTCACACGTTCTATTAAAAATCCAGTCGGTTTCCTTGTAATGCTCGGTAAAACCCTAGCGCATTCGACAGTGATTGAACCGTGACAGCGTGTCACGTGACAAGCTGGTAACATTTTAATGAATGGCGTAAGTGTCTGAGAGCAAATTTCAAGTGAATTGAACACATAATCTGTGATATGGAGGAGATGGGGTAATATATGGGGGCAGTTTGTGCTGAAAACATGGATCAAATCAATTTGATCAATTAGTGTGTTGATAAAATCAAATCAATTAGATCAGTCAGTGTGTTTATACAATCAAATCGATTAGATCAATTAGTGTGTTGATAGAATCAAATAAATTAGATCAATTAGTGTGTTTATACAATCAAATCAATTAGATCAATTAGTGTGTTGATGGAGGTGCGCGTGGCCATGCGGCTAAAACCACTGTTCCGCTGGCTGAGAAGCTGACGTGCGGTGTTCGAAGCCCGCGGTAGACAGAAAGGACTTTTTCTATCGGGGGTGAAATAAAAATCCCGAGTCTCACACGTCGTGGCGACTGCTTGACCATGCGGCCTTTATCCTTCTGGTTCTATCGTTGCCCCCGACATACACTAGCAGTGGTACTATGTGTTGTAATGACATTTTTTTTTTTAGTGTGTTGATAGAATCAAATCAATTAGATCAATTAGTGTGTTGATAGAATCAAATCAATTAGATCAATTAGTGTGTTGATAGAATCAAATCAATTAGATCAATTAGTGTGCTGATAGAATCAAATCAATTAGATGAATTAGTGTGTTGATAGAATCAAATCAATTAGATCAATTAGTGTGTTGATAGAATCAAATCAATTAGATCAATTAGTGTGTTGATAGAATCAAATCAATTAGATCAATTAGTGTGTTGATACAATCAAATCAATTAGATCATTTAGTGTGTTGATACAATCAAATCAATTAGATCAATTAGTGTGTTGATAGAATCAAATCAGTTAGATCAATTAGTGTGTTGATACAATCAAATCAGTTAGATCAATTAGTGTGTTGATACAATCAAATCAATTAGATCAATTAGTGTGTTTATACAATCGGACGGAAATTCACATAAAACAAAAATTGTTATCAACAGTTAAATTCAAATCGAATAACAAAGTGAATCCGGCAATTGAAGTTTATATTCAGAAAGGATTAAATCAAGTCTATCATTTGAACTTAAATATAGTAGAAGGTTTCGTTGACCTGAATATTGAGCAGCGACAGCTGTGTACAATTATAGTGGATGCGAACATGAAATGTGAAAGTCGCTTCAGATTATAATTGTTGGAACACGGTACTGGAAGTGCCAGTTTGGGTTCTAGTGACACTGATCACATCACCTGGCATATGCTGGAGTAGTCGGGTATGATTTAAGTGAATGGAACGTCAAGAAGGCAGCAAAACAGTAAATAGTGACTGGCATATCGCAGACAATCGTTTGTTATTAGTGTCAGTCAGACATGATCGTTACAGCGGACTTAAGTGCAGAAACTCACTGAGTGTCAAAGGGCACGTTAAAGAAAAATAATGGGCGTCATTAGAAAAGACATAATGGAAAAGATTGAATTTTGTTAGAACTACATGTTGTACATAAATAATACAAGAGAAAAGTTATGTTCTGTTCACGGAATCAGTTTCAATGCAGTCGGAAATTCCTCATATCCGCTCCACTCATATTACAGTATCCCGCTATAGTTCGTTGGGAAATTCTCTCGACGAGGTCGACTTCCGTGCATTCCCATTCGGAGGAAAAGAGAAAGTATGTGCACCTCGAGTGCAACGTTTATGGTATATGGTGTTTATTAAAAAAAAAAAGAAGTAAAGAGTCCCGTCACACCAAGTGGCGTATATGGAATATGGTGTTAGTAACCATAAATTGTAAAGACATTCAGCACATAATTTTTTAAAGTAATGTGGTCGGTATTACGACCGTGTCGCTTTACTTTCCCAGAAATAGAAAAATCCGATACCCTTTTAAGGCTGGGTGAACCCGGAAGCCGTCGGTTAGGATCGAACCCTACCTCTTGTCCTTTGTAGTCCAGTTCACTAACCACTGAGCTATCGCGGCTCCCATATGGTGTTATGGTATATGGTGTTTATGGTCAAATATTATTATCATCAACATATTGTTTGGGTCAAAACTACAACAGGTCGTCTTTCTTGCCCAAAAAATATATCCACTAATATATAAGGATAGATAATACGATAAATAAATTGGTCAGACTATACTCCGAACCTTGTCTCGAATTGACAGTTTTAATAAAGATTGCCCTACAACAAGCTCAGACATATGATAAACAACAAAATACAGTTATTCAACAACAGGAGAGGATAAAGTCATGAAGCTACCACTACACGCTCACAAAAGTTCACGATCTGGTCCCGGTACTAAAAGAAGACATGCATCAGACGGACTTGATATCACCTCAAAATGATATTTTCGCTAAAATTCTGCAAATGTTTTAGCGACTTCATTGTCCTGAGTCTGTTGCTCAATCCAAAAACCGATATTTGATTATAGTTATTACCATTTTTGTTGCATCACTCAAACATGTATGTTTTTAGCTCCATTAATATTTCGGTTCAAAATTTGAGAAAAATGCATTTCAAAATGGATTAATTGACACTTCCTAAAATGAAATATTCAATGTTAAATTAAAAATGCGATCATGTTTTCTTCTGTATTTTCCTTCCACTGAACTTGGTATCTAGAAGAGAAAGAAGAAGAATCAGGTACATGGCATGTTCTAAAATGAGCAACTCAGAGAGAGCATGAAGTAGAAACTTCTGACATGACTAATGCTGGGTAACAGTGTAGCTACGGCACAGGCTGACAACAGCCAATAGAATACAGCTGGCCCAGGATAGAAAGATGAGTTGTCTCATGACCTATTATGTAATGTACGGACAGAAAGTATGTCATTGTTATGTTTCATAGCTGGAAGAGACAAATGTTGGTGTTAAAGTGCTTTATTAAAACAAACCACAGATTATTGAATGATTTTGTTTTAGTCTATCAAATGCAAGTAAATCTGAATCAGAAAATACATGGAAGAAATACAATAAAATGGTACAGATAGAAAGAACATTAATATATTGTATATAGTTACAAGGCAACAATAGCATTGGGGACAAAAGTGTGTTGAAGATCACTATTCTATTTCAGCTTTAAAAAAAAAATATGGTTGGTAATGATCTTTCAGCTCTTCATAATCCCCCTAGAATGGCTTCCGACTTACGCGCTTGCTAAAGGGAAGTAAACACACACTGGTTAAAGCAACGGGTGGAGAAATAAACTCAGTACACGTTTATGCTGGAGTGGAACGATATTCCTCGTCGATAGTTCACATTGACAAGGATATTATCATCATCAAGTGCCATCTCCGCAACGAAGGTTGGCTACCATGGAGCGCCATTCTGCTCTGTCTCTTGCTTTGATGGTGCAGGTTGTCATAAGCTGATTTGTCCTTCTTTTGATGTTACTCGTCCATGTTAGTCTTGGTTTGCATCTTTTACCTTGTATTTTCCCCTCCAGAATTACTTTTAGTAGGCTGTTGTGTCTTTTAACAAGGCCCAAAAATCGCATGTATCTTGTTTGAATTATGTTTAGTAGTTCTCTTTTCATTTTTAGTTGTTTTATGACTTCATCGTTTGTTTTCTTTTCCTTCCATCAAATTCTACCTTTTCTTATATATACACATTTCAAAAGGATTCAATTCTCTGTTCTGTTTTCTTGTCTAATGTCCATGTTCCTGCACCATAAAGGAATATTGAGAAGATGTAACATTTTGCTGTTCTTAGTTTTAGATCTATATTTGTTTTGTTGTTAAAATGTTCTTCATGATATTAACATTACTTTTTGCCAATCCTATTCTTTTGTTTATTTCAGTTGTACATTTTCCATCACTGGTTATAGTATGTCCAAGGTAGTTCTAGTTCTGAACTGTCTCCAGGTCTATTCCTTCAATTTTGATATCCACTTGTGGGTTTTGAGTATTTTCTTTGTTTATGTTAATAGTTTTAGTCTTTTTGATATTCATATCTAGTCCATATGTTTTGCTTGTTATGTTTATTTTATTAAGTAATTGTTGTATATCTTTAGGATGTTCTGCTAGTAGTACAGTATCGCCAGCTTATCTTAGGTTATTGATTATCTTTCCATTAATTTGTAGGCCTGGCATCTCTGTGATGTTTTTAAAGATTTGCTCAGTGTATAGATTGAACAAGTTTGGTGATAGGATGCATCCCTAACTCTTACTCCTCTTTTTATATCAATGGGTGTAGAGTTCTCTTTGTTATATTTTATTATTGTTGTTTGCTCCCAGTATAGATTACATATTAGTCGTATGTCAATGTCAGACAAGGACAACTTTATACAAATATCTATAGTGCATCTAAGATAAGGACAACGTGATACGAATCCCGTTAGCCCAGGTAAGACCATGACATCTTTATTAAACTCTATTTAAAATAGTCAAACAAAGAGAAACATAACATGACACATACCGCAATAGCTAAATCATCTTAGTCTCGAAAGATCAGCGTTACAAGAGAGACAACTCTTAAGTACAAACAACTACTGCCTTGTTTGAAGCTCAAAGAAGAATCTTCCGCTAGAAAAGCAAATGTCTTTTGTAAAGATGAATAGTTGTAACGATTTCTACAAAATACAATCAACAGAGGAACTATAGCGATGAATTTTGATCGCGTTGGGAAATCTCTCTTTGAAAAATGTTTAGTAATGAAAAGATATTCCTTCCAATTCCGTAGCGCACACATTGGATTTATATTTCTGTCGTAACTTAATGAAACTGAAGGATTATGTTTTAATTAAAGAAACGATTTCATTTTGAGAGCAACAGCAGCGAATAGCTAAACAGGGTGAAGGTTTGAACACTGGTTTGCTCTAGCCAGTCCACCAAGCCAGGAAGAAATAGTTACCAGGCTTATTGAATTAGGTCAAGTATTGGCAGAAAATAAGCAACAACACATATAATAATAAGTTGAATTAGATTATGCCAAGTATAGTGTGATCCTGCAAGTTCAATGCAACAGGAGGTCGACGCCTGGGAGACATGACCCACATTTCCTAAGTGTCAAGATGGTAATGGGCCGAAACACTTGCTTGAAGGGTTTCACTTCTGATGATCAGATTATCTCATTCTACAAAGCTTTATATAATGATTTTCCTATTACTATACTCATACCTCCACAGTTACCATGTCAAGTTACTTTTTATATTTAATCTCCCACATCTCTCACCCCCCCCCCCCAAGAAATAACAATTCCCTATGAATGAATGTCACATGATATTTTTTTTCATGACAGTCAGATTCACATATGGATTATACGATTGACAGATTTGTAATGAACATAAAGATTGATACGGCAGACATCATCAATCTCCTGATAGGCAGCGAATCATAGGAGGAAGAGAGGTATGTTTTACAGCACCAAGAAAAAAAGACAAACAAACAACAGAAAAAAAAAACAAGGAACATTAAATGGTCCGAAGCAGGATCGAACCCGTTTTCCGGTAAAACATAACTCTTCCTCCTATGATTTGCTGAATTGTCGCCTCGGGGATTTCCCTCTATAATAATATTCATTGATGTTGAAGTTACCTTGAAGTTATATTTGTCTCCTGACAGACAACTTGATGATAAGAGCGTTTCAAGAACCCATTTTGAGTTATCGTACACCAGATGGTACATTTGTATGAAACTATGTACACATTTTTGTTTGTTTTCTTTTTTTTCTCTCTACAGAGTAACAAGTTTCATCACAGCCTTTATCACACTGGAGAGATGTCTCTGTATCACTATGCCTCTCAAGGTCAAAAACATTATCACTCCGTTTAGAACCAAGGTCATCATCGTCTCTATCTTCATCGCCATGTTTATTGTGTTTTCTCCATTCTACTTCGTCAACAAACTTGAATGGATCGCCAATAAGAGTCTCAACAGAACTATCCTTGGTCTTGTCTACACAAGAGACAGAGAGGTGGTGGAGACTATCACGTTCCCAATTCACAGCGTGGCGCTGTCCACCATTTCCCTGTCCAGTGTTTCAATTTGCACCGTTGTCCTGGTCGCTAAGCTAAACAAAAAAACAAAATGGCGGAAAGAATGTGTGGCACATACCCTCACCAACCCAGAAACGACATCAACAAAAGATAAACGAGTCGTCAAAATGATAATATTCATATCTAGTATATTTATCACATGTTTTGTCCCAGCCACAGCAATATTTTTCATGATGGCGTATGACCCGGAATTCAGCTTCAGTGGCCATTTTGAGAATATGTTCTTTGTGGTGTGGTCAGTGTCCTTTGTGCTTGAGACTGTCAACTCTAGCGTGAATATTTTTATTTATTTTAACATGAGCTCCAAATATAGGGCAACGCTTGTTGAGACTTTCTGCTCATCTCAAACAGAACTATGAACTGTTGCGTCATCGAGTGTATCTCAAACAGAACTTTGCGTCATCGAGTGAATCTCAAAATACAGCCCTCATGTTTTGATTAATTCATTTCATGGGTAGCGTGGAAATGACGTATTGCAGTTGTGGGTGTTCATCAAATAAATAATTTAATTGAATAAAAAAGAACATTTTCTTATCCATCATTTAAGTTGCGTTTGTCTGTTCTACTCTCATCTATTGCATTCTATTCAAAGAACCGGGGCAGCAGAAGCGCCTGCGACCTCCTGTCGCGATAGCAGGGTCGGCGCACCATCAGCCAATCAAGACCTAGCAGTTCTACCTTTCGTGGTCTCCCCTGGAAATAGTCTGCGTTAAACCAAACTGGCTAACAGAAGCTAGGATCGCCGTGTTCCCTGTAGTAGTGGCTGTTACTGCTATAGAGGACCCAGTATTGCAGTACTTCTGGGCTGGACTAGTAGTTTCCCAGCATAGCCTGGGATAGACGAACTCCAACCTCTCCAGTAAGAGCCGGGAATGTCAAGAAAGCCATTACGACCCGCCACATCTTATGAGTCAAAGGGTAACCTGCCCGCATCAACTTGTGGCAATCTGTCAACAATCAAAGAACCAGTTCTATTTGGAGTCAAGAATTGTCCATATCAGCTGCACCACCTGTACAGTATTTTACAAATAAAATCCATTGGTAAGTTATGTTTACAAGGTTACTCCGTGCACGCCCTTCTCGGCTGCAGATACGACGATTCAAAATCACGTCTTACGACATGCGTGGCAGGTAACAGTGGCTCTATTCTTTTCTCCCTTTTTCGTAGGTATTTGTTTGTCCACGAATAGTGTATGTTTAGTATTGACAGTACCATAATCACTGACGATCTACCGAGAAATTGTTGTGAGCTTAAAGCTATCCCTGTTTTCTGTTTGCGATCTCTAATGCCTCTTTTTGGATCATTTTGTTTTTGCCAGTATGTAAAAAAAAAAAAAAGGAAAGTAAAGAGCCGCGTCACGCCAAGTGGCGTGTAGGGAATATGGTGTTAGTGACCATAATTTCTAACGACCTTCGGCACATGATTTTGAAGTAATGAGGTCGGTAATACTCACGTGCCGCTTTACTGTCCAAGAAAAAATCCGGTGCCCATTAAAGGCTGGGTGAACCAGGAAGCCGTCGGTCAAGATCGAACCCAACGTTTTGTTCTTTGTAGTCCAGTTCACTAACCACTGAGCTAACGCGGCTCCCTTTGCCAGTGTGTGCTGTGCTATATTTCCGTGTGTTTTTGTTCAATGATATGAAACTTTGACTATATGAATTGTTATTTTTGCATGGGCAGTGAGATGAATAGTCACTTGTGTATACCCATTAAGGTAGAAGTAGAATTGTTGACGGCACGAGCAAACACGCAGAGATACTACTCATGTGAAATATATTGTTTATCGTGTGAGCAGAGAAAAGCTACATACAAAATCAAGACCTTTATGAAACGATACAAATTAGATTAAAAAGATATTTAAATAGTTTTCAAATATTGATGTATAAAAAACAAATTAAAAACGTCTTATGCAACAAGTCTGTGTCAACAGAATTGAGAAAGATAGTTCCTCAGTGCTATATAGCGCCATTTCTGACTTATGGAAGCTAATCATGGACAGTATACAAACAAATGAAATGACGATTATAGTCCACAGAGATGGGATTCCACAGAAGAACGTTGAAAGTTCTCTGGACAGCTAAAAAGAAACATGATGAAGTTCTCAAAGAGACCAACGAAAAAAAGGGAGTTCATATCAGTAAGACACGATCACAGTTTTTCGTGAATACCACGAGAAGAGGAACTTTTGGTTACAACAGGCAAAATACAGGAAAAGATAAATCGTGAACGAGATAGATAGAAGATACTAGATAGTTTGGTGTCATGGAGTAGAAAACAGTCTACACAAGAATTGATACAATGCACTGTGATGACACGATTGAGGAAGGACATGATTACCTACGCCAACCGATACGGCACATGATGATGATAAAAGAATAGTTATCATAATATGAGTTAGTTACTCATTCAAAAACAATGTTTATATTAAGATTCAGGGAGCTAAATCCAAGTATAAAGACCATCAAAATCAATTGAATTACAGATGATATGCTCGAAGTAATAAAACTGAGGTGTGAGCTATTCAAACAAAGAGTAAAATAATACAGATACAAGAAAAATGTAAGAGCTTGATACAGCAAATAGAACAGAACATTAGAAGATAAGGAATACAGCATCATCAAGACTGCTTCAAAAGATCGTAAAAACATGTATGAGAAAAAAAATATTAAAAGAAATGAAATCTATAACTAGCAAGTTTATCTTCTTTCTTTTCTTCTTCCCTTACTCTTGTACCAGTTCGGGCTTTATGGGAGACTCAAAGTTCTGGTTCTCGCCCGTTTGGTGGCTTTATTCATTATCAATTGATGTTGTGGCACTTCTTGGATGTTCTCTGTCCATCTTACCCTGGGTCTGTCTCATGCTCTTCTCTCTTCTTCTTATTTAATAGATGCTTTATGTGGAAAGGAAATATACGGCATGATTTCTCGAAGGGCAAATCAGATTTTTAAAAATTGTTCCTGTATGTAGCTAAGGATTGGTTCAAAGTTTACTCTTTCTCATGTATTGTCGTTTCTGATTTTGACTTTTCTGATCAAATTTATACCAGAACTTAAGGTAATGAACGACAGATTGTGTAGAACCTTGGCGGAAAGTACTGATATAGTTAAATGGTTAAATAAATCCAGTTATCCATGACTAACAACATACCCAGATGTCCAGAACTAACAACATACCCAGATGTCCATGACAAACCAAAGACCCAGATGTCCATGACTAACAAAATACTTAGGTGTCTATGACTAACAACAAACCCATATATCATATTAACAACAAACCCAGATGTTCATGACTAACAAAAGACCCAGATGTCCATGACTAACAACAAACCCAGATGTCCATGACTAACATCAAACCAAAGTGTCCATGACTAACAAAAGACTCAGATGTCCATAACTAACAAAAGACCCAGATGTCCATGACTAACAACAAACCATGGTGTCCATGACTAACAACAAACCGAAATGTCCATGACTAACAAAAGACCAGATGTCCATGACTAACAAAAGACCCAGATGTCCATGGCTAACAACAAACTCAGATGTCCATGATTAACAAAAGACCCATATGTCCATGACTAGTAAAAGGCTCAGATGTCGATGACTAACAACAAACCCAAATGTCCATGACTGACAACAAACCCAGATGCCCATAACTAACAACAAACCCAGATTCCATGACTAACAACAAACCCATATGTCCATGACTGACAACAAACCCAGATGTCCATAACTAACAACAAACTCAGATGTCCACGACTAACAACAAACCCAGATGTCCATGACTAATAACAAACCCAGATGTCCATGACTAACAACAAACCCAGATGTCCATAACTGACAACAAACCCAGATGTCCATGACTGACAACAAACACAGATGTCCATGACTAACAACATACCCAGATATCCATGACTGACAACAAACCCAGATATCCATGATTAATAACAAACCTAGACGTCCTTGACTAACAACAAACCCAGATGTCCATGACTAACAACAAACCCAGATGTCCATGACTGACAACAAGCCCAGATGTCCATGACTGACAACAAACCCAGATGTCGATGACTAACAACATACCCAGATATCCATGACTAACAACTAACCCAGATGTCCATGACTAACAACAAATCCAGATGTCCATGACTGACAACAAACCCAGATATCCATAACTAACAACAAACCCAGATGTCCACGACTAACAACAAACCCAGATATCCATGACTAACAACAAACCCAGATGTCCATGACTAACAACAAACCCAGATATCCATGACTAACAACAAACCCAGATGTCCACGACTAACAACAAACCCAGATATCCATGACTAACAACAAACCCAGATGTTCATGATTGACAACAAACCCAGATGTCCATACCTAACAACAAACCCGATGTCCATGACTGACAACAAACCCATATGTCCATGATTGAGAACAAACCCAGATGTCCATAACTAACAACAAACCCAGATGTCCATAACTAACAAGAAACCCAGATGTCCATAACTTAAACCAAACCCAGATGTCCATAACTAACAACAGACACAGATGTCCATAACTAACAACAAACCCAGATGTCCATGATTGACAACAAAACCAGTTGTCCATGATTGACAACAAACCCAGATGTCCATGATTGACAACAATCCCAGATGTCCATAACTAACAACAAACCCAGATGTCCATAACTAACAACAAACCCAGATGTCCATAACTAACAATATACCCAGATATCCATAACTAACAACAAACCCAGATGTCCATAACTAACAACAAACCCAGATGTCCATAACCAAAAATAAACCAAGATGTCCATGACTAACAACGTACACCTCTGCCTATACAACACCATCACCCTCAGCGAAATTCTAACAATTTACAGCTTTTCCTTCTGCTTCCAGAGTTACTAGTTCTTGTTTTAGAATTCTACAATAAATTTGTTTCAAACTGAGAAGTATCTACAGCACTATGCGGGCCCTGTACCCACTCTTTACCAGGTTCTGTGTGTAAACTAACAAATAAAACAAGGAACGCAGTTTACAATGCCTGCATCGCCAGTATCCTTTTATATGGCCACGTATAATGGACAACGTATGCAAACCAAGAGAGGTGGCTAAATGTAATCCATTTGCGATGACAGGGCAACATTCTTCATTTAACTGGAAGGACAAAGGTGACAAACGTGGGGGTCCTTACTCGCACAGGGCACCCGAACATCTACACGCTGCTCAAACAACGTAGGTTACTTACACTGTATGAAAGATGGTCGCATACCAAAAGATATACTACGGATAACTAGCAGATAGCAAATTAACTAGCGGGCACCCAAAATTTCGATTTATAGACGTATGTAAACATAATATACTAACAACAAAACAAATAACACCAGGGCTAAAAGTAATAAAAGCAAAATTGTATATCTTCTCAACATTCCTGTAATATACAGAAGCAAGGGCATTAGACAAAAAAGTGACCAGAGAATTGAAGCCTTTGTAATGTGAATATATAAAAGAATAGGGATAATTAGATGAAAAGGAATGAAAACAAACGACGAAGTCTTAAATCAACTAGAAATGAAAATAAAACGAGTAAACGCACTTCAAACAAGAAAAATGAAATTTTTGGACCATGTTAAAATACACTTCAGCCCACTTTAAGCAATCTTGGAAGGGAAAGTACAGGATAAAAGAGGCAGAAGCGGGCCAAGACTAACATGGACGAGTAACATCAAAAGATGGACAAGTCAGCCTATGACAACCTGCACTATCAAGGCAAGAGACCGAGCAGAATAGCGCTCCATAGTAGCCAACATTCGATGCCAGTGAGACACTCTATGATGATGTTAGCGTCACATGAAGACTCTAAATATAAACCCTGCAGGCTGGGAATCAATAGCTGCAAACTACTATCATTTTAAACACTCTAATGCTCCAACTCAATCAAGAAGTAGACAGATTCATAGAAAAAGAGAATACACGGCGAGAGAAAGGAAAGAAAAACATTTCCTAGGGCCGCTGTATATCTGCATAGTCAATGACTGGCGGAAGTTACTAGTCAACTATGACTGACGGAGGTTACCGGTCAATTATGCCTGACGGATGCGACTAGTCAAAAATAACTGACTGAGGCTACTAGACAACTATGACTGACGGAGGCTACTAGTCAAAAATGACTGACTGAGGCAACACAATGGCAGACGGAGGCTACTAGTCAACTATGACTGACGGAGGCTACTAGTTAAAAATGACTGACTGAGGCTACTAGACAACTATGACTGACAGAAGCTACTAGTTAAGAATGACTGACTAAGGCAACAAAATGGCAGACGGAGGCTACTAGTCAACTATGACTGACGGATGCTACTAGTCAACAATGACTGACTGAGGCTACTAGACAACTATGACTGACGGAGGCTACTAGTTAACAATGATTGACTGAGGTAACAAAATGGCAGACGGAGGCTACTAGTCAACTATGACTGACGGAGGTTACTAGTCAACTATGACTGACGGAGGTTACTAGTCAACTATGACTGACGGAGGTTACTAGTCAACTATGACTGACGGAGGTTACTAGTCAACTATGACTGACGGATGCGACTAGTCAACTATGACTGACGGAGGCTACTAGTCAACAATGGCAGACGGAGGTTACTAGTCAACTATGACTGACGGAGGTTGCTAGTCAACTATGACTGACGGAGGTTACTAGTCAACTATGACTGACGGAGGTTACTAGTCAACAATGACAGACGGAGGTTACTAGTCAACAATGACAGACGGAGGTTACTAGTCAACTATGACTGACGGAGGTTACTAGTCAACAATGGCAGACGGAGGTTACTAGTCAACTATGACTGACGGAGGTTGCTAGTCAATCATGACTGACGGATGCTACTAGTCAACAATTACTGACTGAGGCTACTAGTTAACAATGACTGACTGAGGCAACACAATGGCAGACGGAGGCTACTATGTCCTCGGGTGAAGGAGTATTTTCCTGGTCCTAGCCTATCATCATTTTCACCTGTTACTTTTATGACACCTGGTGCTACTGTGTAAATAAGAGACAAAATGTATCTCAATACAACAAAAACAAAAATCTTCTGCAAAGATAAAACAGAAACACAAACGTATGTATTCATCATCATCATGAGTGCCGTCTCCGCATCGAAGGTTGGATAACATGGAACTCCATTCCGTTCTGTCTCTTGCTTTGATGGTGCAGGTTGTCATAGGCTGTCATATATTTGCATATATTTTGATTGGTCTTGGTCTTCCTCTGTCTCTTTTACCTTGCGTTTTCTCTTCCAAGATTACTTTCAGTGAACTGTTGTGTCTTTTAACATGCCCCGAAAATCGTATTTGTCTTGTTTGAATTGTATTTAGTAGTTATCTTTTCATTACTTTTTTAATTGTTTTAAGACTTCATTATTTGTTTTCTTTTCATTCCATCCCATTCTACTTATTCTATATATCCACATTTCAAAGGCACCAATTCAATGTTCTGTTTTCTTGTCTATTGTCCATGTTACTGCACCATAAAGGATTGTTGAAAACGCACGTATTAATGCAGAAATGTTGAAATGAGGAGACGGTTTTGAGTATATCTACTCAAAGCTAACAATGGAAATAGTATCAATGAGATCGGCATGAGCATGAATATGCAGGTAGCTAAGAACAGAATAAACTACAAAAGACAAGGGGTAGGGTTCGATCCCAACCGACGGCTTCCGGGTTCACCCAGCCTTTAATGGGTACCGGATTTTTTTCTGGGAAAGTGAAGCGGCACGGGCGTAATACCGACCACATTACCCCAAAAATCATGTGCCGAAGGTCTGTAAAATTTATGGTCACTAACACCATATTCCCTATATGCCACTTGGCGTGACGAGGGTACTTTACTTTTTTTTTTTTTTTTTTTTTTTTTTTTTTTTTTTATAAGAACATAATAAAACAACTGAACAAACGGGACGGAATAATTCAATACAAACAACTTCAGTTTTCAAGAGCCTGTATTTTCTCCATAATTATATATGGATGTGAAACATGTACAGTCAACACATTTACTGACAAATACAATGATAACTTGAATGCACGTTTTATAAAAGTACTGAAAACATCAATGGATGGCGGGAAAAGAAACACGTTGATGTTGCTCAAATTGAAAGAACTTTATAAATTAGTGATGGAGATAATCATCATCATCAAGTACCGGGCCTGCTGGCGTAGGTGCTCATGTCTCTCCACAACTTTCGATCTCGGCAGCTATTTATCATTTATGTTGTTGACTTTCTGCCAAGCCATTCTCTTAAGCTGTCTGTTATTTTTTCTCTTTGCTTCCCTCTATCTATTAGTTCCTCAATTTTTCCAGTTGTTACAATATATTCCAGCTGTTCTCTTCTCATTACATGGCCAAAAAATGATGATTGTTTCTTCTTAATATTGGAAATTAGCTCTCTTTTTGCTTTGACCTCTCTCAGAACATCTTCATTACTCTTCTTAGCTGTCCTTGGTACTCTCAACATTCTTCTGAAGATATTACAAGGGACAGGTACTCTAAACATTCTTCTGAAGATAATACAAGGGAGATAAATAGTTTAGTGAAGTAAAACGTGATGATGGTTTAGGAAAGATAATAATAAGAAATGGGGCGGGGGTGGGCATAGATCCATGTAAACAAAAGAGGTGGAGACCTAGGTCAAGATTCCACGGAGGATCTTGGAACAGTGGGTCTTATTGGATCCAGGTTCCAGCAGACACAAGCAGCTAGATGACGATGAGCGTGCGAAGTTCATGTCAAGGACGTTAGTGGTAAACACACGTGCTGGATGCACTTTACTTGCAGAAATTTGGCTGCCTTGAAATGATGCTCAATATCTGATTTGCGCAAATATTATCAAGACATTGTTATTACATTCTTATGTTTAAAAAATAAATATCTTCATAACTGAGTGTAAACAAATATGATTATGGGGATTACAAATAGTCTTCTTCCCTTTTCAGCTTCTTGTGGGGTATATGTCTTTAACAAACACTTTTCAAACCATTATGTTTCTTGCAATTTAAGATCCTTCCACGTCTTTCCTATCTTTTTAGTTTCTGCTTCCTTCTGTCTTTTTCAAGAATATTTTGGTCTTCCTCTTTGTCTCTTCCCCTGGGGATTCCAAACAAGGGGCTGTAGTATAATACTCTCAGTTGTCTTCCGCAGTGTGTGTCCTATCCAGCGTCATCGCCATCGTTGTATCTCTTTATCCACTGGTATTTGACTGGTACTTTCCCATAATTGTACGTTAGTGATCTCGTCCTGCCATTTCCATCCTTGTATTCTCTGCAAGCATCCATTAATGAAGGGCTGTATCTTAGTGGTTTCTATTTTTGTTGTTCTCCATGTTAAACAGCCATACTATAGCACTGATTTTACATTGAGTTGAAAATTATTATTTGTGTATTTATCATCATTTCTTTTGATTTCAATATGTTTCCTAGTGCAACGAATGCTCAGCTTCAAGCAGTCTTATTAACACTAACCAAATTACAATGTGTATTACATCTGTATGTATGTTTCAATTTTGCATATATACAGATATATGAAATTATTTACGAATATGTGTGTATTGTATGATGAAGTCTGTGTGCCTGACAGTAACACTGACATTGTCAAACCAGCAAAAAAAATTGCACTTAGTAAAAGGGAGAATGACGGAAAATATATAATTATAGGCTATATCATTTTAAAGCTACATTTAGAAAGAAGAGACCTCTCTGCACGTGATTAAATTTGCTCATATTGAATTATGTCTCATGGCGTTATCTAGGCCTGAAACATTAAGAGCATGACATTAATTAGGATTTAATTATTAGCATTTAGAAACCACGTGTTTTTATTTCAGCTTACCATGACTGGGAACATTACAAGTAAATACAAAGAGAGCTCAATTTAAAAAAACCCAGATATTTAGCAGTAAATGATTTATCTACACTAGACTTGTTGACCCCTCACAATCCAACAATAAATAAATAAATGTATTAAACATAATATGGTAATGAGCAGCTAGACTAACGGAAAGACAATACAAATTACAAAAATTCGAGTTATTTGCGGGTCATCATCATTGTACTCCGAACATGTCCATAGGTGCTCAGAACCCTTCCTCAGCAAGTCCCGCAGTGTCCAGCGGCTGACGACTCCAGTTCTGTGTTGGTTGATAAGTCTTCTTACACGCCCACTAAATTTTTCGTTTCTGGCTGTGTCCATCTCAACTCTCATTTCCATCATCTGAAGAAGTGGAATTCTCGTTGTCGAAGCTCTGTGCTCTTCCCATATCTCGGAGGGCACTGATGATGTCCGCCCGATCAATTGGTTGACCGTCCTCAATAACAGCTCAGCAAGCCAAGCACCCAAACATATATATCCCACATGACCCAAACATATATATGTTCCACATCACCCAATCATATATATATCCCACATCATCCAAACATATATATATATCCCACATCACCCAAACATATATATGTCCCACATCACCTAAACATATATATATATTCCATATCACCCAAACATATATATATTCCACTTCACCCAAACATATATATATATTACAAATCACCCAAACATATATATATATCCCACATCACCCAAACATATATATGTCCAACATCACCCAAACATATATATGTTCCACATCACCTAAACATATATATATTCCACATCACCCAAACATATATATGTTGCACATCACCCAAACATATATATGTTCCACATCTCCCAATCATATATATATTCCACATCACCCAAACATATATATATTGCACATCACCCAAACATATATATGTTCCACATCACCCAATCATAAATATGTTCCACATCACCCAAACATATATATGTTCCACATCACCCAATCATATATATGATCCACATCACCCAAACATATATATATGTTCCACATCACCCAAACATTTATATGTTCCACATCACCCAATCATATATATGTTCCACATCACCCAATCATATATATGTTCCACATCACCCAAACATATATATTTTCCACATCACCCAATCATATATATATGTTCAACATCACCCAATCATATATATGTTCTACATCACCCAATCATATATATGTTCCACATCACCCAATCACATATATGTTCCACATCACCCAATCATATATATGTTCAACATCACCCAATCATATATATGTTCCAAATCACCCAAACATATATATGTTCCACATCACCCAATCATATATATATTCCACATCACCCAAACATATATATATATATTGCACATCACCCAAACATATATATGTTCCACATCACCCAATCATATATATATATGTTCCACATCACCCAAACATATATATGTTCCACATCACCCAAACATATATATATTCCTCATCACCCAAACATATATATGTTCCACATCACCAAAACATATATATATTCCACATCATCCAAACATATATATGTTCCACATCACCCAAACATATATAAATTCCACATCATCCAAACATATATATGTTCCACATCACCCAAACATATATATATATTCCACATCACCCAATCATATATATGTTCCACATCACCCAATCATATATATGTTCCACATCACCCAATCATATATATATTCCACATCACCCAAACATATATATGTTCCACATCACCCAAACATATAAATATCCACATCACACAAACATATATATGTTCCACATCACCCAAACATATATATGTTCCACATCACCCAAACATATATATGTCCCGCATCACCCAAACATATATATATTCCACATCACGAAATCATAAATATTTTCCACATCACACAAACATATATATGTTCCACATCAGCCAAACATATATATGTTCCACATCACCCAAAAATATATATGTTCCACATCACCCAAACATATATATGTCCCACATCACACAAACATATATATGTTCCACATCACCCAATCATATATATGTCCCACATCACCCAAACATATATATGTTCCACATCACCCAATCATATATATGTTCCACATCACCCAAACATATATATGTCCCACATCACCCAAACATATATATATTCCACATCAGCCAAACATATATATGTTCCACATCACCCAATCATATAATATGTTCCACATCACCCACTTATATAAATGTTCCACATCACCCAGACATATATATATCCCACATCACCCAATCATATATATGTCCCACATCACCGAAACATATATATATCCCACTTCACCCAATCATATATATGTTCCACATCACCCAATCATATATATATATCCCACATCACCCAAACATATATATATCCCACATCACCCAAACATATATATGTCCCACATCACCTAAACATATTTATATTCCACATCACCCAAACATAAATATATATATATATATATATATATATTCCACATCACCCAAACATATATATATATTACAAATCACCCAAACATATATATATCCCCCATCACCCAAACATATATATGTCCCACATCACCTAAACATATATATGTCCCACATCACCCAAACATATATATATATATATCCCACATCACCCAAACATATATATGTCCCGCATCAGCTAAACATATATATATATATTACAAATCACCCAAACATATATATGTTCCACATCACCCAAACATATATATGTTCCACATCACCCAATCATATATATATTTCAAATCACCCAAACATATATATGTCCCACATCACCTAAACATATGTATATTCCACATCACCCAAAAATGTATATATTTATTCCACATCACCCAAACATATATATATATATATATATTTTACAAATCACCCAAACATAAATATATCCCACATCACCCAAACATATATATGTCCCACATCACCTAAACATATATATGTCCCACATCACCCAAACATATATATATATATATCCCACATCACCCAAACATTTATATGTCCCACATCACCTAAACATATATATATTCCACATCACCCAAACATATATATGTTCCACATCACCCAATCATATATATATATTACAAATCACCCAAACATATATATATCCCACATCACCCAAACATATATATGTTCCACATCACCCAATCATTTATATGTTCCACATCACCCAATCATATATATGTTCCACATCACCCAAACATATATATATGTTCCACATCACCCAAACATATATATATGTTCCACATCACCCAATCATATATATGTTCCACATCACCCAAACATATATATGTTCCACATCACCCAAACATATATATGTTTCACATCACCCAATCATTTATATGTTCCACATCACCCAAACATATATATGTTTCACATCACCCAATCATTTATATGTTCCACATCACCCAAACATATATATGTTCCACATCACCCAATCATTTATATGTTCCACATCACCCAATCATATATATGTTCCACATCACCCAATCATATATATGTTCCACATCACCCAAACATATATATGTTTCACATCACCCAAACTTATATATATGTTCCACATCACCCAATCATATATATGTTCCACATCACCCAAACATATATATATGTTCCACATCACCCAAACTTATATATATGTTCCACATCACCCAATCATATATTTGGTCCACATCACCCAATCATTTATATGTTCCACATCACCCAAACATATATTTGGTCCACATCACCCAAACATTTATATGTTCCACATCACCCAAACATATATATATGTTCCACATCACCCAAACATATATATGTTCCACATCACCCAATCATATATTTGGTCCACATCACCCAATCATTTATATGTTCCACATCACCCAAACATATATTTGGTCCACATCACCCAATCATTTATATGTTCCACATCACCCAATCATATATTTGGTCCACATCACCCAAACATATATATGTTCCACATCACCCAAACATATATATATGTTCCACATCACCCAAACATATATATGTTCCACATCACCCAAACTTATATATATGTTCCACATCACCCAATCATATATATGTTCCACATCACCCAAACATATATATATGTTCCACATCACCCAAACATATATATGTTCCACATCACCCAATCATATATTTGGTCCACATCACCCAATCATTTATATGTTCCACATCACCCAATCATAAATATGTTCCACATCACCCAATCATATATATGTTCCACATCACCCAATCATATATATGTTCCACATCACCCAATCATATATATGTTCCACATCACCCAGACATATATATATATATATATATATATATATATATATATATATACATGTATATATATGTATCCCACATCACCCAATCATATTTATGTCCCACATCACCCAAACATATATTTATCCCACATCACCCAATCATATATATGATCGTATCACCCAAACATATATATGTTCCACATCACTTAAACATATATATGTTCCACATCACGTAAACATATATATGTTCCACATCTCCCAATCACATATATTTTCGACATCACCCAACATAGCAAGCAAGTGTCCGACATCACTCTAGCCATAGCAGTCACAATCAATGAAACCAATTGCATTCTTCTTTTACATTTCCCTTGCGCGCTGCTTTAATCAGCCATGCCGTATTGACGACGACTAGTGAAGAACGTGGTATCATCTGCGCTAACTGTGAACGTACTAATGCAATTTCAATGACGTTTATTTTCAGACAAAACTTTCTTGCTTCCTCTTTGGAGTCTCCAATTTCACGTCAAACGTTGGTCAGCAAATCGAATTAGTTGTCACATCTGGCTATGCAAAGTTGACGGCTGTTACTCGACTGTGCCAGCTGTATGACAGTAGCGACCAATCCAAACTGCAGACCACAATGAAACTATTTCTGGTTCACTTTCTACTTCATGTCATTACTCTGTTGATGCAATAATGTTTTCCTAGAAAAAAAAGCAGTAATTTTGCTACACAAAATATTAATTTGCAGATGACACAATGCATCAACAGCACAGGCTCAAAATACAACATGAAAATCAACATCAACAAAACAGGAGACAAGCATATCACAACAGAGAAACAGAACATCTACATAACCATAGACGATAGACGGCTAAAACAAGTAGACGAATGTAAATACCTAGGAATTCTAGTGACAAAGGACAATTCACAAACAGCAGAGATAGACTCAAGATGCAACTAAGCTTGGCAAATCACTGACCAGCTATCATTACTATTGTACAACAACTAAATAACTCTAGAGACAAAACGGACACTCTGCAATATAATCTTCATCCCCACGTTGTGCTGCCAATACCAGTCGTGGACACTAGATGCAACAACAACAAGAAAAATAACCTCTGCTGAGATTAAGTGTGTCAGGCGAATGACAAGAAACAGTCTGAGAAACTAGATCATAAATGAAGAACTGAGTAAAATGCATAGGAATAACCCCCACCATATAATATATAAAGAAACAAGACACAAAATTATTTCGCCAAATGACAAGGCAGAAAGATCAAAACACAACACAACAAGCCTTCAATAAGCTTTGCGAGAACACCAGACCCAAGGGACGACCACGAAAAAGATGGATTGACTAAATATTAGAAGCACTAGGAAACATAACAGCAGCAGAATCGAACAGAAGAACAAAAGACCGCAAATTATATCTGCTCTCGACGCTGAAAGGGAAATGAGGAAGGAAAGAGGAAGAACAAGTGACATGTCAGTCACCATGTACTATCTATCTATCTATCTATTGACCTTTCGAGCCGTAACCGGCCCATAGGGCGTAGACCAAGATACACCTTCTCCTATATGAATTTTTGTTCTAGCAGTTTTCTTTTAAAGATATTTTATCAAATCTCGCCATCTGTCTCTGTTCTGTGCAAGCAGTTCTATCTCATTGAGGGAGCCGATTCCTGCTGCTCTTGCCTCTCTCATCAATGTTCTTCTCAGTGTCTCCCTGGGTCTTCCTCTTTTTCTTTTACCTGTTGTTTCCCATATGAGGGCTTGCTTTGCTATTCGATTATTATCTCTTCTCATCACATGTCCAACGTATGACCATCGTCTTTTCTTTATTACTGAAGATATTAGTGGTTGATTGGCGATTTCTCTAATTTCCTCGTTTGTTTTGAATTCGTTCCATTCTATACCAAGTATTTTCCTTAGACATTTATTTTCGAATGCGTTCAACTTTGTTTCTATATCTCTTGTTGTTTTCCAGCTTTCACACGCATACGTAAGGGTTGATAGTACATTTGATTTGAATAGCCTAAGTTTTGTGTTTGTGCTAATGAGTTTTGATTTCCACAACTTTTCAAGGCTTCTGAAAGACATTGCTGCTTTAGCCAGTCTGATTCTAATTTCTTTGCTCGTATCCCCTTCTCGATCAATGTGACTTCCAAGATAGATGAAGTGATCGATCTCTTCTACTGGTTTGTTTTCCATGTATATTTTGTCACTTGTTGGAATTAAACTTTTCATGACTTTAGTCTTTTCATGATTGACCTCAAGCCCAATTTTGCTGGCTATTGATGATAGTTCATTTGTGTTTTCCTGCATCGTAATCCATCCACCATGTACATGCAACCTTTAATCAGTTTATCACTCCTAAAGCTACTCCACACCACAGATAAATTGAATCATTCCTTCCATGAAAAAAATGAGACATTAAATTCGATAAATTAACAAACTATTGACATCCTTTCCTGATATTTTGCAATTTTTTGAAAGCGCGTTTTCGATTCGAAATTCTTTAAATCTTCGTATCTTCTTCTTAAATATTGCTTGATTTCTAAAGCAATTTTATTTCATAAAAAAATTTGTAAATGTATATTGCACATTTTAGTTATAGTTGAAGCAGCACTCCTCTTATTCCAAATAGTAGTGACTATCAGACGACCAATTATTAATTTTGGTAACAATTGTTCGTACATGTCTGTCTTTAATGAAGACGACCAGACACACAAGATTTTATAACAATTTTAAGAACGTGTAATGTCTCTGTTGTTAAGTTTATTAATGACCTAATACAAAAATCATGGCGTTTTCCTTGGCAAAGTTCAGTCCATATATTTGAAAGGGCCTGAGTACTTGAATCGACGACACCATAGTGGGGGCGCTGGCGCTTGAGAAGGATTTGAAAGGCTCTATGATCATGTGTTTGTATGGAAGTGACGATTGATCAGAATGTAACTGTTAAGCTCAAACATCGAGAGTAGGGATCTCCGTTCAGCTCATCATGTCTTTTTATAGAGATTGATTTTTTTTTTCAAATTTCTCTTCTCTGTCCACTATTAACAGGAACACAAGATAGCGCAGACGCGTTCTGCTGTTGCTGACTGTAGGCTTTATATCTGTTCCTATTGGTCCGACATATCCGACTTGAGCACTTTATACTTGGGTACTGGGTTGTCGTCTCTGGTCTGACACTTATCGCTTCGATTGACTGTTAAGTTGCATCCAGGTGCACTGCGGGGAGGAATAGGTGTAGGATCTTGGTTAGCTTTGGTTCACTGATCCTGACGCATATAAGAGTCACTGATTTTTTTACAGCTAAGATGCTTTTGGGCATATATGTAGCTAAGCCAGTGGTAGGTATAAAGAGTAAGCTACAGGATCACTAACCGTGGATTCTTTGAGTCATCTATTGTCAAGAACCTAGCGCTTATGCATTTGCCCGGAATGCAGTGATGTCAAGTCCAGTAAGTCAAGTCGGTAAACAGCTTCACGGTTTATTAGCTATGAGTATGTAACAAAAAATAGTTATAAATACAACCGTGTTAAAATACAAATAAAAAGATTGAATAACACAAAAAACAGAAAAACATACCAGAAGAAAAATAATAAATTATGAAAATAAAACTAAACAAAAATCTTAGTGGAGAACATAGCACACGCAAAACTATTGAATGTATAAATAAATACGACATCTCTTTAAGAGAAGTCTGTAGACATATCCTGTCAAGTGCATGTACAATTGATGAAATCATCTATATGTAAGCGTAAATTGGTAGGCTCAGAAGATACTGACTCAACCAATGGGAGTTAACTGTGAAATGTCGTTTATTTTCATAAAATTAGTGTCAACCCCAAGTGTAGGAAATAATCACCTTTGAAGCAAGGCTGACATATAACTGAAGCGACCGTTGCTAATGTCACTCATTTGACATATTACATTCATAATTCACACAATTTCTAATTCAGAAAATGCAAGTATTTCGCCGTCCTTTGGATGATTATCATTTACCAGTCAATCAATTGTTTCACTTTCACGACCAAGTCACAAACGGGCGCGTCTTATTAACTCGTTCTCCACAACTGAAACATGAATATATTTTTTTTTCTGTAACGAACAGCTAGAATTTGTCGGTGTACCGGAAGGAAGTCTGCAGACATTTCCAACACGGAGTTTTAGAGAAAGAAAGTTGCTGGACATTATCACGAGATTAGAACGTGCCTAATTCTCCTTCCTTCTGACATGGAAATATCGATAAATGTCAAACTGTAATTATTTTTGAATAACACGCAGATAACAGATGATTTATTCATCGCAATAAAAATGAGGGTAAAACATTAAATGAAAGGCGAACTTTGCTCATTTAATTGGTAACTCTGCCAAGTGCGTGCACATACGGAATTACACATATAAAATATACAAGTATTGAGCATGTATGCAAAAAGATATGAAATGCAATTATAATTGAGACAAATGTCAGTCGAGAATGTCAGAATCTAAAGATGTGCTGGCAAATCCATGAATGTTATATACAATTTAAATTCGCCATAGTTAAGTCCGTCCATAGAACTGTTGTAAAGGAAGTATCAGCTATAAATAAACAGAAAATAAGACTCAATTTAAGTTTTACACAAAATTGAAGGTTAAAAATAATGAACTGAACGCTATTGCCGGCAACAAATATGGCTCCAAGTGAAAGACCTTCCAACAAAACATCCAGTGGATCATTGAGGTCTCAACACGACCCAATTAGTGACGAGTTTAGGCAGATGTATCAGGTGGTTGTGTTTGTCATTATCTGCGGAGCAGTCAGTGCTTTCGGAATCGGAACAAACGTCGTCAATATCATCGTTTTTGTTAAGCAAGGCTTCAAAGACAGCATAAATATAACCTTGTTAGGTGTGATTTGTTGTATGTATTTCTCTTCTGTACATCTCTGTAACTCCTGACGCTTACTTAAGTCTGACTGAACTGTGCTTAGTATTCGCAAACATTTCATAGTCAAACATCAAGAAGAAATGGACGCAGTAAAATATTATCTTAGGAAAGCGGATTTATTTTATTACACAATCAATATTGAAAAGAACATGATAGGACAATTCAATCAGACAAAAACACACATCACAGTGGCCCTTTATACGGCCGCTTCAACTATAATTAAGTCTTCGGAATGAGATGTTACCGTAAGATCATGTTTCTTGGAGGGATTGGTTGGTGCCAAGACAAGACGATGGCCTCGAGACAGCGAGGTTGTGAGTTCAAATCCCGGCTGCACCAGTTGGAAGTTGTATTTAGATTTCTCTCTGCGGCAACCACCCCTGGTCTCAGCAGCGGGGCCCGGCTTGAAACGTCAATTATTCATCGACGGAAAAAAATATGAGTACCTCCGAAGACTGAGTTATCTGCCTGTACGGCGATGGGCCCCTGTGCACACGGCTGCTAGAGAAAAACGGATTAATACGCAAAATTCAGTTTCTAATCTCTTGGGACTTCGCACAGCTGGCGAAAGCAAAAAAAAAAATAATAATAATAATGTGTCTCTCGTTAGAGAACAAACAGAAAATGATATCTTTAAATACAAGTCTACATGAGAGTTTGTTATAACAGTATCAGTGAAATATGTTTGTTCGTACAAGAAATACCTCAAGATCAGAGGGATCGAAAGGTCAAGACCATTTAGTGGCCAATTACGAGGAAAAGAAGAAGTCGATGAACAAAAGTGTGATACGTAATGATGAGGTGGCAGGCAGTTACTCTAACGTCTCAGAAACTGGTAATGATAGGGACGTTAACGGGACATTATGGACAACAGATCATGGGCAACAAGAGATCATTGGTATCGGGACATTATGGGAACGGGGCATTATGGGCAATAATTTTTTTTGGCATTCCTGACACGTTTTAGAAAACCCAGGAGTCAGGTCACGAAAACATTTGCTACAAAGAAACTAACTACAAGTGAAATAAGATTTAACATTTCTGGTTAAATAAATGCAATCATTTAGCGTTGCAATTGAATTCTTTGTTCATCTGGTGTTATAAGTGACTATAGCTTTTACGGTCAAATCGTTATCATAAATATAGGTACATTTATCCTGAGAGCAAAAATAACAGCGATTAGGGTCAATTCCAGGTCTGGCTGTTGCTGATTTGGCGTGTGTGTTGACGATGTTCTGGTCCAGTATTTGCTACAATCCGCTCTTCATCTCTGCTGACATTCCTTTCAACTCAATGGACGTCATGTACCTAACAGGAGGTTATACCCACGCCTGCTTCAACAGGTAATATCTCCATGCAGTCACAGTACTTTACTTTCTATATCGTTCTATCATTTAAAACGATATGTTGCACTTTATTATTAATCCATAAATCAGTTTTTTTTTAATTTACTATTCTATTCTTTTCTATTCTATTCTGTTCTATTCTATTCTGTTCTATTCTATTCTGTTCTATTCTAATCTGTTCTATTCTATTCTATTCTATTCTCTCTTCTATTCTTTTTTATTCATGGGATCAGTTTCATTGAATTTTGATTGGATTTGAATCAGTTTGATTGGGGCATCCCCATATCCACTCCTCCGTCCGTCCCAGCATTTCTTGCAGCGAGTGCAGACTAATTGTTCCTATAAGGTGTTGGTTATATATACATTCTGCTTTTCCCGCTAAGTGCTACGGATCGACCAAATCCCCCTTTTTTAAAACTTTCAAGTCCAAACACAACAAATTTACCTAATGCTTGCTAGCTCCTTGCACATGGCCAGTTTCCTTCAGTCTCACTTTGGTTAGTGCACTGGTACATTTTTCTCAGGGGGGCAAACTCTGCAGCAAATAAAAAGTCTTTGATATTTGTCTGCCTTGGGAGTAATTAGAAAATGCGAGTGTCAGTTATTCCGTTCAGTTCCTAAAGTTGTTTAATTCATCATTGCCTACCATTGAACTTTAAGACACACACTCGACCTATTCTACACTGAGATGTTCATTCACTCACAATGCAGATTCTAACAGTCTATTTCATGCTCGAGACACGCAGCCCCAAGGAAGCAATGATCAATCTAAAACATATGCAGCATCCTCGATCTATCATTCTCTAATTATAATAGTATTAGTTGTAGCCTCCGTCAGTCACAGTTGATTATAGATTTTGCAGCGCCCCTAGGAAATGTAATTTGTTTCTTTTCGTTTCCGGTGTATTCACTTTGACTATGAACCTACCTTCTTCTTGCTTGAGTTGCAGTTCTAGAGTGTTTTTCCAAGGATTGAGGTCTGCAGCGGTCTAATGTTGAGTTACCAATGCCAGTCCTGGACACTGGATGCAAGAACAATAAGAAACATAACCTCTGCTTGACGAAATGTGTTCGACGAATGACAGGAAACAGCCTGAGAGATAACATCAGAAATGAAGAACTGAGAAGAATGCTAGGAACAGCCCCCGCCATAGAATATATAAAGAAACAACACATAAAATGGTTTGTCACGTGACTAGGCAGAAAGATAAAAACACAAGAGTCTTCAATAAAGGTTGCGACAACACCAGACCCAAGGGTCGACCAATAGAACATGGATTGACGGAATATTAGAAACATTAGGAAACATAACAGCAGCAGAGGCAAACAGAAGAGCAAAATATCGCAAATTATATCTCCCATCGTCCTTTAAAGGCAAATGAGGTAGGAAAGAAGAATTAGAAGCGGTCTGCAGCGATGTCATCACAGGCTGCAAGGTTTATGTTCAAAGTCGTTATGTCACACTTGCGTACGTCTATAGATGCGAGCTTTGGACACCCCCTAGTTCTATTAATTATAATATATTACTTTATAACATGATCACAATTCTCATCTTCTCAATATTTGATTGACATTTCCCACCTTCTAATGCAATCTTAAGCTATAAATTATACAGGCATCCCCCCCACTAACTTCAATCTGTTAATTGCGTGTCGTCTGCACATCGAAGGTTGGCTACCATGGAGCGCCATTTTACTCTGCCTCTTGTCTTGATGGTGCACGTTGTCATAGGTTCACCTGTCTCTTGTCTTGATGGTGCACGTTGTCATAGGTTCACCTGTCTCTTGTCTTGTTGGTGCATATTGTCATAGATTCACCTGTCTCTTGTCTTGATGGTGCTCGTTGTCATAGGTTCACCTGTCTCTTGTATTGATGGTGCACGTTGTCATAGGTTCACCTGTTCATCTTTTGATGTTGTCTGTCTACTTTAGTCTTGGGCTGCCTCTGCTTCCTGTACTATGTACCTGCCCTTGTAAGATGAGTTTAGTAAAGTAGTGCAGCTCTTCATCTTCACATGTCCCAACAATTTCAAATGTCTTTTTCGAAATTGTGTTAAGTAGTTCTTTTTTTCATTTTCAGTTGATTCAGAACGAACTTGTTTGTCTTCTTTTCCTCCCACCAAATTCTTATATTTCTCTATAGATCCACATTTTAAAAGCTTCAATTTTCTGCTCCATTTTCTCCTTTAATGTCCATGTTTTAGCACCACACAGGAATCACGAGTAAATGAGGCATTTTGCAGTTAGGCATTTAATTCCCGTGTTATCTGCTTTGATATAATGTTATTTTTCATTTTGTTAATTTTTGTTGGTGCTTTTTTCTTATTATTTTATTTATTTCCGTCTTACATTTTCTATCATTTGTAATCAAATATCCAAGATAACTTTATTCTAGAAAAATTTCTAGACTCTTATCATTTTTTGGTATCCACCTATATATTTTGTATGTTTTCTATGAGTATAACCAAATTTTTACATAATTTTCTATTTAATTGTCCTTAAACTATCTTCTTTTAATTCTCTGTTCACTGATCATTCATTTATTATCTTATCTTGTTCACAAACATTTTGCTCATAAAAATGTGTGTTGTTGTATCTGACACATACGCTTATTTATGTTATCTTGACCTCTCTCAGATCAACATGTTGAGTCAATCCACACTGATGATCTCGAAGTAATGATACAAAATGACATGTGCGTGTGTGTCTGTAAAGCATCCAAAGACCATTAACACCAGAGTGGAGCATACTCTGTAATAAACTCGATATATTGTAATTTGAACAGTTAATGCTATCTTCAGACTGTTTTAAAGACAAGATTGAATGGGGCATTATGAGAACTGACTCAATATGTAGACTCTCAAAGTTTCTGAACCGATGTCTCTGGACCTAGTGACGCTTTATGTAAAAAAACTTCGAAAAGAAGCTTCGAATGTTTTGAAAATAAAATCGTACAGGCAGATCTTCTAGGTTGCCCGTGCGCTGCCGGGGCCTGAAAGGGGAGTAAATCCGTCATCCAGGAAAGAGAAGGGCTCTCTGTCTAAGAGACGTATGACGCAAGCCGGAGAAAGCCGTAAGGAGTCCGGGTTGTCGACTCACCCTTTGTCCACCAGGAAATCCTCCAGAATTGGCACCTGGAATGTACGTACCCTAACGAACAGGGAAAAGCTGGACAGGTAGCAGCAGAAATGACAAACTACAAGATAGATATTCTGGGAATGTGTGAAACAATATGGCTAGGAACGGAAAGAATAAAACTAAATACAGGAGAGATGATTTTATCATCAGGACACCAGCAACCTGGAGCACAACATAATGAAGGGGTAGCTATAATGCTACCAAGGAATGCATAGAAGATACTAATAGAATGGGAAGCAATAGGACCGAGACTAATGAGAGCAACATTTAAAACAACCAAAAACAAAATAAAATTACACATTATCCAAAGCTATGCATAAACCAAAAAAAAAAGGATGCTTTAGTTAAAGGTGATTTCTATAAAAAGCTACAATGTCAGATGGATGAAAGACGAGCCAAGGATATTATAATCTTGATGGGAGACCTAAATGCTAAGGTAGGATCAGACAATAGAGGCTTCGAAGAGATTATGGGAAAACATGGGCTTGGAGATACAAACGAGAATGGAGAGATATTAGTGAATTTCTGCGCCCTTAATCAAATGAGCCTAGGAGGAACAATATTCCAACATAAAAGAATACACAAAGCTACATGAGTGTCACCAGATCATAGAACAGAAAATCAAATTGATCACATATGCATTAATAATAAGTTTAAGTCATCCTTACAGGATGTAAAAGTATATAGAGGGGCAGGTATAGCTTCTGATCATCATCTTCTGATAGCCAAACTTAAAATTAAACTAAAATGGTATACTACAACGAATAAGGGTAGAAAGTATTTCAATGTAGGGTTTCTTAAAGAACAAGGAATTAAAGATAAATTCCCAGTCAAATATCAAACAAATGCCAAGTCCTCCAACAACTAGAAAATACAATAAATATAGAAAATCATTATAAACAGGTATAAGATATATGGAAAGAGACATGCGAAGAAACACTAGGGAAAAGAGAACGCCAGAATAAGGCATGGATGACAGCAGAGACCCTGGACAAAATTAAAAAAAAGAAAGAACAAGAAAGCAGACATAACTAAAAGCAAAACGAGAAGTAATACAGCCAAGACACAGAAAGCTTACACAGAGGTGAACAAAGAAGTGAGAAGATGCATTAAAAGGGATAAGAGGAAATATATAGATGAACTAGCTAAAGAGACAGAAGAAGCAGCAAATAAAGGGAATAGGAAAGAACTGTACAACAGCACAAAGAAATTAAGTGGAAAGTACAAACAGAGCAATGCCTTTATTAAAGATAAGAATGCTACATAATCTATTAGATAAAATTTGGGAGAGGGAAGAAATACCTAAAGACTGGAAAGAAGGTTATATGATCAAACTACCAAAGAAAGGAAGTTTACATGAGTGCACAAAATATAGGGGAATTATGCTACTATCAGTGCCAGGAAAAATATTAAGCAGAATCATTCTGGAGATACTAAAAGAGGCCATAGAGAAACATTTGAGAGATGAACAAGCAGGTTTTAGGAAGAACAGATCATATGCTGATCAAATAACTACTCTACGTATAATAGTTGAACAAAGTTTAGAACTAAAATCCCCACTTTATATTGGATTCATAGATTAAGAAAAGGCATTTGACAGTTTAGGCAGAAGAATGATTTGGAAGTTGTTGAGTCATTACGTAATCCCCATAAAGTTTATTAACATGAAAAAAAAACAATGTATGAAGGAACGAAATGTATTGTGGTGCATGAAGGACAGCTTACAGAAGCATTTGAAATAAGAACAGGAGTAAGGCAAGGATGCCTTCTGTCTCCATTTCTCTTTCTACTGGCCATAGATTGGATTATGAAAATAACTCAAAACAACAGAAATGGAATCCAGTGGTCACTGACCAAACAACTTGATGATTTAGGCTTTGCTGATGACATAACTCTCCTATCACACAGCCATCAACAGGCAGGATAAAATGAGCATACTTGAGGAGAGATCACAACAGCTAGGACTGAAGATTGATAGAGATAAGACCAACATTATGAGAATTAATACATTTGGCAATAACCAAATAAAACTAGGAGAAATACCTCTATTAGATGTACAATCTTACATATATCTGGGCAATAATATAGATGAAGAGGGAGGAACAGAAAATGATATCAAAATAAGGATATCAAAAGCAAGAGGAGCTTTCATTGAACTGGGAAGCATATGGAAATCCAAAGAAATTAGGTTAAATACAAAAATAAAAATTGTCAACTCAAATGTTAAGGCGGTCCTATTATATGGATGTGAAACCTGGGGAAAAACAAAATTGACAATCACGAAGATAAAGAAGTTCATTAATGGATGCTTACGCAGAATCATCATCATTGAGTGCCGTCTCCGCAACGAAGGTTGGCTACCATGGAGCGCCATTCTGCTCTATATCTTGCTTTGATGGTGCAGGTTGTCATCGGTTGATTTGTCCATCTTTTGATGTTACTCGTCCATGTTAATCTTGGTCTGCCTCTGCCCCTTTTACCTTGTATTTTCCCCTCCAGGATCACTTTCAGTAGGCTGTTGTGTCTTTTAACATGGCCTAAGAATCGCATTTGTCTTGTTCTAATTGTGTTCAGAAGTTCTCTTTTCATTTTTAGTTGTTTTAAGACTTCGTCGTTTGTTTTCTTTTCCTTCAATCCAATTCTACCTACGCAGAATAAAAGGATGGAAATGGCAGGACAAAATCACTAACATAGAATTATGGAAATGTAATAGTCAAACACCAGTGGATAAAGAGATACAGCGAAGACGATGACGCTGGATAGGACACACACTACGGAAGCCAGCTGAGAGTATTACACAACAGACCCTTTTTTGGAATCCCCAGGGGAAAAGACAAAGAGGAAGATCAATGAATTCTTGGGGAAGACAGATAGAAGCAGAGATGAAGAAGATGGGGAAGACATAGAATGATCTCAAAAGAATGGCAAAAAACAGAACGACTTGGAAAGTGTTTGTTGAAGACCTATGCTTCACTGGGAGCTAAAAAGGTAGAAGTAGACGATCTTCTAGGTGATGTGTGGCAACGAAAGGGTAGATGAGCTTTTTTTAGATTCAAATGTGATTGAGGACGGGTGGGTACAACTGTAAGATTCCCATTGAAAGCTCTGTCCAAGTTGAAGGACACGTTGGAACACAACCCAGGGCTATACATCGGGAGAAGGAAAAGCTATGGGAAAACACAGAAACAAAAACCACGGGCAGGAGGGGACGGGGTAATGCTATATCATGCTTCGATGAGAATGAAACCTCCTACGACGAAGGTCTAGGGGGACAATCAGGACACAGACTCATACAGGAGCACTGGCCGTGCCACCAGCTCATCGTGTGCCGTGATGAAGACCTCTTTATCATGAAACAGGACAAACGGCCAAGTAAGCATAACCACATACTAACATTAAATCAGGGTTAAAACGAAAAATAGCAAAATGTTATGTCTTCTCAACATTCCTATATGGTGCAGAAACATGGACATTAGACAAGAAAATAGGAACAGAGAATTAAAGCGTTTGAAATGTGGGTATATAGAAGAATATGTAGAATTGGATGGAAGGAAAAGAAAACAAACGATGAAGTCATAAAACAACTATAAATGAAAAGAGAACTACTAAACTCAAATCAAACAAGACAAATGCGATTTTTGGGCCATGTTAACAGTCACAACGGCCTACTACAAGTAATCCTGGAGGGGAAAATACAAGGTAAAAGAGGTAGAGGCAGACCAAGATTAACATGGACAAGTAACATCAAAATATAAACAAACCAGCCTATGACAACATGCACCATCAAAGCAAGAGACAGAGCGGAATGGCGCTCCATGGTAGCCAAACTTCGATGCGGAGATGACACTCGATGATGATGAGCATGACCGCAAGACTTGATCGCCGATGAGGAAGAAGAAGTATGTTATTGGATTGTCAGATGTTCACAGTTGCAGCTTCATAAACATTCTCACTTGAGTGTTGGATGTTAACAAGCTCTGGATATTTGATGTTAACGCGCTCTGGATTTTGGATGTTAACGCGCTCTGTATGTTGGATTATAACACGTACTTAATGGTGGACGTTAACACTATTTGCATGTTGGACTTTAACACGCTCTTGATGTTGGATGTTAACACTCTCTGGATGTTGGATGTTAACACTCTCTGGATTGGGGTTTAGCACGCTCTGGATGTTGGATGTTAACACTCTCTGGATGTTGGATTTTAACACTCTCTGAATGAATGTTGGGTATTAACACGCTCTAGATGTTTGTGTTTAGCACGCTCTGGATGTTGAATGTTAACACTCTCTGGATATTGAATGTTAACACTCTCTAGATATTTGTGTTTAGCACGCTCTGGATGTTGGATGTTAACTCTCTCTGGATGTTATATGTTAACACACTCTAGATGTTGGAGTTTAACAAGCCCAGGAAGTAGGATGTTAACACGTTCTGGATGTTGGATGTTAACACTCTCTGGATGTTGGATGTTAACATTCTCTGGTTATTAGATGTCAGCACTCTCTGGATGTTGGGGTTTAGCACTCTCTGGATTTTGGATGTTAACACGCTCTAAATGTTGGGGTTTAACACGCTCTAGATGTTGGATGTGAACACGCTCTAGATGTTAGATGTTAACACTCTCTGGATGTTGATGTTTAACACGCTTTGGTAGTTGGATGTTAACACGTTCTGGATGTTGGATGATAACTCTCTCTGGATGTTGGAGTTTAACACGCTCTGGACCTTACATGTTAACACTCTCTGGATGTTGGATGTTAAAATTCTCTGGATGTTAGTGTTTAACACAGTCTAGATGTTGGATTGCAACACTCTCTCTATGTTGAATGTTAACACTCTCTGGATGTTGGATGTTAACAAGCTCTAGATGTTGGAAGTTAACACGCTCTGGATGTTGGATGTTAACACTCTCTGGATGTTGTATGTTAGTTAACACTCTCTGGATGTTGGATGTTAACAATCTCTAGATGTTGGAAGTTAACACGCTCTGGATGTTGGATGTTAACACTCTCTGGATGTTGTATGTTAGTTAACACTCTCTGTATGTTGGATGTTGGGATTTAACACTCTCTGGATGTTGAATCTTAACGCTCTCTGGATGTTGGGTGTTAACACGCTCTTGATGTTTGTGTTTAGCACGCTCTGGATGTTGAATGTTAACACTCTCTAGATATTTGTGTTTAGCACGATCTGGATGTTGGATGTTAACTCTTTCTGGATGTTGGATGTTAACACGCTCTAGATGTTGGGGTTTAATACTCTCTGGACGTTGGATGTTAACACGCTTTGGTGGATGTTAACAGGCTTTGGTGTTGGATGTTAACATGGTCTAGGTGCGAATGTTTTCTCTAGACTACATGTTTGAATCGAGTCTTGAACAAGGAGGAATGACAAACTTTAAGAGCTTGTCATAAAAAAGCTAGATACTCGAACCTTTATCGTTCGCATACTTCGTCATCTATTGAATGTGGTCAGACATTTATTGGTTTGTCCATATTTTTTTATATAAATACTTTAATAATAAGAAATGAATTCACGGTGTGCACAGATCACTAAATCCAGTAGTTCCAGTAGCAAAAAATAATAATTGAGTAGAACAATAAAAATAAATACAATATAGTTCTTTTAAAGGCTACTTAACACTGGATTAGACAGACCTATTTTATAGAAGGGAAAACTGGATTGTTATAAACTCATTTATGCCCAATTAAATAACTAAAAAAGGAAGGACGCTTTTCATTCTTGTGTCTAAGATATATATATATATATATATATATATATATATATATATATATATATGTCCTTTTTCCTCTTGTTAGACGGTATAGTGGAGGCTATTGTGTATTTGATTGTTTTTGAGGTTTTGCTTTTCTCGAACAGCTTCTCTCGTGGCTAATTCTACCAATGTTTGACAGACACACACGGCCACAGAATGAACAAGTCAGGCCCACTGATGCACAGGGTTTTCCAATTTTTTACATGAGTCTTTTCTCTTCTATGTTTTGCCTTAGCACAGTCTCAAAAGATGTTATACCATTCCTTATACATGCTCTCAATGGTGTGCGATCACTCGTCAGATGTTCCCAGTCATTTTCACAGATGGAGAAGTCATTCAGAGATGTGTCTACGACAAGGCTAATTAAATTAATGTTTTGACTCTAAAGGTCTACAGTGACACGCAAACACAGCCAAAGGGGACAAAAGCAATTTGATACAATTCCATAGAAAATTGACACGTTAGAACAATGATATTGGCATGAACACTACCCGCATAAACACACACACACGTAGACAAGACAACGTCTACGTTATGTTTACTATTGTTGCAATGAAGAGCGGTTCTGGGCGAAATACAGACAAATAATCCCCCCCCCCCGATACAACTTTGGTGAGAATTGGCCTACTTCCGAATCAGTACAGAAACATTACATCCATAATTCGGTGAATTTCTGAGTACAAGAGACAGTAGGTTAGCAAGAGGACAATTATGGATGGATTTTGTTGTGGTTATTGTCAAAATATATTTTCATCTATAGATGACTATAGATGATGGTGAAGAGTAGAAACGTATAACGTTAGGTAGATGTATATCCCTCCTGAAGTCATAACACAGAGAAAGGGCAGAGAATGGGCAGAGAATGCAGACAACCCTTTGATGTTCAAGCAGAATCGATGGTTTTGTATTTTGAAAACTCATTTTAGATGGGTGAAATCATTGACAGAGATGGGTGCAATCATTGACAGAGATGGGTGCAATCATTGACAGAGATGGGTGCAATCATTGACAGAGATGGGTGCAATCATTGACAGAGATGGGTGCAATCATTGACAGAGATGGGTGCAATCATTGACAGAGATGGGTGCAATCATTGACAGAGATGGGTGCAATCATTGACAGAGATGGGTGCAATCATTGACAGAGATGGGTCAGTTATGAGTCATTTACAGAGATGGGAGCAATCATTTACAGAGATGGGTCAGTTATGAGTCATTGACAGAGATGGGTCAGTTATGAGTCATTGACAGAGATGGGTCAGTTATGAGTCATTTACAGGCAATCATGCAACTAGTGGACTTTCACGTCTCTTATTGGACATAGAACTGTGAATAAATACTGTGGTGCTTTTGCACGGGCAATAAGTAGTTTGACAATGGAGGTTATGACTGTCACTGAAGTAGTAGCATGACTGTCACTGAAGTAGTAGCATGACTGTCACTGAAGTAGTAGCATGACTGTCACTGAAGTAGTAGCATGACTGTCACTGAAGTAGTAGCATGGCTTGAAGAATACATGAATGTACATGCGTGTGTTTCCTGAGTGATTCAATGCTCAGGGAGATCGCAATAGGCGGCGCTTGACAGCAGACTCTCTGGCGAGGTTTAAATCTTGAGGAATGAGCATACTGACAGGTTTCTCACTTTGACTGATGTAGTGTGCGCACAGCAATGTACCGCTTTGACACATGTAATGCCCTCAGGGTGAATGGACGATGGACCAAATTGAAAAAACAAAAAACTTGGCTCTCGGTTATAAACATGAACAGACTGCACAGATGCCTTGTCGAGGAAGAAAATGCTATAGGCGAGCCCTACGCAGGAATCAAACGGCTTGTAAACCAACACGTTACAGCTTTCTTTGATCGCTGCATGTTTTTGAATATGCTTAGAAGATATGTGTACTTGTTAACTTGTGCTATGTGCCTTTAAACTAAATTAAACTAAACTAAATTGTCTCGCAATTATATCTCAAAAACAGGTTGATCAAATTCAAACATTTTTTGTGTATGCTATTTAACAATTTATAATCTCCACTTTACTGTAAAGCACATCTTTTCTCTGAAATGAAACCTTCTCTAAAGTGTCGTAGTTGAAAGTCAGACAACTCGTGGCTACTCTCTAAGTGAATGTTTATCCATCAACAGGGTCACCAGCTTCATCACTGCATTCATCACGCTGGAGAGATGTTTAGCCATCACCTTCCCTCTGAAAGTCAAGAACATGATTAACCCACTAACCACAAAGGTCATCAACGTAGCCATCTTCATGTGTATGTTCATTGTCTTCTCACCCTTCTATTTCGTCAATTCCTTGGAATGGCAAGCAAACCAATCAAGAAACAGATCTATACTTCGCCTCGCCTTGGCCAATAACCGAGAAGAAGTCGAGACAATTATTTTCCCTCTCCACAGTGTGGGCTTTACGACACTGACTCTTCTTTTCGTCATCGTCTGCACAGTTATTCTTATAATAAATCTGAACAGAAAAACAAAATGGCGACAATCTACCGTAGCGAAAATGGCGTCTAATAAGGAAGTGGCTTCAGTTAAAGACAGGAGGGTCGTTAAAATGGTGACTTTCATATCTGTTGTCTTCATCGTCTGCTTCACCCCTGGGACTGTTATATTCTTTATTATGGCGTACGAGCCACAGTTCAACTTCAGCGGGGTCTACGGGAACACGTTCTTTGTTGTCTGGTCCACTACTTTTGTTTTGGAAACATTAAGCTCCGGCGGCAACATTTTTGCGTACCTGAAAATGAGTACCAAGTTTAGGGCAACATTTATGACTATATTTTGTGCTTGTGCGAAGGTTAACTAACGTAACGGATAGGTCCTGTTTCCACAGAACATGGTGCGCATGCTTATGACTGTAACAACAACACAATGTTACATGATTATACTCTCACTTTGTTGACTTCAATTTTCAATAGACATTTGTTTTCAAAGTGTATACTTCATTGATAGCAGACGCAAAGTGAGCGAATATTTATTTATCAGGTGAACCAACACTCGTTTAAATACATCCACAAACCGATAGTGAATCTGTAAAACAGGCTTTTTGTGCTGTAAACGACAGCTGACATAATATAACCAGTGATGGAAAATGTAAGAAAATGTAGTCTTGGAAAAGAAAGGACAAATATTCTTGGTATGGAAAATACAAGGTGAAAGGGGCAGAGGAAGACCAAGACTAACATGGACGAGAAATATTAAAAGATGGACAAGTCACCTTATGCCAACCTGCACTATCAAAGCAAGAGACAGGGAAATGGCGCTTAATGGTAGCCAACATTTGATGCAGAGACGACACTCAATGATGATGATAAAACGACAGCTATAGCAATTTTAGACACACCTTTAACTCTACAGAGTGAGGCACACTCTGTTTCATGTTTACACATTCTGGGTTATACTTTTTGTGTTTACAGCCAACTTGATAAATATGCTATAATAGTTTATGACAACATTTGCTGCTTCAATATGCTGTTACTGTTTGTGACAACATTTGCTGCTTCAATATGCTGTTACTGTTTGTGACAACATTTGCTGCTTCAATATGCTGTTACTGTTTGTGACAACATTTGTTGCTTCAATATGCTGTTACTGTTTGTGACAACATTTGCTGCTTCAATATGCTGTTACTGTTTGTGACAACATTTGCTGCTTCAATATGCTGTTACTGTTTGTGACAACATTTGCTGCTTCAATATGCTGTTACTGTTTGTGACAACATTTGCTGCTTCAATATGCTGTTACTGTTTGTGACAACATTTGCTGCTTCAATATGCTGTTACTGTTTGTGACAACATTTGCTGCTTCAATATGCTGTTACTGTTTGTAACAAAATTTGCTGCTTCAATAAAGTTGACATATGAACTGACTGACTACAATGTCATGTTTATAAATACAGCTTAGAGCTTTAAATGTATCATCAACCACGACCAAATTATCGTGAGTTCCGTTATGACCTATAGTACCTGACATCTTGGGACAGTAGAGCTGAATACTTTAATATAAAGTGGGTTTTAATGTTTTCAACACTTTATATACACGAAACATAATATAGGGAGAAACATAAAACCTACAAGAAAATTTAAGGAAACTTAGCAGCATTGGCACTCAATACAGCATAAAAATAAACATCAACAAATTAATCATGCCTGCAAAAATGTTACCTTCGATTTACTATGAAAGTCATATACGTTCTTGAAATAGCAGAGCTTTATTGCGCATAGGTTGTGACACAAAGGCAAACGTCACAGTAATAGCGTGTCTCAATCTCATCAAATAGGCTCAGTGGCTCGGAGCGAGATGTTCCATTACCGGAAATCATTTTGGTTACATACCGGAACACTGGAGACGATCAAAGAAGCAGGTCATGGCTTGTCGGGAATGGACACACCAAACCCTTGGCTACAGTGCTTGAAGCAGAGCAATGCCGTTAAATTACGTCACAAACTGTAGTGGCAGTTATTAAGTTACCTCCAAACCTGAATGGGGCAAGTAATCCACAGACATCCAAGCATAGAAAATGTTGACTGTATGACCTGAACAAGTAATCTACAGCTAATCAAGTATAGACCATGTTAACTGCAGAGTACTGGAGAAGTAATCTATAGACATCAAAGAACAGATCATATGTTAACTGCACGGCACTGGGAAAAAAATCTACATACTTCCAAACATAGATTATGTTAACTGTATGCACTAGTAAGTAATCTACAGACTTCCAAATATATATTATGTTAGCTGTATGAAACTGGACAAGTAATCTACAGACTTCCAAATATATATTATGTTAGCTGTATGAAACTGGACAAGTAATCTACAGACTTCCAAATATATATTATGTTAGCTGTATGAAACTGGACAAGTAATCTACAGACTTCCAAACATAGATTATGTTAGCTGTATGAAACTGGACAAGTAATCTACAGACTTCCAAATATAGATTATGTTAGCTGTATGAAACTGGACAAGTAATCTACAGAAATGCAAGCGTAGGCCACGCTAACGGAATGGCACTGGGCCAGGTACTCTAAATATAGAAAAGCATAGATTTTGTTAACTGTATGACATTTGATAAGTAATCTGCGGATATCGAAGCATAGACCATGCATATTGAAGGGCACTGGATAGGTAATCTTCAGGCATTCAAGCATAGACCACGTCATCTGCCTGACACTGGACAAAGGGATAGACAACCAGAGGCTGTTGCGTCATTATTAAATAATTTTACAGTCTACTTTTAGTTGACATAAATAATGCACGACCACTGATTAAAATAAGAAAAGTAACGATCCCCGTCACGATACGTGGTGTATAGGGAATCCGGTGCTAGTGACCATAATTGGTCAAGGTGGTGTGCTGTCATCAGATATATTTAATATCTATAGTGAGATTATTTTAAGGGCATGCCTGGAATAACAATTGGAGGTCATAATGTAAATAATCTGTGGTATGCTGATGATACAGTCTTAATCGCTAAGAGTGAAAATGAGTTACAAGAAATGTTATACATTATAGCGAAGGAAAGCAAAAATAATGGACACAGATTTAATAGCAAATAGATAGAAGTAATGGTAACGATGAAGAAAAAGACATCACCGCAATGTACAATAAAGTCAAGTGCAACAATATTAAAACAAAATTGATTTAAATATCTGGGAACAATGTTAACCTCAGATGGTAGATGTACAACAGGTGAGATGCAGACTGACTCAGGCAAAAACTGCTTTCCAAAAATGAGGATGATGCTGTGTAATCCATTTTTGACATTGGAAACATGAAAAAAGAGTTATTAAATGTTATGTAGAGCCAGTCTTAACATATGGGCGTGAATCATGGGCAATAGGACAACAGACAAGTAGATCACTGGAGTCTGTAGAAATGTGGTTTTACAGAAGAATGTTGAGAATACCATGGATAGATAAGAAGAGTAATATGAACGTTCTGAAAGAGGCCTAAGCAAAAATGTGAGATGATTTCCAAAATTAGGAAGAAACAAGTATTATTTTGTTACCATGCAATGAGAAGAGAACAGCTGGAGTATATTCTAACAACTTGGAAAATTGACGGACGAAGAGATAGAGGGAAGCAAAGAGGACAGCTTAAGAGAATGTTTTGGCAGTAGGTCAACAACAGAAATGATAAGTAGCTGCCGGGATCAAAAGGCGTGAATAGACATGATCACCTACGCCAGCAGGCATGGTACTTGATGATGATGACTACATTTTGTATAAACCTTCGACATATATTATTTTGGGAGGGGTAATGTGGTCGGTATTACTACGCACGCGCCGCTTTAATGTCCCAGAAAAAATCCGGTGCGCATTTAAGGTACAATCATTGTGGATTCACTATAAATCTGTGCATTAGAGGCAGTGTATGCAATATGTCGCAATAAATGTCTTTGTTAACTTTCTAGAACTCACATAAAGTACTTGATGATGATGATAAGGATGTCGTAAATTCGCTCAAACCATCTTCTTCTTAGTCTCGGAAAAAATGACAAATAAACAACAATAGAAAAAAAAAACAATATATGGTACAAAGCAGGGTCGAACCCGTACTCCTTGGCACAAAGGCCAAACGCTAGGGAATACTGTCACATCAGCTAACTGGAGTCTGTAGTTAGCTGAGTTAGCAGTGTTCCCTAGCATTTGGCTTCTCGTGGCAAGGCGCTATGACACTGAGGACGTGTTCGATCCGGCTTCGGGCCATATATTGTTCTTTGTCTTTTGTTTTCTTTTATGTTGTTGATTATTTGTAATTTTTTTCGGAATGATGTAAACATACCTCTTGCTATGAAATGATTCGCTGATTATCGCCTCGGAAGTTTCCCTCCATAATAATATTCATTTATTATTATTTGTCTTCTTTTCTTACTAGTCTACCAGAATATCTTGGTTGTTCTGTTTTGTTGTAATAAGATCTTGCCGCAGGTGCTGAGGGGTTCATGTGCATGAAATGTTCAAACCACTTCAATCTTTGTCTCTATATGTGTATAATTACTGGTAGCATTCCAGTGGTGTTAAGCATAAACATTTAGCATTTGGTTTATAGCCTAAGACATCAGTTAAGTTTAGTATTAATATATAGCGTTTACAATCTTAAATAAAATAGAACAGTTTTCTATTTAACTCAGTGATGTGGTGCAGCAATGGAAGGAAGGCACATCGTTCTTGGCAGTGAGTAATCATCACATATAGCAATGCTGTATAGAAGACAGAAAACAACGAGGTCGGTACTAATATTAATAGAATACATTTTAGATGTAGTTGTGCTACAAGTAGTAGTGGTAGTTTTGACAGCAGCACTATCAAATTTATTGATAGTTAAAGTAGCGTGTTTATTACAGACAGTACTAGCCATACCAATAGCAGTGATTGTAGTGGTATTGGTTGTAGGAGTAATGTTATTCGTTTAAAGGCTAGTGTTAAATGTATTGCATCCAACTAAAAGTAATCTTCGAAAAGAAAGTAAAAGAGGGAGACCAAGACTAACATGGACGTGTAAAATCAAACGATAGACAAGTCAGCTTATGACAACATGCACTATCAAAACAAGAGACATAACGGAATGACGCACCATGGTAGCCAACCTTCGATGCGGAGACGGTACTCAATGATGATAATGACAAAAGGTACACATTTATAGAGGCTCGGTGAACTTGGAAGCCTTTTCTATTGCAAAACAAAATCCGCCACTTCTGGGAATCGAACTCGGGACCCTTCTGATGAGGAAGCACGCGCATTAACCACTCAAACACCGAGGCTTTTTGATTTTTTTTTTTAAATTGACTAAAAGAACAATAGAACCACGAAACGTCAAAGAAAAGAACTAAGTAACATTATATTTGAATTTAGACAAATGTTATTAATAAAGTAATGTATCTTTAGGAGCCGCGATAGCTCAGTGGTTAGTGAACTGGACTACAAAGGACAAGGGGCAGGGTTCGATCCCAACTGACGGCTCCGGTTCACCCAGCCTTAAATGGGTACCGGATTTTGTTTCTGGGAAAGTAAAGCGGCACGGGCGTAATACCGACCACATTACCCCAAAAATCATGTGCCGAAGGTCTGTAAAATTTATGGTCACTGACACCATATTCCCTATACGCCACTTGGCGTGACGGGGGTACGCACAAAAAATATATCTTTAATGTTGAATTGTTTTCGTGTACAAAATTGTTATTTCAAAAGTGATGTTCAACTGAAGATATATGTCTCTAAATGCTCTTACTCACGTGTAACCTGCCACCTATTGTCATGCTGGCTAAAGATCTATATTTATGACGACACTCGACTTGAAATAGACCCACCTATGATCTGAAACCTGTTTCAAGATAAAGAAATCACAACAATAACAATACATTATGATAACAATCGTGGTGGGCATGTTTATGACTTCCGGTGTAGCCAAGGGGACAGAACATAGTAATGGACACCGGCGAGTACTATTGATGTTAGATTGGCATGTTTGTTGCGAGGTATCCGTTATTGTTGTTTTGTTTGTAGCGTATTTTATTGTGTTATTGTCAAATGGTTTCTGCATTTGTGTGTCATTTGTTGATGATTGTATGTCACTGTCCTTGTTTATTTGTGTTTCTATATAAGGTAAAAGGTAAAGTAAAGAGCCCCCGTCACGCCAAGTGGCGTATAGGGAATATGGTGTTAGTGACCATAAATTTTACAGACCTACAGCACATGATCTTTGGGGTATTGTGGTCAGTATTACGCCCGTGCCTGTTTACTTTCCCAGAAAAAAAATCCGGTACCCATTTAAGGCTGTTTCGGTATATAAGGTATTTGTGTCATTATTTTTCAAATATGATGATTTTCATTCTAATTTTGTACTTGTTTGTGTTTGATTGCTGAGAGGTTTGTGCTTATTTCCTGTAATATTTATGTTTTTTTTTTAACTTGTTATTGTTGTAGCCATTTTGTATTTCTGTTTTGAGATCTAGTTCATGCAGTGGGGCTTTGGATAGTTTATATATGTCTATTGTATTGATGTTTATTTGATTAACATTTTTAGGCCTTCACGTTTGTTTATTTTTGTTTAATGCTCATATTATTGTATTTATTGTAATAAATCTCCATTAGGGAGTCAGAACAATTAACGCAACACCTCACAGTAACCAATCAAAACCACACACATAAAGATGATTTCAGCATAACAATAATAAAAAAAAAACAGAAAAAAGTGATATGGTAACAACTTTACGTAAGTGAGAAACAAAAGCAAAAGAAAAGTAGAAAGACGCTTCAACCAAGCAGGCCTTCAGCTGGAATCATAAACAGCAACACACAAATATATATGAATATATAGGAGCTACATTACAAAGATCATACAATCTTCATTCTCTCTATTGGACATGCCATCTTTCGCATCCGGATAAAGAGAACATATTCACAGTGTTTTCTTCAATTTGGTGACCCGCTATAGTTCGCGGTTAGGTAACTTGACCACGAAGGACAATCGGTCGGGTTAGATCCTGAACAGAAAGTAAAGCGGCACGGGCGTAATACCGACCACATTATCCCAAAAAATCATGCGCCGAAGGTCTATGAAAATAATGGTCACAAACATAAATTTACCATTACGTCACGTGGCGTGACGGGGCTCTTTACCTGTTACTTTCTACAGTTGTTCACTTTACGTAAAGATAGCGCTAATTTGCAGCATCTCATAAATCACATCTAGAAGAGAAACACTTTGATCGACTCAATAAAACTGTGGACGGAGTAAGAGCAGCGATGTGTTGTGATGTGTTTTTTTAATGAAGGTGTGAGACCTGTAAAGAATTATCATCGGATACAGATAGAGGTGACAGATGACTGATCTTTATACAAGTGTGTGAATGGATTGAGTCGTACACAAGCGTGTGAATGGATTGAGTCGTACACAAGAGTGTGAATGGATTGAGTCGTACACAAGTGTGTGAATGGATTGAGTCGTACACAAGTGTGTGAATGGATTGAGTCGTACACAAGCGTGTGAATGGATTGAGTCGTACACAAGTGTGTGAATGGATTGAGTCGTACACAAGCGTGTGAATGGACTGAGTCGTACACAAGTGTGTGAATGGACTGAGTTGTACACAAGAGTGAGAGTGGACTGAGTCGTACACAAGTGTGTGAATGGACTGAGTCGTACACAAGTGTTAGAGTGGACTGAGTTGTACACAAGTGTGTGAATGGATTGAGTCGTACACAAGTGTGTGAATGGACTGAGTCGTACACAAGTGTGAGAGTGGACTGAGTTGTATACAAGTGTGTGAATGGACTGAGTCGTACACAAGTGTTAGAGTGGACTGAGTTGTACACAAGTGTGTGAATGGATTGAGTCGTACACAAGTGTGTGAATGGACTGAGTCGTAAACAAGCGTGTGAATGGACTGAGTCGTACACAAGCGTGTGAATGGACTGAGTCGTACTCAAGTGTGTGAATGGACTGAGTCGTACACAAGTGTGGGAATGGACTGAGTCGTACACAAGTGTGTGAATGGACTGAGTTGTATACAAGTGTGAGAGTGGACTGAGTCGTACACAAGTGTGTGAATGGACTGAGTCGTACACAAATGTGTGAATGGACTGAGTCGTACATAAGTGTGTGAATGGACTGAGTTGTACATAAGTGTGGACGGAGTCGTTTCCAAGTGTGAGAATGGACTGAGTTGTACACAAGCGTGTGAATGGACTGAGTCGTACACAAGTGTGAGAGTGGTTCCGAGTAAAGACATGTGGGAAATAAGGATACGTCATGTCACCAATGACTGGTTCCGAGACAGGCGGGAAAGAAAGATACGCCATATCGCCACCGACTGGTTCCAAGTAGAGACAGGTGGGAAATAAGGATATGTCATGTCATCACTTTTATTCCGAATATTATTCAATAGAAGACAGACAATTAGGGATTAAGTTGGTGGATAATAAACTCTTGGAAGATCTGGGCTTTGCAGACGACTTGACACTTTTAATTTCAACATACCTGGTCTAATAATAAAGATAGAAAGCCCCCACAACACGTCATGTGTAATAAACCTCGGGATCAACACTGTTTTAACGAAAATCCTGAACATTAACAACAGATCATCTGATATAACAATTAACAATCACATTTTATAAAAAGTTACACATTTTATCTAGCTAGGCAGGAAAATGTCCAGAGATGGAGAGATAACATCAGAAATCGTGACTCCTATCGCACTATCATCAAGTGCATTAAACAAAATGACGAAATCTGGAGATAAAGTTCTCAGTAAACGAACAAAGCTGCTCAACTCCTGTGTAATTCCAATGACATTAGATGGGTGTGAAAGTTAGAAAATCTACCCATACTTTAGATGTGAAATTGAATGTTTTTAAAAACAAAATGTCTTCGTAGGATTTCAAATTGAGATGGAAAAGAATATACTTCTAAAGAAAAATAGAGGAAGCTGTACAATAATCCTTACGTATTGAGTTATATGAGAGGAAGGAGTTAGAAATATATCGGTCATGGGCTGAAAGTGAATGAAGAAAAGCTTCCCCACCAGGTATTCTTGTGGAAACCATTTGGTAAAAGAAAACAAGACAGATCCAGAGAATCGCAACGTAGAACAATTGCTAGGGACGGCTCAAACATGGGGCTAAGAAACAACAAAGAGCTACAAGGACTAGCAGAAAATCGTCAAACACTGTGAACTAAGCCTTCTGCATTAAGCACCGTCTTTGGCTCGAGAGGAAAATAAAGATGAATATCTATAATTACATCTTTAGTCTTATTTTACCATTATACTTACTGGGGAGCAGAAGCGCCTGCGACCTGCGGTCGCAATAACAGGGTCGGTGCACCATCAGCTGACCAAGACCTATCAGTTCTACCTCCTCGTGGTCTCCCCTGGAAACAGTCTGCGTCAAACCAGACTGGCTAACAGAAGCTAGGATCGCCGTGTTCCCTGTAGTGGTGGCTGTTACTGATATAGAGGACCCAGTATTGCAGTACCTTTGGGCTGGACTAGTAGTTTCCCAGCGTAGACTAGGACAGACGAACTCCAACCTCTCCAGTAAGAGCCGGGAATGTCAAGAAAGCCATTACGACCCGCCACATCTTATGAGTCAAAGGGCAACCTGCCCGCATCAACTCGTGGCAATCCGTCAACAAAAACAACCATTATATTTACCTCTTTAGTCCTATTCTACTATCATTTATTCTTACCTTTTTAGTCTTACTGTACCATCATCTATATTTACCTCTGCAGTCTATTCTACCAGTATCTATCATCATCATCAAGTACAGGGCCTGCTGGCATAGGTGATCATGTCTCTCCACAACTTTCGATCTCGACAGTTATTTATCATTTCTGTTGTTGACCTTCTGCCAAGCAATTCTCTTAAACTGTCTGGTATTTTTTCTCTTTGCTTCCCTCTATCTCTTCGTCCCTCAATTTTTCCAGTTGTTACAATATATTCCAGTTGTTCTCTTCTCATTACATGGCCAAAAATGATGATTGTTTCTTCCCACTATTTGAAATTAGCTCTCTTTTTGCTTTGACCTCTTTCAGAACATTTTTATAACTCTTCTTAGCTATCCATAGCATTCTCAACATTCTTCTGTAAAACCACATTTCTACAGACTCCAGTGATTTTCTTGTCTGTTGTCCTATTGTCCATGATTCACATCCATATGTTAAGACTGGCTCTACATAACATTTAAGAACTCCTTTTTTTGTTTCTATTGTCAAAAATGGATTACATAATATCTTCCTCATTTTTTGGAAAGCTGCTTTTGCCTGAGCCATTCTGCATCTCACCTTTGTGTACATCTTCTATCTGAGGTTAACACAGTTCCCAAATATTTAAATTCATTTACCTGTTTTAATATTATCTATTACCATTATCAATACTAACATGTTTAATTGTATTCTACCATCATCTACACTTACATCCATACATTTATTGTAATGTTATCTATACGTACATCATTAGTTTTAGTTTCACTCAAACAATTTCTCTTTGCTTCGCTCGGGACCCATATTCAGTTGTAGCCTTGATGAATTAAGCATTGATTGCATTGCTGCATTACATCTCTATCCTTTATCTTGGGACTGATAATTCTTTCCTGTTTCAAGAGCTGTTGTAATTACTCTCGTGTTCTTCCGTTCTGCTGTGTCACGTCACACATATTGATGTATTTTATCGAAGCTATCGCGGTGGACTTTCACCAGATCTCTGAGAAGGCGGTACAGTACCATTTATCCAGCACATGGAGGCGTCTATTATTAATTCCCCCTTTGATAATGCTGCCTTCTTATCTGTTTCTGTACGTAAAGTTGAAAGTAGTAAATGCAAACGAACACAAAGAACACGTAAATCAGTACAAAGAACACGTAAATCAGTAAGCATTTACAAAGTTATTAACATGCCATTGAAGGCCGTTATTCTAGATCAACTAAACATGCATGCATGTGTTCACCTGTCTATTGTTAACTATAACTACACATTTGAGATCATACAAAGTAAAGCAATTTTATATTGACTATTTTTATTGCCAAATACCAACCAGCCCAATGAGAAAATGGGATGTATCTTTTGTATGAGGAAGTTGGGGTAAGTCGATACGAGAGCTTGTAGTCTGACCTTGTCAGAGTTTGACAACTGCACGTTTATGTAGACATTACTGGCATTACAACGAGTGGTAGGTGCATGCAACTGATGTAATCATTGCTTACGTAACTTACCACTTAATTGCAGAAACAGGTAATATTGTAAATTGTACTTGGTGGTCGGTTCTCCAAAGGTCATAAAGAAATTAACATTAATTTTGATATTAAATTATATCTTATGTACTTCTCAGATATTCATTGCGACATTGCAGTTGCAAAAAACCAAATATTAATCAAATAACATATTTGGGGGATCATATTTAATTCCCTAATTTATTCATATCTAAATTACAATGAGCACTGCATAACAAATAATATCTTTGAACAAGAAATAAAGGAAACCAACGTAATATAATTTAACGACCACTCGTCATTGGGATATAGATTTAAACATTTGGTGAGTCTGTGACGACATCAGCTTTATCTCCGTAGGGCATATCGTCGACATTCGTTAATTACTAGTATTGGATGTAAAGAAGCTACTCTTTTATTCCATTTGCCCTAGAGTCTTATATTAATTGAATGTACTTTAGCAGTGCTACTTCCATATTAAGAGCAGCAAAATTCAAGATAATATTAGAACTGCTTAGGTATATTTCAGTAGTAATTGTTTTTCCTAAAGAGAGCACGGTTAAATTTGATATACGCTACGCGTTTAGGATTATTATGTTTGGAAATTAGAGTAATTCATAAACATATATTTAGTATTTGAATATTATGTTGAAAAGTTTAAGTATAAGAGGAGGAGATATATACGTGAGAGATTTTGATGATGTACGGAAGCTGAAAATTAGAAAATATATCGTGCAGATATTGTAGAGATGTTGATAACATGAAAAATATGATGATTTTGTGAATATGAAGTTACTGTGATGATGTTGAGAAGTCGAAGAGATAGATGACATCATATTGGAGCAGTTACAGTGATGCTATTGAGAAGATGAAGAGTGGATAACATCGCATTGTTGCTGTTACAGTGATAATGTTGAAAAAATGTTCGTCCTATTTCTTTGGTCTTTACCTGCAACGCAGTAACTGATATCTTGTAGTGCTACAATAACATCTCAACTTTGTGCAATCCGTAGCTGTCATATCAAGGTACCCCCATGTCTGGTGCACACTGTCTCCATTGTCCTCTGTGTTCTTGCTTGCCAACCTCTCTCACCGGTACTTCTGTGTTTTGTTTCTGGATATCGTCTGAGGACATGACCTGTCGAGACCTATAGTTTTCTTGTTGCCTAGAATGCTAGTTGTCGTTGTTGAACGTTGAGCAATTAATCTTTGTAGGTTCTCTTAGGCCTAATTATTCTGAGCGGGGGCTGGGTAGGCTAGAGGTACAATGTCGGACTTAGGACACGAAGGACGCGGGTTAAAACCCCACCCGATGCGGGGATGATTTTTGTTATCAAAAATGGGACAAATGAATCCATGGTTTCCTTATGTCGTTACCTCCCCTGACTTCTTGTCAGATCCGACGTCTACTCCTCTCAGATAACGTCAATAAAACAGGAGGTCCCGTGTGCGCGTGCTCACGTTAAAGAACTCTTGGCAGTTAAAATAAAAAAAGTAGGTGATAAATATGGTCGCTGCCCGGGCACAATTTTCAGCAAAAACCTACCCATACCGTGGATCACAGGCCGTGCTACGGAGCTCGTGCACGTGGGCTATAATTCTAATCGGATTCTGTGGAGGCTCTGAACAGAGATATCGGAGCACCTCTGAATTCATTCGCTGTGCAGTGATGATAATCCAAAAAAACAAACAAACAAATACTTTTTTGTGATAATTTTGAAGTATACTGGCTAACGTCACAGATTTTCTAGGAAAGGTGTATAGCGCAGAACACCAACTTATGAATATAAGAAATAAACAAAGAAAGATATGAGAAAAATAGCTGAAGCCGTCTGGGTGTTGAGAAATAGATACTGGTATTCCACGAGCTTGGATCTCAGACACCACATGGAAATACATCAAAGAAAGAAGAGAAGCAAAGAGAGCCGTGACTAATGTAAAGACAGATCTTGGAAAGGTTCTGGCAAAAGCAACATACAAAGAATTAGACAACAAAGTGAAAAGTTCGGCAAGAAGAGATACAAGAGCTTATATAGACAACTTGGCAGAGAAAGCAGAGACAGCTGCAATTACAGGAGACACCAGAACTCTCTATACAGTACAAAAGATGCTGACAAACACCTATACATCCAGTGGAACACCAATTCTAGACAAATCTGGATTAATGCTAACAACAAGCGCAGACATAAAAGCCCGTTGGGCAGAACACTTCAAAGAAATTCTTAACCGTCCACTACCTCACAGTTTAATAGATTTTGAAGCTGAAACACCAGCAGCAGAATTAGATGTAAATTTAGATGACTTCACCTTGAGTGAAATAGAAACCACCTTAAAGCTAATGGCCAATAACAAGGCTGCTGGAGAGGATAAGTTAACAGCTGAGATCCTCAAGGCAATTGATAGCCATAATTTAATACATCTCCAAAAAATGTTCAACATCATTTGGAAAACAGAGAAGACGCCTCATAAATGGAAAAAAGGAATCATTGTTAAGATCCCAAAAAAGGGCAATCTTAGAGATTGTAACAACTGGAGAGGCGTGACACTTTTGTCAGTTGCCTCAAAGTTATTCTGTAAAATCATCCTAAATAGAATAAAAGATTCAATAGATACAGTAATGCGTGAAGAACAGGCTGGGTTTAGAAAAGGGAGAAGCTGTCTTGACCACATTTTCACTCTACGACTTATATTGGAGGAACATATTGAAAAGCAAAAACCTTTTGTACTTAACTTCATCGACTTCAAAAAAGCATTTGATAGTATTCATAGAGATTCTTTGTGGAAAATTCTGAAGCAATATGGTTTACCATCAAAAATCATAAATATTATCAAAGACATGTATGATGGTTACACATGTGCAGTTCGAACAGAGGAAGGACTGAGCGAATGTTTCCCAATAGAAACTGGGGTTAAACAAGGATGTATTTTATCGCCCTTGTTATTTGGAATTGTTATGGACTTCATAATGAAGAAATGCTGCACTGGTAATAAAGGCATCGAATGGATACAAGGAGACCATTTGGAGGACCTCGACTTTGCTGATGACATAGTTCTCATCAGCAGTCAGATAAAAACGATGCAGGAAAACACAAATGAACTATCATCAATAGCCAGCAAAATTGGGCTTGAGGTCAATCATGAAAAGACTAAAGTCATGAAAAGTTTAATTCCAACAAGTGACAAAATATACATGGAAAACAAACCAGTAGAAGAGATCGATCACTTTATCTATCTTGGAAGTCACATTGATCGAGAAGGGGATACGAGCAAAGAAATTAGAATCAGACTGGCTAAAGCAGCAATGTCTTTCAGAAGCCTTGAAAAGTTGTGGAAATCAAAACTCATTAGCACAAACACAAAACTTAGGCTATTCAAATCAAATGTACTATCAACCCTTACGTATGCGTCTGAAAGCTGGAAAACAACAAGAGATATAGAAACAAAGTTGAACGCATTCGAAAATAAATGTCTAAGGAAAATACTTGGTATAGAATGGAACGAATTCAAAACAAACGAGGAAATTAGAGAAATCGCCAATCAACCACTAATATCTTCAGTAATAAAGAAAAGACGATGGTCATACGTTGGACATGTGATGAGAAGAGATAATAATCGAATAGCAAAGCAAGCCCTCATATGGGAAACAACAGGTAAAAGAAAAAGAGGAAGACCCAGGGAGACACTGAGAAGAACATTGATGAGAGAGGCAAGAGCAGCAGGAATCGGCTCCCTCAATGAGATAGAACTGCTTGCACAGAACAGAGACAGATGGCGAGATTTAATAAAATATCTTTAAAAGAAAACTGCTAGAACAAAAAATAGGAGAAGGTGTATCTTGGTCTACGCCCTATGGGCCGGTTACGGCTCGAAAGGTCAATAGATAGATAGATAGATTCCATACGATGTTAAAGTAAGTAAAGAGCCCCGTCCCGCCAAGTGTGTATACGGAATATGATGTTAATGACCATAATTTTCAGCACATGATTTTTGGGTTAATGTGGTCGGTATTACGCCCGTGGCGCTTTACTTTCCCAGAAAAAAATCAGGTACCCAGTTAAGGCTGGGTGAACCCGGAAGCCGTCGATCAGGATCGAACCCGTCCTCTTGCCCTATATAGTCCAGTTCACTAACCACTGAGCTGTCGCGACTCCCCATATGATCGTTATGTGCCAGTATTTGGTTATTCAAATTCATCATTTTCTTTTCAGAAAAAATAAAACGAAATAGCATCTCATCATGGCATCATCTCTGACAGCAACATCATCCACTTTTATTAATGAGAACCAAGCGACTGAGAAAACAAATAGAACATTAACAACTGACTATCAAGCATCACTCACAGACCTCCTTGACCCTGTCAGCTTTGAGGTCAGTCATGCAGTACAGATTGTGTTCCTGGTGGCGGGATGTGGAATCGTCAGTCTGTTCGGTATTGGCGCTAATGTCCTTAACATCGTTGTCTTTGTCCGGCAAGGTTTTAATGAGAGCATGAACGTTAGCCTTCTGGGTATGTAGAAACTGCTTCTAATATCTGTCAGTTTATGTTCTAATATCTCAGAGTTTATTTGATATGTGTCAGTTTATGTTCTAATATCTGAGAGTTTATTTTTTAATATTTGTCAGTTTATGTTCTAATATTCTAGAGTTTATTTTTTAATATTTGTCAGTTTATGTTCTAATATCTGAGAGTTTATTTTTTAATATTCGTCAGTTTATGTTCTAATATCTGAGAGTTTATTTTTAATATTTGTCAGTTTATGTTCTAATATCTGAGAATTTATTTTCTATTTGTCAGTATACTCCAATATCTTATAGTTTATTTTTTAAATAGCTGAGAGTTTATTTTTTTATATTTGTCAGTTTATGTTCTAATATCTGAGAGTTTATTTTCTATTTGTCAGTATACTCTAATATCTTATAATTTATTTTCTATTTGTCAGTCTATGTTCTAATATCTGCAACAACTGCTGCCTTGCTGGAAGAGCAGAGTAAAGCAACTGCTCGAGAGCTAGACCTGGACAAATGCGAGCAGAAGATCGTTGCACATTGGCACAAGGAGCAACACATAATCAGCAAATAATTGAACGAAGAAAACAATGTATAATATGGGAGCCAAATCTTGTCTCTGTCACGTTGATAATGAACATTGAGCCCAAACATGTCTTTATTTCTCTTACGCAAAAATGTTTAGCATAGAAAGCAATGTTTTAAGTTCGTTTTTCTCCTGGGCCCTTGTCACCTACGTCGCAAATCTGAAACTGTTATCATAGTATTTCGTTACAATCGCGACAAGACGTATTTTCTTGATTTGTATCGCCTTTTACCTGTGTAGTAAAGTAAAGTAAAGAGCCCCGTCTCGCCAAGTGGCGTATGGGGAATATGGTGTTAGTGACCATATATTTTACAGACCTTCAGCACATGATTTTTGGGGTAATGTGGTCGGTATTACGCCCGTGCCGCTTTACATTCCCAGAAAAAAATCCAGTACCCATTTAAGGCTGGGTGAACCCGGTGCCGTCGGTTGGGATCGAACCTTACCCCTTGTCCTTTGTAGTCCAGTTCACTAACCACGAAGCTTTACAGGTGTAGTACTGTAGCCATATCAATCTTTTGTTTATTTTATTTTGTTTTGTTTTGTCCAATTCACTTTTTTTTCAGCGTACCCACAGATCAAGTGTTTATGTCTGTCATATTGTCATTTGTTATGCTGCTTTTTTCAGTATCTGTTCAGATTGGGAAATGGTGATATCATAATGCGATAACCTATTGATCGTCTAAACATTACGAAAGTCAAAGTCATAATATCGATATCCTTTCTGATGCAGTATGTCGATATCCTCTCTGATGCAGTATGTCGATATCCTCTCTGATACAGTATGTCGATATCCTTTCTTATGCAGTATGTCGATATCATCTCTGATGCAGTATGTCGATATCCTCTCTGATGCAGTATGCCGATATCCTCTCTGATGCAGTATGTCGATATCCTCTCTGATGCAGTATGTCGATATCCTTTCTGATGCAGTATGTCGATATCCTCTCTGATGCAGTATGTCTAAATTCTCTCTGATGCAGTATTTCTATGTCTTCTCTGGTGCATTATATCCATAATCTCTATCTTTTATTATCATATTGATGTCATTTGCATGTCCTTTCTGAGCCACTATATTGATATTCTCTCTGGGTTCATCTGTTTCGGTCGACAAATTGCTATATCTTATCTTCAAGTTTATTCCATATGTTAGGAAGTCGCGCTGGTGTATGCATATCAGCCTCAAAAGATTTGTTTAAAATACATGTCATTAAAATTGTATTATTACAGCTTTACCACGATTACAGACAACACAAAAACAAAACGACGTTGCGGCTGAGCAAGCCTTCTGCTGAAGCAATGGGCACAACACAAACATACACAATTAAATAAATTAAAACAGCATGACGACTTCATTATATTACATAAAAATACAAAATATCATTGTTATAAATAAAGAATGAGTGAATCTTCTTTGTGTGTTGAATTGCTCCAAATGCTTGGATTTAAGTGTGGACTATCACAATTATTTTGGCTGCAGTGCATACACGATGGTCAATTATGAAGACTTATATCGACATCTTCTTTAAACTACTTTAAGTACCAAAGAAAACATACACCCTGACCAAAGAGAACTGAGAGAAAAAAAATTGAAGGACACCACTGTCTTAAAAATCACATCAACAACATAATTGTTGAAAAAAAATGTTCATGTTTTATATATCTATCTATTGTCCTTTCGAGCCGAAGACGGCACATAGGGCAGAACCACAATCTCAAAAAACAGAAACCTTGCGTGCCAAAATGGTACATATTGCAGAGATCACTGCTTCTAAAATCTATGGTCTGTTTCCATAACAATGCTTTTTACAATGACAGCTTGTCAAGCCATCGATCAACCTCCTTAGTCGCTTCTTACGACATGCCTGGAAGGTCACAGTGTCACTATTCTTTACTTCCCTCATAATGATGCCTCGGTAACACACAGGAGATGTTTTATACTTCAAATAAAAGAAGATTGAAGTAAGAGGAAATATGTAGTAAACCAATGTTCTTATATAACAATTCACATTTTCCTCTTCATTTCACATTATATTGTCATGGTTAACATTTAATGTTTCCCTACATTATTTCCCGTACATCCTCAGATATATTCTCATACCTCAAGTCCCACTCTGCGTCACCCCTTAATGTTTTACTGAATCCTTCATGTTCTTCCAGATCACCTCTCATGTTCGGCTGCTTCACCTCTCTCCTTCTGCTGTTTGAGCTCCCATGTCCTGCTGCTTCACCTCTCATGTTCGGCTGCTTCACCTCTCATTTTCTGCTGCCTTACCTCTCATGTTCGGCTGCTTCACCTCTCATGTTCGGCTGCTTCACCTCTCTACTTCTGCTGCTTCACCTCTAATGTTCGGCTACTTTACCTCTCTCCTTCTGCAGCTTCACCTCTTCTTCTGCTGCTTCACCTCTCTTGTTCTGCTGCTTCACCTCTCTACTTCGGTTGCTTCACCTCTTGTTCTGCTGCTTCACCTCTCTCCTACTGCTGCTTCACCTCTCTGCTTCTGCTGCTTCACCTCTCTCCTCCTTCTGCTGCTTCACCTCTCTCTTTCGGTTGTTTCACCTCTCTTGTTCTGCTGCTTCACCTCTCTCTTTCTGCTGCTTCAGCTGTCGTGCTCTTCTAATTCAGCTCACAAGTTCTGCTGCTTCAGCTTTCATATTTTGCTTCTTCACCCCTCTCCTTCTGCAGCTTCAGCTCTCATGTTCTGCTGTTTAACCTCCCATGTACTGTTACTTCAGCTCTCATATTCAGCTGCTTCATCTCTCGCCTTCTGCTGTTTCAGTTCTCATGCTCTGCTGGTTCAGCTCTCATGTTCTTCTGTTTCACATATCTTCTTATGCTGCTTCATTTCTCATGGTTTGCTACTTCAACTCTCATGTTCTGCTGCTTCAACTCTCATGTTCTGCTACATTACTTCACATGTCCTTCGACACATCTTTCATGTTCTTCCAATTCACCCCTCATGTTCTGATGTTCAATACTCATGGTCTCCTATTTCACCCCTTATGTTTTGCTATTATGATACGCATAAATATGAAACATATAATATTCTAAATATCAAACTAGGCTGCGTAAAATGGTATTAAAGAGCTAAATATGTAGAAAAACGAGACATACTACGACGTTTCGACAAAAGCCTTCATCAGGCTAACAAATGTTGATGCAAAAACAAAATTAACACGAAAGACAGGTACCTATCTCAAAACAAAGGCCAGAACCGTTGTATCAATAGACTACTCTTTCTCTTCCGGGTATTCAGACCCTACGAGTCCACCACCACACATCGCCATTTTGAGATAGATTCTTGCCTTTAGTATTTTTTTTTCTTTTTGTATTAATATTTGTTGTTTTGTATCTGGTGTTGGGTTTTGTCAAAACGTAGTTGTTTGTGTTGTCTCTCTGTAGGTTAAGCTGCTTAATACCATTTTATGTTTATTTTACATCTTATGTTCTCCGAATTCATTTCTTCTCTACTCCAATATCACCACCTTCTCTTCATTCCTCATAATTCCACTGAAACTATATCACTATTTGTCTCTCGACTTATTTTCCTAGGACTGGCAGTGGGTGATCTTGGATGTGTTATTACGTCCTTATGGTCCAGCATTTGCTACAATCCCCTCTTTGCTAACAGCGACCTACCCTTTAACACCGGTGAAATTATGTACCTGACTGGAGGAATGACGCACGCCTGTTTCAACAGGTAAATAAGCGAATAATATATTTAATAGTCACATTTGATTCAGCCTTATAATCGTGTAAGGATTATATCATAAATGTATTATTCCATTAGATTGGTGATTATTTTAAAATACTCATCTTCAACATATTTTCTATTGTTCCTTTCTAAAACGTTTTATCAACATTTCGGGAATTCAAAGCAGGCAAAACATATAAGCAGAAAATGAACAAAGAAGGCAACCTGAGATAGACAGTAAAAGACAGTAAATCAACATCATGGGAAGTCTTCAACTTCAAAAAATGATGACATAAAACAGCAAGAAGAGAAGGTAATTGAACATTGTGTCCACTTCGGGGCAAACTAAGTAATTGAATAATAATGAAGGAGGACGAAGATAGGAGACGAAGAATAGTGTCCCTTAATTATTATTTGTCAAACATAAATGTAGAATTAAAGTTCTGAATTTCACTTCCACTTCCATAAATATAACTAACATTTAACTCTGACATTCACATGTTCAAAATGTTTCATCTACAAACAGAACAGAAACAAAAGCTAAATGTAATCTTACATAGAGAATGAACTGAGATAAAAGCTAGGAACAACTTCTGCCATAGAATACATAAAGAAACAACAGATACAATGGTTTGGCCACGTGATAAAACAGAAAGACCAAAACACAACAAAGCGAGCATTCAATAAACGTTGCGAAAATACCATTCCTCAGTTCGACCACGAAGAAGATGGATTGACGGAATATTAAAAACACTAGCAAACAAAAGATGTAGGGCAAAGGCATAAACATCTAAAGCTCATGTAAAGCTGATGATGAAAGTGAAAGGAAAAATAACAGAAAACAGGTATGGTTGCAGTTTGACGTGAATGAAGGACAACACATTCGAACGACATTTAAGCTCAACAAGTCTTCACCGTTAACAGTGGACAACACATATAGTGGATATACTTTTCTTAAATTAAGTGTTCTTTAATTCATTCTTGGACATACTTAGGTTACCACCGATGATTATGTTATGTCCATAAGTGCATATCTTTGTGCAAGATGAAACATTCAATCTCTCCATCAACTTACTTACGTTATAAGCAATGTGAAGCACAACTTGGAAACTCTCCAAAACACTTTCATAACTAAATTCATATATTCTAATTTACTTGTTCTGTCTTACTATAGCTCAACTAATTGCTTAAGTCACTGATAACTTTACTACTCTCTAGTCTGTTCCTTCATAATTTGTCAACTAACTTAAAATTCCTAACTACTTGAATCTTGTGTCTACTACTTGGAAAATTCTAACTTTATCTGAGGATTACTAACTACTCTTCCTGACTAAACTTCTTGACTAAACTTCTGTCCTGATTTTAACTTTTCCTGACTACATTACGGGCCTGACTATCTCTACATTGCGGCTCTCCTTCTAGATCTCTTCTATTTGTAGTTGTCCTAAACCTATTGTGTCCAAGTTTAAATACCTCAACATCATTTGGCGTGTGGAATTTCTTCAGCCAATGACCTTTTTTTGACCTCTTTTGTATTTCAAAATAGTGAATACTTCATGACTTTGACCTGTCCTGGTGTTGTTTGTCAAGCTAGTTATCGGACGGTAAAGTCATGAGTTCAAAACATGCGCTTATTTATATCCCCGTTTCCACAACTTGCTGCGTGGAAATTTTCATTGTCTAAACTTACTGTGTCCAGTACTATTTTGGACCTTCCTTCTCCCACTTTCTGTGTGTCCACTACCCCCTATGAACTTCTATTACCTTATTTTGTTATTCTGCCTGAAAATTTCCATTCCCTAAACTTATTATGTCCGAGTATTGTTCTGGACCTTTCTACCTTAGCCTTGTCCACTTCCCCCTATGAACTTCTATTCCCTTAACTTGTTATGTCCCAGTATTATTCCTCGGTGGGTGTCCCTACCCATTATGAATTTTGCGTTATCCCCTAACTTGTCACTCTGTCACTAATACTAATCATCGCTATCATATGTTACTGCTATAGTCTATAAAGAAGTGGGTACCGGGTTAATTTACCTGCCCCATTCTTTCATTCACCTACTCTGTTACACACACACACTCTGAAATGTAAGCAAATAAATCTGTGTGCGTGTTGTCCACTGTTCATACTGAAGGCCTATTGAGCAGAAACGCTGTTCGATAGTATAGTCATTCACTTACGTAAAGCTGTAAACATAGATTTTTAATTTTCTTTTCTTCCTTCCATTAGAAACATAACAGTAACATAGGCTAAAAGAAGTACAAAAGACTGCAAATTATGTCTCCCCACGACGCTGAAAGGTGAATGTGGAAGGAAAGAGGAAGAAGATGATAACGAGTGAATAATCTAGATATCACAGAACATCAGTTTTAAATGTTACATTACCAAAAAAAATAAAAGTAGATGCCTGTAAATCTATCTATTGTCCTTTCCAGCCGCAGACGGAGCATAGGGCAGAAATTCTAGACTGTTTCCGACGATACTTGTTATCAAGCATCAGACCTTGCACAGGATCCGCATTGTATCTTGCTACCCGTCTCAGTTCTGAGCGAGTTGTTCAATTTCGGCAAGGGAGCTGATGCCAGCTGTTGTTGGCTCTCTCCTCAGTGTTCGTGTTAGTGTTTGCCTTGGATGGTAAATATATTTGATCAATTTATTTGTCACAAAAAACTAAAAGAGAATTAATGCATCTGTTTTCAGGATCACAAGTTTTATAACTGCCTTCATCACGATTGAGAGATGTCTTTGTATTACATTTCCTTTAAAGATAAAACACTTAATCACGCCTTTCAAAAACAAGGTCATCATTGTGGCTATTTTTGTGGTGCTGGTCGTCGTATTCTCACCCTTCTACGCCGTCAACAGGTTGGAGTGGAAGTTCAACTCTGAAAGGAACAAGACCACACTTACCTTGGTGCATGTGGGAGGCAATGTCCTTGTTGAGTCTGTCATGTTCTCTATTCACAGCGTCGGCATGTCGTCGGTGACTCTTATCACTGTTGTCGTGTGCACTATTATTCTCGCCATTACGCTAAACAGAAAAGCAAAATGGCGACAAGCTACTGCTCACGTGACTTCAGCGGAAACAGTCTCCACGAAAGATAAGAAAGTTGTGAAAATGGTGACTTTTATTTCTGTCATCTTCATTGTCTGCTTCCTTCCGGGTACAGTCACCTTCTTCTTGATGGCCTACGAACCAGAGTTTAACTTCGGACGGAGGTACAACAATATCGGGGTGATGATTTGGGCAATCGTCTTCTTAGCGGAGACGGTCAACTCCAGCGTTAACATATTTGTCTACTACAACATGAGTTCAAAGTTCAAGGCCTCTCTCCTACACACAATGCGTGCCTGCAAGTAACTGACACGGCAGGAAGTCATTTCTAATCACAGGATGAAGGTAAAGATCCTCTTAGCAATAACATCAAGAATATCATTTACTTGAGGGTGGAGATTTGTGACGAAGAATTGTGCCTATTGCTCTTGTCCTAAGAAATGCCAGAAACTGTTTTCTGTTAATATGTGACAGAATCAGTTGTATGTCTATTCAGTATTTTTTATGCATATTGCTTCGGATAAATCGTCAATAAATTATACCATCTTGTACAAAGTGTCTGAACTTACAATATATGTGTTTTCGTATTCCTTGTCGTCTGTCCATGGACACCACGGACATACAATGGACCAACAATGCAACCAACAGCTTGTCAGGCCTGTGGCTTTGTGTAGGACATTAACACTTCATGCGGTCCGTTGCTATCCTTCAAGTAGTGCCCTTTATTTGGCCCACACTATCCATTATAAGATCGACACTACGATTTAACAAATTAGTCAATATATTGTTTGTTAATTGTTATTATTTGGCCAGATTTCCGTTCTTAATTCTTCATACTCTTCACATCTAAGACAGCCGTCTGCAGGCTGTTGGTTGGGATAACGTCAACACCTCAAGTGCTTATTCTCAGGCATGAGATCATAAGTCAAATGGAGAACAATGTGTACAAGATGGATGCACTTGAAAGACGAGTATCCGATGTCAGCGATCGTGTGCGTCTACAATCAGATAAGATGAGCAACGAGTATCCGATGTCTGCGTCTACAATCAGATAAAATGAGCAACGAGTATCCGATGTCTGCGTCTACAATCAGATAAAATGAGCAATGAGTATCCGATGTCAGCGATCGTCTACAATCAGATAAAATGAGCAACGAATATCCGATGTCTGCGTCTACAATCAGATAAAATGAGCAACGAGTATCCAATGTCAGCGATCGTCTACAATCAGATAAGATGAGCAACGAGTACCCGATGTCTGCGTCTACAATCAGATAAGATGAGCAACGAGTACCCGATGTCTGCGTCTACAATCAGATAAGATGAGCAACGAGTACCCGATGTCTGCGTCTACAATCAGATAAGATGAGCAACGAGTACCCGATGTCTGCGTCTACAATCAGATAAGATGAGCACGAGTACCCGATGTCTGCGTCAACAATCAGATAAAATGAGTAATTCCTCCATATCCACTACTTTACCCAGCCTGAAAAGAAGACACAAAGTTGAGCGTCTGTGACCCTGAAGAAATGCAGTCACTAAGGAAGGATGAGATTAAACTAGTGCAGGCAGAGACAATGGAAACAGGAAAGGTGAAACTCAATGTATAGCAAACCTACATTAAGGCTATGGGCATCCTTCTAAACATTGGCATTGTCATATTCTTCAATCTTTACAATACTTCAAGCATTTATTCAAATGTTTGGTTCAGCCAATGGAGTAATGATGACAGCAATCCCAACATCAGCAAAGATGTTGACCATAGAAATATGAAACTTGGAGTATATGGAGCACTAGGATTTATGCAGGGTATCCTTGTGTTCGTTAACTCTTTGATGCGCTTACTTTGAGCTGTTGCTCCTTCACGAGTTCTTCATTTTGGAATTTTGGCTAATGTTTTGCAGTCCAATGAGCTTCTTTGGCACAACTCCTAGTGGACGAATCGTAAATCGTTTCAGCAAAGACCTGGACACGCTTAACCTCATGATTCCCAGAATCATGGGAATGTTTCTGAATTGTCTGTTCCAGTCTCCACAATTCTAGTCATCCCTTTCTCCACACCGATGTTCCTTACAGTAATTCTGCCCCTGCTAATTTTCTACTACTTTGTGCAGAAGTTTTATGTAACTACATCTCGTCAGCTGAAACGGCTGGAGTCTGTCAGTCGCTCACCAATTTATTCTCATTTTGGAGAGACCATTACTGGAGCAGTGACCATCAGGGCATTTGATCAAGAGGCCCGCTTTATTCAGGATTCCCAGTACAAAGTGGACATAACCCAGATTTCTTATTATCCAAGTATAGCTGCTAATAGATGGCTGGCTATCCGGCTGGAGATTGTTGGCAACCTCATTATTTTCTTTGCTTCCTTGTTTGCTGTTATTGGAGGGCACCATATTAGCCCTGGAATTGTTGGTCTCTCAATTAGTTATGCTATGAATATAACTCAGACATTGAACTGGATGGTTAGGAAATGTGACCTAGAGACTAACATTGTGTCTGTCAAGAGAATTAAAGAGTACACAGAGACTCCAACAGAGGCTGAATGGGTCATAGAGAACAACCGCCCCAAGCCTGTGTGGCCTGAGAGAGGGGTGGTTGAGTTTCGAGATTTACAAGGTGCTATACAGGGAAGGATTCGATCTGGTGCTACGAGGAACAAGATGCTATACAGGGAAGGATTCGATCTGGTGCTACGAGGAACAAGATGCTATACAGGGAAGGATTCGATCTGGTGCTACGAGGAACAAGATGCTATACAGGGAAGGATTCGATCTGGTGCTACGAGGAATAAGATGCACTATACTTTCTGGGGAAAAGAGTTAGAAATGGTTTTCTTTATCTTCAGTGTTCACCTTTGTGGGCGTGGATGTGTTGTGCCGCTAGTTAAAGACAAACCACAATATCTGCACCTCTTATCCTGTAACATCGATCATAGGTGAGCATTGTTGGCCGCACAGGAGCTGGCAAATCATCCTTGACTATGGCTTTGTTTCGGATAATCGAGTCAGCAGGTGGTAGAATTATTATCGATGACACTGACATTACCACAAGTGGGCTACATGATCTGCGATCAAAACTGACCATCGTACCCCAGGGCCCAGTTCTTTTCTCTGGGAGCCTCAGGATGAACCTGGATTCTTTTGAGAAGCATACAGATGCTGAGATTTGGCCTACCTTGGGGCATGCACACCTTAAGTCCTTTGTGTCTGGACTGGCTAACGGATTGCAACATCAATGCTCTGAAGGAGGCGAGAATCTCGTGGTCAGCGACAGTTGATCTGTTTGGTCCGAGCTCTTTTGAGAAAGACTCAATTCTTAATTTTGGATGAAGCAACAGCAGCCGTGGATCTTGAGACATATGACCTCATACAAGCAACAATACGGACAGAATTTCAAAAGTGCACTGTTCTGACCATAGCTCATAGACTGAACACTATCATGGTGACAGAGTTTCAAAAGTGCACTGTTCTGACCATAGTTCATAGACTGAACACTATCATGGTGACAGAGTTTCAAAAGTGCACTGTTCTGACCATAGCTCATAGACTGAACACTATCATGGTGACAGAGTTTCAAAAGTGCACTGTTCTGACCATAGCTCATAAACTGAACACTATCATGGTGACAGAGTTTCAAAAGTGCACTGTTCTGACCATAGCTCATAGACTGAACACTATCATGGATTACACCAGAATTATGGTTCTTGACAATGGAAAGATTAAAGAGTTTGATTCGTCACAGACTTTGTTACAGAATCACAACACGATATTCTATGGCATGGCAAGGGTTGCAGGGTTGGTCTAGATGATTCATTGCCAAACTTTCTTATGGAATCACAACACAACATTGTTTATCTTGACAAGGGTTGCAGGGTTGGTCTAGATGATTCATTGCCAAACTTTCTTATGGAATCACAACACAACATTGTTTATCTTGACAAGGGTTGCAGGGCTGGTCTAGATGATTCATTGCCAAACTTTCCTATGGAATCACAACACAACATCGCTTATCTTGACAAGGGTTGCAGGGTTGGTCTAGATAATTAATTGTCAAACTTTCTTATGGAATCACAACACAACATTGTTTATCTTGACAAGGGTTGCAGTGGTGGTCTAGATAATTCATTGTCAAACTTTCTTATGGAATCACAACACAACATTGTTTATCTTGACAAGGGTTGGTCTAGATAACTTATGGGTAAAACTAATATATCTTGTTCAGATTCTTACCATACTGCTCCATATATAAATAAAAGTTATCTACAGCTGAAAAGTCACAAGTACTTGTGTACTTGTATCCTGAACTTTATGCACAAGACGATCATCATTTTCAAGATGACGTGAACAACCGGTATATGGTGGACAGGCTGGAACAATTGAAGGCTATGCATGGAAAGTGCTCCTTGTTGCAGTTTCCTCATATTCCATGTCCGGCCTGTTGCAGGAGCTACTGAGTTAAATGCTCTGTGCACACCGTGAGCTGTGTTTTTTACTCGTTTTGATCATGTTTCGATATTCCAATTGTTTACGATGAATGATGATATCGTATGACAAGGAACTGTTGGCTGTGTTCACTTTCTGCTCGGTTTCGCCTTATGTCTTTTGGCATGTGCTGAGACTGCTACGATGGGGACTACAGTTACCTTTCTTTTTGTTTGGGAGATGAGATATTAATTTGGATGATTACGCTGGCACGGGCGGTTGAGCAATTATGGGTTTTAATTTGTTTGCAGTGATACCGGGGCCTTCCTTAACCAAATAACCTTAACACCGAAAAATTAATTGAAAGGGTGGTCTTTAGATTTATTCCTGGCGATGTTGGGAGATGGTGGGTTTTAAGATTGTGGTTTATGAGATTGTGATTTGTGAGATTGTGATTTGTGAGATTGTGATTTGTGAGATTGTGGTTTGTGAGATTGTGGTTTGTGAGATTGTGATTTGTGAGATTGTGATTTGTGAGATTGTGATTTTGTGAGACTGTGATTTGCGAGACTGTATCATCAGGTTCAGAATATGATCTTCCCTGAAATGCTCCATTTTTTCTTATTCTCAGTGCACTTCAGAATTCTCTTACTTTAAGATTATTCTTTCATTGAAAACCAAAATGGCGCGAGTGTTCTTTCTAAACTACTGTTGTCACAATTTTGTGATAATTACTTTCCAGCAACACAATAATGATGATGACACCATTGGAATAATGATACGCCATTACTGTACCAGTAAGACAAAGTATGAGCATTAATTTATCATTATATTTCACAAATACCGCATGCCTCTTTCTTCTTATCCCTTGCTGCTATTCGCAATTATTTAAAATCTTTAGCAGCCTATTTTGTTATTAAATATCTCTTACTTACTTAAGTGCCCAATTACGCCATGTGACGTATAGAGAATATGGTGTTAGTGACCATAATTTTTGCATACCTTCGGCACATGATTTTTGGTGTAATGTGGTCAGTAATACGCCCGTACCACTTTACTTTCCATAAAAAATTGGGTACCCAATTAAGGCTGGGTGTACCCGGAAGCAGTCTATCAGGATCGAACTCGACCTCTTGTCCTTTGTAGTCCAGTTCACTAACCACGGAGCTATCACGGCTCCCCATTACATATATCTCATACTATATTAATAGCTTCAGGTACTGATCTACATTAACATAAGAAAGTACATAACTTATTATTTTGACTAATGATCTTTTGTTCCACGGTATTTACATTATTCAACCTCTTTGTTTGATTTACTCACTGAAGAATAACAATGGCGACTGTATAATAATAATATATATATATATAATATATAATATAATATAATATAATATAATATAATATAATATAATATAATATAATATAATATAATATAATATAATATAATATAATATAATATAATATATATATAATATAATATAATATAATATAATATAATATAATATAATATATAATATAATATAATATAATAATAATCTAACATGTCCAAGTTAATCAATAAATCTAATGTAATTGTGTTTCTAGCTGCTTGGTTCTTCGTGTCCAGAATATTGATAGGTCTACCTATCGTCCTGTTCTGTCTCCGTGGATTAAAACTTGGCTACCGTCAAGGAGCAGGTCAGGTTAACCACATGACTAGTCATTTATTTCCCTATCTGAGTAAGTAAACTTGAATGCTTGTCAATTGTTTACAAAAGAAAACATCAAGAAAACATTTATCGTGTTGTATCATAAGATACATCTTTCCTCATCTTTTTTTTTCAAACATGCCTTTCAGCGTCGAGGGAGATATAGTTTGTGGTCTTTTGCTCTCTCTATCGACCTTTTTTGAAATTAGTTTCCTAGTGTCTTTAATATTCCATCAATCCATGGTTATCGGCCCTTGGGTCTTGTGTTCTCCTAGCGTTGTTGATGGCTCGTTGTATCCCATTTTGATCTGCCTGTCTTATCACGTGCCCAGAAAATTTAAAATATTGTTTCTTAATGTAATTAATAACTGGAATTAGATCTACTTTTTTTCTTCTTTCTTCATTTTTGATCTTATTTCTCAGGCAGTTCTGTATCTAGCACATTTCAATTTCAGTAATGGGTATCCTTATTTCTCTTGAGTCTAGCGTCCAGGTCTGGGATTGGTAGCTCAAGGACATGAGAAAGATGTTTGTCTTTTAGAGTGCCCTTTTGTCTGGAGTGTTATTTCCTTGATAGGCAGTAGGGTCGCCTGTGTTTTATGACAAAATCGATTGTATTTAATTCCGTTTTGTTTGTTTGTTTCGTTCATTGTATGTGACTAATAATGTCATTATTTATTATACTCAAAATGTTGTTTTTTTGTCTAGTGTCACACATTATTGTAGTCACCATTCTTTGTTTGATGTTCACTTTCATGCGTAAACCAATAAATTACGTTTAATGAGTTTTTAGTTTTTGAGTCATGAGACGTCATTACTTTAAAGTTAATTTAAGTTGTTGGAATAATAATTAACTAAAATGAACTTTGCAGCAACGCACATTCAGATTGACATTTAACATATAACCGCCACTCACTGTTGATTATGTTGATATGGATGGTAATGAGATATCATAATTTCGTGCAGTCGCCATATACCACTTGATGAGTCAGACAATAACTGAAATGTCGATGTTTACCTGAATGATTGTTTTTATCGGTCGATCATTTATATGAGACATTCAAGGCATACTGAGAGACTTGACTCAAACGTTTGTCGAGTTCATGGGCTGACAATCACATATGGTAGAAATGATGATTATCCTTGTCGAAAGCTTCACCGTCAGGTCTTGTTATGCTCATCAGCTACTAGTTCGGCCCTCTATGCTCATCAGCTCTTAGTTGAGCCTTCTATGCTCGTCAGCTCCTAGTTGAGCCCTTTATGCTCGTCAGCTCCTAGTTGAGCCTTCTATGCTCGTCAGTTCCTAGTTGAGCCTTCTATGCTATTCAGCTCCTAGTTGAGCCTTCTGTGCTCGTCAGCTTCTAGTTGAGCCCTCTATGCTCGTCAGCTCCTAGTTGAGCCCTCTATGCTATTCAGCTCCTAGTTGAGCCTTCTATGCTATTCAGCTCCTAGTTGAGCCTTCTATGCTCGTCAGCTCCTAGTTGAGCCTTCTATGCTATACAGCTCCTAGTTGAGCCTTCTATGCTATTCAGCTCCTATTGGTCGTTTCAAATCTAAATGTTCACGATTAACATGAAATATCTCCTCTTTCCCTGCACTTACAAACCTGATTTTTTGCATCTGGCCTTGTTTTTCCAAGGTCCCACCGATTTCACAAAATTTAATGATGTAGGAAGTATGCTTCATCATGAAGCAGCACTTTCCTTTGATCTCAGTGAATTTACGGATCTTTTTGCTCCAGGAGAAAATAATTTACCGTACATTAATGGAAATCAGCTTCTCGACATAGGCGTCTCTACACAACTTGAAAGTTGGAGGCGTTTATCAACTGTTTACTTTCTATTGTTTACTTTCTTTAAAATACTATGAGAATGTCAATGTTATAGCCTTTACAGACGGCCTAAAACAAACCAGCGTATAAACAGTTCCATTAATGAAAACTATTTAAACAATATACAACAAAGAATACATTAAAAAAAATTAATTATCCGTTGCGAGCGATAACGAGCATGACATATCAAGCATAGTTATTGTTTATGGGTACGCATGTGACTAAAGAGTCCGATGTAAGCACGGGATCCTCTTCACTGTAAAGAGCTACATTGTTCGTTTTATGTCTTTCCATGTGACTTTCATTATTTTACGTAAACAAGACATATGAAAGTGATTTAGTTTCTTTGCATGCCTGCAGTACACATATCAAGAATCTTTACATTTTCAAAACGTTATCAACTTTAGCTAAAGATTGATCATGCGGACATATAAAAACGTCCATTATTATTTCATTTATTCTGAATCAGAGGAGTCTAACATATTGATTACTAATCTGGGCTGAACGAACGATAGTCCATCTTTTTTTCCAATAGTCATTTTCTTCTTTTAAGACATGATCTTCACATTTGCACCAAAAATCTTTGTCAATCTGTGATAGAGCAGCATATGTCAGTCCTTTTATATCGCATAGTTTAAAACTTGTATTCTCAGCTGCCACCTGCCCTTTAATTTTTGCCCAAACGAGTTCAATGGGGTTTAATTGTGGATGATAAGGGGGCAGTCTCAAGCACGTATGACCATGCTGTTGAATGATTTTGTCTATTTGGAATACTTTGGTCTTTTGCGATTTCTTAACAAGTGACAGTAATTCAGGTTTCAAAAATCCCTCGTTAAATGGAATTCCTTCCTTTCTTAGCCAAATCTTTATAACATCTTTTGTACTGGTAGATGTAGGAATTTTGTCTTCTTCTGCCACAGCGTTGTGGTACGACGCGTTGTCCATTACCAGACAGGATGGTCTGTCTAGAATTGGAAGAAGAGTATTTTCAATCCACTCTCTAAATATATGGCCATTCATCTCGGTGTGATAGTCCCTGTTGTCAGTATAATTAGAGGTGAATATAAGTTCTGCATTTTTCACCAACCCTTCTTTTCGGCTGCCTGCATGTGCCATTATAATACGCTGTCCTTTTCCAGTGGGTACACATCTTTTAATACTTCCATCTGATAACTGCCATTCCTTTGCACTTGTGTGGTGAGAATTTATCCAAGATTCATCTAGAAATACAATATCATAACCTTGGTTACGCATTTCCCGTACTTCACGTAAATATTTACTCCTCATAGAAACTAAGTGCGGCTTCTCGCAGATGACATTTCTACCACTATCGTACTTTCTAAACGTAAAACCGATGCTTCTAACAGTTCTCCATAATGTTGTTTTCGACACAACAATGTCATTTTCTGCTCTCAGTCGAATTTTCAGTTTTCTTAAAGTCACAGTTTCTTTGGAATCGAACATTTTACAAATTGCTCTTCTAATCACTTCCTTGTCAAAACTATCTACTACTTTCTTTCTTCCTAGCGTCCTAGTCTTGATTGAACTGGACACTCCGTTAGCTTTAAGCACTTGTTTGAAAAAGCGTTTGCTTATACCCAATGCGTGAATAGTTCTCTTTTCTGGCTTTGAGATGCTTCGATACAGTTTTCCACGCTTAGCTTCTATGCAAAAATATTTATACACCTTTATTGCCACTGATTGCAATGTAAGGAACTTTACTTTTATACCCATTGACTAACAGATCCCAAATTTAACGAAATTACCCAATAATTAGGATACGCCGTTGCACATAAATCACAACAAAACGACAGGAAATGGGATGCACCGGATATAAAATTATAACTATGCCGCGTTTTATGTGTTTTTTAGTGCTTAAAACAGGGAAATTGGCGCGCATTACGTTCAAGATGACAAGTCCGTGGGTGCTCACTCATATGAAGCGGTAATTCCTCCAAATATATGGTTTGACCAAAATGCCTTAAATTTGTATACTTCAAATAAAGAATATTTAAAACTATACGTTTGTTGGTGAGGAAATGAATGTACTTCTTGGGACCAAAAAATCACAAGACCATATGCAAAATTTCAGCATTATCAATCAATTGGTTGCAGAGATATGGAATTTTAAACACCTTCAAAATATTTTGAAACGACCTATAGTTGAGCCTTCTATGCTATTCAGCTCCTAGTTGAGCCTTCTGTGCTCGTCAGCTCCTAGTTGAGCCTTCTATGCTATTCAGCTCCTAGTTGAGCCTACTATGCTCGAGAGCTCCTAGTTGAGCCTTCTATGCTCGTCAGCTCCTTGTTGAGCCGCCTATGCTCGTCAGCTCCTAGTTGAGCCTTCTGTGCTCGTCAGCTCCTAGTTGAGCCTTCTGTGCTCGTCAGCTCCTAGTTGAGCCTTCTATGCTCGTCAGCTCCTAGTTGAGCCCTCTATGCTCGTCAGCTCCTAGTTGAGCCTTCTAAGCCATTCAGCTCCTAGTTGAGCCTTCTATGCTCGTCAGCTCCTAGTTGAGCCTTCTATGCTCGTCAGCTCCTAGTTAAGCCCTCTATGTTATTCAGCTCCTAGTTGAGTCTTCTATGCTCGACAGCTCCTAGTTAAGCCCTCTATGCTATTCAGCTCCTAGTTGAGTCTTCTATGCTCGACAGCTCCTAGTTGAGCCTTCTATGCTCGTCAGCTCCTATTTGAGCATTCTATGCTATTCAGCTCCTAGTTTAGCCCTCTATGCTATTCAGCTCCTAGTTGAGCCCTCTATGCTATTCAGCTCCTAGTTGAGCCTTTTATGCTCGTCAGCTCCTAGTTGAGCCTTCTATACTCGTCAGCTCCTAGTTGAGCCTTCTATGCTATTCAGCTCCTAGTTGAGCCCTCTATGTTCGTCAGCTCCTATTTGAGCCTTCTATGCTCGTCAGCTCCTAGTTGAGCCTTCTATGCTCGTCAGCTCCTAGTTGAACCTTCTATGCTCGTCAGCTCCTAGTTGAGCCTTCTATACTCGTCAGCTCCTAGTTGAGCCTTCTATGCTATTCAGCTCCTAGTTGAGCCCTCTATGCTCGTCAGCACCTATTTGAGCCTTCTATGCTCGTCAGCTCCTAGTTGAGCCTTCTATGCTCGTCAGCTCCTAGTTGAGCCTTCAATGCTCGTCAGCTCCTAGTTGAGGCTTCTGAGCTCTTCAGCGCCTAGTTTAGCCCCCTATATTCTTCAGTCCCTAGTTGATCCATCTATGTTATTCATCCCCTAGATTAGCCTTCTAAGTTCTTCAGCCTTTAGTTGAACTGGTTGGTATTGCGGCTAGACACTGGTCTCGAGACAGAGAGGTTGTAAGTTCAAATCCCATCTGCAGCAGTTGGAATTTGAATTTGTGATTTCTCTCTGCGGCAACCAGCAGTGAGGCCTGGCATGTAACGTCAATTACTCAACGACGGCGAAATAAATATGAGCACCTCCTAAGACGGAATTATCTGTCAAAGCTGCGCGGGATCCTTGTGCTGAAGGGAAAAAAAAATGGATAAACACGCAATGTTCAGTTCATAGTCTCTAGGGACTTCGATAGAGGTGAAAGCCTGCGAAAAAAAAAAAAAAACGGCCTGCAACTAAAAGTATGTCTATGCTGGAACCTGATCAAACTAAAAGTATGTCAGTGTTGGAACCTGATCAAACTAAAAGTATGTCACTGCTGGAACCTGATCAAACTAAAAGTATGTCACTGCTGGAACCTGATCAAACTAAAAGTATGTCACTGCTGGAATGTGATCAAACTAAAAGTATGTCAATGCTGGAATGTGATCAAACTAAAAGTATGTCACTGCTGGAATGTGATCAAACTAAAAGTATGTCAATGCTGGAATCTGATCAAACTAAAAGTATGTCAATGTTGGAATGTGATCAAACTAAAAGTATGTCACTGCTGGAATCTGATCAAACTAAAAGTATGTCAATGCTGGAATGTGATCAAACTAAATGTATGTCACTGCTGGAATATGATCAAACTAAAAGTATGTCACTGCTGGAATCTGATCAAACTAAAAGTATGTCAATGTTGGAATGTGATCAAACTAAAAGTATGTCACTGCTGGAATCTGATCAAACTAAAAGTATTTCAGTGTTGGAATGTGATCAAACTAAAAGCATGTCAATGTTGGAATGTGATCAAACTAAAAGTATGTCAATGTTGGAATGTGATCAAACTAAAAGTATGTCAATGTTGGAATGTGATCAAACTAAAAGTATGTCAATGTTGGAATGTGATCAAACTAAAAGTATGTCAATGCTGGAATGTGATCAAACTAAAAGTATGTCAATGTTGGAATATGATCAAACTAAAAGTATGTCAATGTTGGAATCTGATCAAACTAAAAGTATGTCAATGTTGGAATGTGATCAAACTAAAAGTATGTCAATGTTGGAATCTGATCAAACTAAAAGTATGTCAATGCTGGAATCTGATCAAAGTAAAATTGTGTGGATACTGAAAAGTGGAGAGGCTGACAATTATACTAAATTTATAATGGAAAAGGTAAAGTATATGTGTGAGAGAGAGAAACACAGAGAGAGAGAGAGAGAAAGAGAGAGAGAGAGAGAGCTGATGAATATAAGAAAAATGCAAAATCTAGCTGCAATCAGTAATTATAATAATAGCAAACAGAAGCAGCTGTCAACAATGCATAGCTTTTTTATTTGCCATGTTTACATTGTTTTAATTCTCTCTCTCTTTCTTTCTCTCTCTCTCTCTCTCTCTCTCTCTATCTCTCTCGTATGTATGTTCTGCTGATCACCATCCCAATTTTCTATATGTCGAGTCAACAATGGTCTTGTAGACTCATTTTGTCCTCTGTAGACTTTCCTGAAGCGCTGACAACTCTTATTTGTTTAGCATTTCCTGGACATCTCGAGATGTTGGACTTCATCATGGTGGCTATTGATCGAGTCACAACACAATAGGAAGTAATGAATAAAGAGATCGTACGTGTGTGTGAAGTATTTGCATTGTTCCAGATTGAAATGAATGACCGGATAATAAATAAAGACAAAGACTGGTAACTAAATACTGGTAACTGGACAGGAGTAACTAGAGAGGGGTAACTACAGAAAGGTAAATAAAGGGACAAAATTAAATGGTGGTAACTAGAGAGAGGAAACTGAATAGGGGTAAATAAAGAGAGGTAACTAAATAGGAGTAACTAAAGATAGGTAACTAAAGAGAGTAAACTAAACATGAGTAACTAAAGATACGTAACTAAAGAGATGTAACTAAAGAGAGGTAACAAAATAGGGAAACTAACGAGAGGTAACTAAATAGAGGTAACTAAAGAAAGGAAACTAAATAGGGGTAACTAAATAGAGGTAACTAAATATGGGTAACTAAAGAGAGGTAACTAAATAGAGTAACTAAAGAGGTAACTAAATAAGAGTAACTAAAGATAGGTAACTAACGAGAGTAAACTAAACAGGGGTAACTAAAGAGATGTAACTAAAGAGATGTAACTAAAAAGGTTTTAACTAAAGAGAGGTAACTAAATAGGAGTAACTAAAGATAGGTAACTAAAGGGAGGAAACTAGACAGGGGTAACTAAAGAGAGATAACCAAATAGGGGTAACTAAAGAGAGTTAACTAATCAGGTGTAACACAAGAAAGGTAGCTATAGTCGGGTAACTATAAAAGCAATTTAAATATGCAACGTTAAAGAAGGAAACTTAATAAAGACACATCCATTAAAATCTGCCATTCATGCATAATTGAATTAAATAACCTGTTCAAATTACGATTCTAAAAATGTTCAATCAACATTTTCTCCACAGATATAATCTGAATTTGATTTGTCTGTTCTATACCGCCATTAATTGTTCATATAAACCTTTACAGAAATACGCATGGATTAAATCACACATAATAACTATATAACGCATACGAGTACATGAAGCACTGAATAATAAAAAAGTGACTTCACTTTACGTGAAGATAGTTGTCGGCAGATGTGAAAGGTGGTGATGATAAGATATGATATTTTTCGAAAGGGAAACCACTGTACAATTAAACTGAATGTAACTCTTCTGGTGTTCTTTCTCTTTTTTGTTTATTTTCTCTAGAAATTGCTTCCCTTGGGAAGCTACTTGGACTTGGGATGTATCACGTAACAACTTCCCTATTGTTGTTTACTATAGACATTATTGTCCTCACTAAAACGGCCAGAAATATTGTAGTGGAACAAGTTGACCTTCCTTTTGACCTTAGAAATATGAAATACCATTTTCTTCCCAAAAGTTTCTGCATTTTCTTCCAGCGCTAATAAAAGTATTTCGTTTGTTTCATGGGCGAACATCAGTTATTCATTTGATTTGTTTCAGGGGCGAGCATCAGTTATTCATTTGATTTGTTTCATGGGCGAGCATCAGTTATTCATTTGGTTTGTTTCAGGGGCGAGCATCAGTTATTCATTTGATTTGTTTCAGGGGCGAGCATCAGTTATTCATTTGATTTGTTTCAGTGGCGAGCATCAGTTATTCATTTGATTTGTTTCAGGGGCGAGCATCAGTTATTCATTTGATTTGTTTCAGGGGCGAGCATCAGTTATTCATTTGATTTGTTTCAGGGGCGAGCATCAGTTATTCATTTGATTTGTTTCAGTGGCGAGCATCAGTTATTCATTTGATTTGTTTCAGTGGCGAGCATCAGTTATTCATTTGATTTGTTTCAGGGGCGAGCATCAGTTATTCATTTGATTTGTTTCAGTGGCGAGCATCAGTTATTCATTTGATTTGTTTCAGTGGCGAGCATCAGTTATTTATTTGATTTGTTTCAGTGGCGAGCATCAGTTATCCATTTGATTTGTTTCAGTGGCGAGCATCAGTTATTTATTTGATTTGTTGTCAACAATTGTCTGACAGAGAATTCGCTCAAGGAACGTTTCGGTTTATGTTGTAATTTAAGGTAGGAACAAGTCACGGGGACTAAAACAAACAAAAAACAATACACAAATAGAATGTTAAATGAAAGGTAAGCAATTAGAGCTAAGTAATGAGATGTAAGTAATGAGAGATATCACATGAGAGGGAAGTAACGATAAGAATCTGAAGACATGGAACTATTTAACTAGGAGAAACATGGACAAAACGAAAGAGTGAAAACTAAAGTTTAGAAAAGGGCGATACTAATAAGAAACATCTGGAAAAGTAATTATAAGGAAGTTAAATAAGAGACATGTAGCTAATTCCAGCTATACAATAAATAAAAGAAATGAAAAAAAGTATTGACAAATTAAAAAGAAGGAAATAGACAGTTGCATCCACAATTAAATAATACAGTAGGAGAAGGGAGAGCATCATCTTTATTTTGTATGAATGAAGAAAACGGCATTTGGATATTTTAAAACTGACCCTAGTCATATCATGTTACTCCTTGTAGAACGTGAAAGTATTTCAGGGTGAGAGCTCTCATCGCATGACAATCTCAAGTTGGCGACTGTTTTGTCCGTGCTCTAACAGGCTCCTCCTACCTGTCAGCTCATCTGCGATGGTCTTCTTTGTTCATTTCAGTTGGTAAGTATGATCTTCTTAGTAACTCATTTAAGTAAATGGACATCACTACATTGCATATGTTTTGATGTATTCACTTTGCCGAATTCTTCACAAGCTCATGTTGTTCCGTGTAGCAATTCCCCAAATTATCTCTCGATCGCTGCAGAAAGTGCATTCGATGTCTGATTAATTTCGGTTTTCCATTGCACTCCTATGCTTTAAAGTCAGGATGATGATATACTTGTTACATCTGCGCTGATAAAACAATGTCGTACGCCGGCAATATTTCATTTTCGACAAATCAAGTGTTGTGAATGTGACCTTCCAGCATTTAGGCTTGTTCTGTGCCTTACGTCACATTGGTGCTGTTAATGACCGTTGTTGGATTTGCTTGACGCAAGTTATTTCCATGTTATTCATTAATGTGAAGTGCTTCATCAGCCGCAGTTTTATCTCTTTGGGGAATTTGCAACGTGTTCTGTTCGTCGTGGGCTACATTCACTAGAGTAATCAGGATTCTGAAGGGCGCGTCATTGCAGTGCGCCGGACATTATTATGCGTGCTACGTCATCGTAATGGCTCATTGTAAATCCCTAGACAGGCCGTACGCTAATCTTACGGTCTGTTGTTTGATGTGCGACGGGGATAATCTGACGACTGTGTGTTTATATGTTCGAAATTGGAGTCAACAACGATGGCCTAACATCATCAAGCGCTATACATTTTTAAAGAAATGTGACCATCATAATTTTCGGGAGGACGTGAACTTCTGGTATATGGTGGATAGGCGGCAGGAACCATTGCAGGCTATGCATGAAAAGTGTTCCTTGTTGAAGTTTCCTCATATTTCAAGTCCATGGGGGACTGGTTGATCTCGAGGCAAGACGCCAGCCTCAGGACAGTGAGGTTGTGGGTTCAAATCTCGACTACACCGGTTGGGATTTTTATTTATGATTTCTCTCTGCGACAACCACCCCTAGTCTCAGCAGCGAGGCCCGGCCTGAAACGCCCGTTACTCATCAAGGGAAAAAACATGAGTACCTCCGAAGTCGGAGTTATCTGCCTATGCGGCGAGGGACCCCTGTGCACACGGCTGCCAGGGAAAATTGGATTAACACGCAAAATTCAGTTCCTAGTCTCTAGGGACTTCGTCAGAGTTGAAAGCTGACGAACGCAACAACAACATATGTAGGCTTGTGTTTCTCTTTTATTCCTCAGCGGTATGATTTTTTGTGATTGTATGTGACTGTGAACTGTTGTTTATGTACAATCGTTCTGTTATTTGTTAACACTTTTGTTCTATCTATAAGTTCTTATCTATAAGTTCTTATCTATAAGTTCTTATCTATAAGTTCTTATCTATAAGTTCTATAAGAAGCAAAACAGTGAAAGGTATGGCCAGTATCAGACAGAATTCTGCTAGTAAAATTGAGAGGTAGACCAATGGATATCAACATAATTCAAGTTTATGCACCAACAAGTAATAGCGAAGAAGAAGACATTGACACTTTTTATGAAGAGCTAGAGGCAGCCATGGAACAGTGTAAATCCCAAGAAATAACTATTATATCATGGGATTTCAATGCAAAGGTAGGAACAGCTAAAGTGTAAAATGTGACCGGGGGGGGGGGGCATGGCCTTGGAGAAACGAATGATAGAGGGGATAGATTGATAGATTGGGCAAAGACACATGAAATGATTATAGGTAACACCTAGTTCAAACAACACCCTAGGCAACTATGGACATGGCAAAGCCCAGACAAAAAAGTACACAATCAAATTGATTTTATACTGGTACAGAGAAGATTCAGGAATGGGCTAACATCGGTTAAAACATGACCAGGAGCAGATTGCAATAGTGACCATGTACCAGTAGTTGGAAAGATAAGAATAAAACTGCGGAAGGCACAGAAATCACCAAGAAATATAAAATTAGAACTAGATATGCTAAGAGTAGATAAACAGATGAGTGATAAGTACAGCACGATAGTACAAAATAGATATAATGCTATTGAGAAAATACAGGACATCCAGGAACAGTGGGAAATGCTCAAACAATTGATTCAACAAACATCAAAAGAAGTAATACCAGTGACTAAACGAATCAACAAAAAGAAATGGATGGCAGAAGAAATATTACAACTAATGGACGAAATAAGAAAACATAAGAAACAAGAACGGACATACAAAATATTGCACAAAGAGATCCAAAAACAAATGCAGAGAAGCAAAGGAAGGGTGGTTAAAACAGAAATGTGAGAAAAGGGAAATGCAACAAAAGAAAGACTCAAAATGTATGCACAATCAGTTAAATGAATTAAAAGGAAGAAAAGAAGCCGAAGTTTCAGGATGTGTGAAATCAAAGGAAGGAAATATAATAATGGGACAGGAGAAGACAATGAAAAGATGGACAGAATATATCAGTCAACTCTATGATGATGGAAGACCAGAATTAAACTATTCAAATGAAGACACAGGACCACCAATAATGCAGAGTGAAGTGGAGGACGCAATTCAACACATGAAAAGAGGCAAAGCTCCAGGTCCCGACAATATAACAATCGAAGAGATAAATGCATTAGGAGAGCTGGGAGTTCAAGTCATTTCAAAACTACTCAATGACATATATAACACTAGACACATACCTGAAGATCTACTAAAATCTATCTTTGTAGCCATACCGAAGAAGTCGGGCGTCACTGATTGTGAAGACCATCGCACTATTAGTCTCATGAGCCATATGACTCAAATATTACTAAGAATCATCATGAGACGTCTAAGGAACAAAATAAAACCAGAAATAAGTGAGGAACAATGTGGATTTGTGGAAGGAAAGGGCACCAGTATTGCAGTATACATCTTAAGAACATTGATAGAAAGATCTATAGAGGTAAAGAAAGATCTACATATGTGCTTTATAGACAACACGAAAGCATTTGACAAAGTAAAGCATGTGAAAATAATAAATAGGCTGGAGAAATTAAACATTGATGGCAAGGATCTGCGGATCATAAAAAAAAAACATGTACTGGCAACAAACAGGAGCTATACGATTTAACAACCAAACAGGACAATTTCAATATATAAAACAAGGAGTCAGACAAGGCTGTGCTCTGTCGCCGGATTTGTTTTAACTTTACAGCGAACATATTATGAGATCAATAGTAGACAAAAAAGGAATTGAAGTCAACGGTCACAACATAAATGATTTACGATATGCGGATGACACAGTCTTAATAGCAGAGACATAGAATGAGCAACAAGAAATGACAGATAAAATAGTAAAAGAAAGCAACAAGAAAGGTCTCAATCTGAATAGTAAGAAAACAGAAGTAATGGTATTATCGAAGAAACAATCATCACCATCATGCAGCATAAAAATAAACGAGACAAATCTGAAACAAGTGCAACGTTTGAAATACTTGGACACAGTGATAACATCAGATGGAAGATGCAACACAGAAATAAAAAGCAGAATAGCTCAGGCCAAAATAGCATTTCAGAAAGTCACAAATATCTTATTCAACAAATCTATATCAATAGGGATGAGAAAGAGAGTTCATAGATGCTATATGGAACCAATTCTGACCGATGGAAGCGAATCATGGACAGTAGACAAACAAATGAAAAGACGATTAGAGGCCACAGAGATGGGATTTCTCAGAAGAATGTTGAAAGTTCCCTGGACAGCTAAAAAGATCCATACGAAAGTTCTCAAAGAGGTCAACACAAAAAGGGAGCTCTTAAAAAACATCAGAAAGAAGCAATCAACATTTTTCGGCACATCATGAGAAGAGGAAAGTTTTGAATACTTGGTTACAACTAGCAAAATAAAAGGAAAGAGAGATCGCGGACGACAAAGAGAGAAAATACTGGATAGCTTGGTGTCATGGCATGGAAAACAGTCAACAACAGATCTCATACGATGCACAGTGGATAGAAGATTGTGGAGGGACATGATCACCAACGCCAACTGGTACGGCACATGATGATAATAAGTTCTTACCTTTAAAATTTATTCTAAATTAATGTTACATTTTGTATATTCATCATCATCATCAAGTATCGGGCCTGCTGACGTAGGTGATCATGTCTCTCCACAACTTTCGATCTCGGCAGTTATTTATAATTTCTGTTGTTGGCCTTCTGCCAAGCCTTTCTCTTAAGCTGTCTGCTATTTTTTCTCTTTGCTTCCCTCTATCTCATCGTCCCTCAATTTTTCCAGTTGTTACAATATATTCCAGTTGTTCTCTTCTCATTACATGGCCAAAAAATGATTATTGTTTCTTCCTAATATTGGAAATTAGCTCTCTTTTTGCTTTGACCTCTCTCAGAACATCTTCATTACTCTTATTAGCTGTCCATGGTACTCTCAACATTCTTCTGTAAAACCACATTTCTACAGACTCTAGTTGTTTTGCTTGTCTGTTGTCCTATTGTCCATGATTCGCATCCATATGTTAAGACTCGCTCTACGTAACATTTAAGAACTCTTTTTCTTGTTTCTATTGTTAAAAATGGATTGCATAGTATCTTCCTCATTTTTTGGAAAGCTGCTTTTGCCTGGGCCATTCTGCATCTCACCTCTTTTGTACATCTTCCGTCTGAGGTTAACAACGTTCCCAAATATTTAAATTCATTTACCTGTTTTAATATTGTTCCACTAGTCTTTATTTTGCACTGAGGTGATGTCTTTTTCTTTGTCGTTACCATTACTTCTGTCTTTTTGCTATTAAGGCTGAGTCCTTTATTTTTGCTTTCTTTCACTATAATGTCCACCATTTCTTGAAACTCATTTTCACTCTTAGCGATTAAGATTGTATCATCAGCATACCTTAGATTATTTATATTATGACCTCCAATTGTTATTCTAGATATGCCTCTTATGGATCTTAAAATAATCTCACTATAAATATTAAACAAATCTGGTGACAGCGCATAACCTTGTCTAACACTCTGTTTTATTTGTTGAAACATTCCCAATTGGTGTCCAGTTCTTATGGCCTCTGTTTGTTGGCAGTACATGTTCTTTATTATTCTTAGATCTTTGCTGTCTACGTTTATGCTTTCTAAAATTTGGATTATTTCTTGGTGCTTTACTTTGTCAAATGCCTTGGTATAATCTATGAAACATAGGCATAGATCTGTTTTCACCTCTATGGCTCTTTCTACTAAAGATCTTATGATATAAATGGCATTGCTTGTTCCTTTATCTCTAACAAAACCACACTGTTCATCGCTAATTTCTGGACTGATTTTGTTTCGCACTCTTCGCATGATGATTCTTAGTAATATCTTAGTCATATGACTCATTAGGCGCATTGTGCGATTGTGGCGATTCATGATTGTACAAAGAAGTTACGGCGGTGTTTTTCTGTCACCTTCCGTCGGTTTGTTTACGGTTGGCTCCGCTAGCCTTTGACTAAAAAGTCTCACCCACAAGGCAGCAGGGCAGCCACAGGTTGTACTGTTTACTGCATACAGTAGCAGGTAAAATTACCCGACCTGTCAACCATTTTTTATATTAGAAACGTCTCATACAAATACATTTGTGAAGTTTAATTTAGTTTTAATGAATCCATTCAACATATGTTTTGAAAAAGTTAAATGTTGCTCATGGTTATAGTAGCGCGTTTCTTTTTCTGTAGATTAACAGGCTGTTTCAGCTCGCTAGCTCTTAAAATGTCTTTTTTTCTGTCACGACATCTCTCGTGTGTTCACTGCGTATAAGGAGCTTGAGGTTCTTCTGTTACCCAAATGACATACATTTGTCCGAATTGAGACAAAATTGTGAACTGTTGGAAGGCGTGTTTTCTTTAGGTGGATAAGAATGGTGGCACAAGTTGACTGTGGTTACCTCCGTTGTCTCCTCTTGGAAAACATTTTGTTCTGTGAGTGTTTAGTCTTATCAAAAATGTTTCCTTGCCGGAGTATAATGAAGAAGAGAAGAAATTATTTCGATAATCCGATGCAATGCTATATCTCGACAACACCGAGCAATGCTATATCTCGACAACACCGAGCAATGCTATATCTCGACAACACCGAGCAATAAACAATTAAATCGGCTCTAAATTCGTGCTTCGGTCCTTTCACAAGAAACAATCAAACTTACGACGTTGCTAATCGTTAACTTTGTATTTTGCGACTAATTTATGCTATAACCTTTGATTGTACACGCACTGTGAGTTTCAGAGATACGTTTATTTTCGAATTTGAAAGATGTAGCCAAATTGCCACAACTTCTAACATAGTTCAGTGTCTGTTCCAGTAAAGGTGCTTACGGTAGATTTTAACACACGGAGCACAAAAAATACAAGTACAGCTGGAGCAAGCGAAGAAAAACACGCGCCATTTTCCATTCATTTTGTATGTGTGTATGACCTTGTTGACTTCTTGACAGACGGGTAGTAGCAACCTATCATAAGTCAGTAGCTTGGTAAAGCATTAGTGTCTCATACTGGGTGCTGCTTTACTGAACATCTCTCGTGACTGAATTTGCCAATCCTGGACAGACAGATCCAGTCACAGAACGAGCAATGTGTATTTGCGGAACCTGGCGTTGTCTCTCTTTTCTTGCGCCTTTTGTCTTCTGAATTTGATATGAGCACTGTCTCGAAAGTTGCTGTTCAATTTTTTTTATTTTTGATGTCCATGTGCTACGATCCGCATCCACAGTTTCCCAGTTTCTTTCACTTATAGAAAATTCCTTCAAGGAAGCAAACATCCTTATATCTCAGCAATTGTCTTCCCTTTGGTATCTTTCCGTTTTTAAGTTCGTCCATTCATTAAAATGCATGCTTATTCTTGTAGAACAAAGATTTCAAGCGCGAGGCCGCTATTCGAAAATGCTTGAGAAACAGATTTGTAGACAATACAAGATGTGCTCTATGCTCTCCTGCATTCAGGCATTATAAAGAACACAGAACGGCGTTGCAGTGTTTTTTGTTCATTTATCCGTGTTAATGAAGACCCTGTTGTCGTGACTGGCTGTTTAGAGAGGTTGATGAGGCCAGCTTGTGCCCAGCGGGGTCAGTTTATTTGACGCGGAGTTGTCATGCAAATTGGGTGAACTTTGGTCAAAGAGAGAGAGATAGAAAGACGGGGTGATCGAGAGGGAAAGATAAACTGGAAGGGAGAGGGAGAAGGCAGAGAGGGAAGCGAGATGAAGGGAGGGAGAGAGGGAGGGAGAGAGAGAGGTAGAAAGACGGAGAGAGAAAGAGAGGGAAAGATGAAGAGGAAGGGAGAGGGAGAAGGGAGAGAGGGAGGGAGAGAGAGGTAGAAAGACAGTGAGAGAGAGGGAAAGGTAAAGAGGAAGGGAGAAGGGAGAGAGGGAAGCGAGATGAAGGGAGAGAGGGAGGGAGAGCTAGAGGAGGGAAACGAGAAGGAGCATGAAAGGGAGAGAGAAGAGATATGGTGGGTGATTAACTCACATCCATGACAGCTGACCCTCTCAGTGAAAATAAATAAAAACGTAACAATACATAACCAAGACAAGAATCGATGTTTCATAACAACATGCTTTATTAATACAAGTACTCGTTGCAACAAAATAGTCCATACAATTAAACACCGTTTTCCCTTTTTCAATGATAAATTATGATAGATAAGATTAAAAAACCTCGTGGCAACCACACTGGGTATCCCACCTGTAGTCACCAAGTCTACAAACTCCCCCACAGACCACAGATATAAAATAAATGACGTAAGTTTATTTTCTATGATACGTAAACAGTAATGATATACACCCATTCGACCTTTCTCTCCAGATTGATTCATTGAAACTGTATTATTGCGCATTGATGATATTCGGGATAAAAAAAAAAATATAAAGTTATTAAGCTTCTATTTATATAAGCACGAATCAAACTCAAATATCAGAGGTAGGAGGAAACCGAAGTATAAATCACAACATTACTCTGATATTTCAGCCTCGTTTGATGACGTAGGCGCCGACTTTACACGCCGCACACTCCCACTGTCCTTGTTTACAACGTCACTAATGACAGACTCGTTCTGTACTGTTTATGCATCTATCGATACAGAAATAAACAGCCATACATCAACGCTTGGATACTTGTCACAAATCATGATGTTATCGATCTTGTTTTAGATGACCTTCAGTAACAATCATGTTGACGAGGTTGTGTGTGTCTCTTATTCATCCTCTTCACCATCACCATCATCATTATCATTATCATCATCATATACCATACCGATTGGTGTAGGCGAGCATGTTATTCTACAATCTACCAATCCACAGCTCATCGTATACATTCAGTTATTGACTTCTCTATCTGTATGCTGTCAGGTCCGGCTGTTTTTCCCTTTTTCATTGTTTTTATAGCTTTTTCCACCTCAGATTTTAAGATTTTATATATGATGTACATTTTATAACTGGTTTCTTGTCCCTTTGATCATGAAATAGTTATGTTATATATTCCTGCCATCTATCTATAATATCTTTATTGTCTGTTAGCATTTTTCCTTTTTTGTCTGCGAATGCTTCCACCTTTTGTGGATTTTTTAAATTTTTATTAGTCATTCTCTTTATTTCTGTGTGCATTCCTCTTAAGTCTTGTTTGCTTTCCATAGTTTCCATTTCTATACATTTTTGGCTGAGCCAGTCTTCTTTTGCCTTTTTGCACATTTTGCGTATTTCCTTATCTATTTTATTGTATTGGGCAGTGTTCTTCGCTTGTCTCATTTCGTCAATTTTTTCTAAGATGTTAATTAAAAAATTAATAAAAATGTTAAATTTTTTCTAAGGTGTTAGTTTTCAATTTTTGTTTTTTGTTCTTTTCTCCTTTGGGTAAGGAAGGTGTCGCAGGTTTCTTGTATGCTTTTCTTTATGCATTACCATTTGGTTGTTACTTTTTCATTAGGATTTTCTCTTCTGTATTGTTCAATTCCTTCTTCTAGCAGCTTCTGGTATGTGTTCTTTACTTGTTTTGTAAAGGTATCTTTAATATCTTTTTTTTATTTAAAGCTGTTATATCTAGTGGATTTGTTGATGGATTAGACTTTTGCTGTTTCTCTTGATCATGCACAACCAACTATAATTTACTTAAGCCCGCGGGCTGAACAATAAAGCAGGAAACCCACCAACTAACGTGACGTTTTCTGCTTTATATGCAGAAGCAGTTGAGGGTAGAGCGATATTATATGTCTAACTATTTCCGTTGGTTTTCCAGTTTTATTTTCTGCCTACGGGTCTTCGTATATTAATAGTTGGCGGTGTGGAAACGCGTATGCCAATGATACATCGTCATCGTGTACAAAAATATAAACCAATCATTGTTCTCTAAATATAAACGACCTTGATCGGACATGAAACTATGTCACGTTAACCTAACATTATTTCATTACTATAGGAAGTATGGCGCCCATAATTATATAGGTATAGTAATAACCTAATTGGAACATGTTATCAGTTTGTCATATTAACTAACATGATCTGGCTCCGACAATATCCTGCAAGATTTATCACATCTGATACACTAAAATAGACCTTACCATATATTTTACAACAAAGAGGCGGCCTTGTATTTCACTAGTAGGCGCATTTGTACAGAACTGCGTTGTGTTATTGAATATACACGTGGCCCCTGCAGCATGAGGGAATCGAGAACTGTGCCGTGTATTGATGATGGTTGCTAGCATTGTTTTATTGTGGCTGTGTGTATCGCAGAGTCATATTGACTCTTATTTTGATGAATCCATCGCATTTTCTTATAGTTAATTTTGGAAACCATTGAAGTGTTGGAAATAATCACGGCTTTTTTTTTAGCCGGAACGGCTTGGGACGCTTTTTATGAAACTGTTAGAATTATAGCAGTCCCGAAATACAAGTTTTATAGATTTGTTTAAAACTAGGGTTATTGCCAGTTTACATTTCCATATTATAGTCGTTGAAAGCGTTAAAACAATGTTATCGATTTCGCAGAAACAGGCGAGAGTAGATATTTTTTAAATTATTAACCATCCGTGAAATTAGGTCTCATCCACATGTAGAGACTGGACTTTGCAAAACGCGAGGAATAAATGACGTCTTAGTTCAACAGACGTAATGACGTGTTTCAACAAACGAGTAATAGGTAAGGAAAAGCAGGTATAATTATCATCAACAGAACTTGAGTTCACCTCCAGACTTCTTCACTTGTCTAGTCACTAGATTCTCATGGATTCAGGTACAGAGAGTGGAGTCGACGAATCTATCTCGCACAACTATCTCCACTTTAATCCACTTTGCTGTGTAAGTCTATCATTCATCTATTTATCTAGGAACAAATGGCGGAGTAATTCAACCCAAAGAAAATAATGATATTATAGTAAAAAAAAAAAGACGAAGAACCCCCTTCACGCCAAGTGGCGCATAGGGAAATATGGTGTTAGTGACCCGTCACGCCAAGTGGCGCATAGGGAAATATGGTGTTAGTGACCCGTCACGCCAAGTGGCGCATAGGGAAATATGGTGTTAGTGACCCGTCACGCCAAGTGGCGTATAGGGAAATATGGTGTTAGTGACCCGTCACGCCAAGTGGCGCATAGGGAAATATGGTGTTAGTGACCCGTCACGCCAAGTGGCGCATAGGGAAATATGGTGTTAGTGACCCGTCACGCCAAGTGGCGCATAGGGAAATATGGTGTTAGTGACCCGTCACGCCAAGTGGCGCATAGGGAAATATGGTGTTAGTGACCCGTCACGCCAAGTGGCGCATAGGGAAATATGGTGTTAGTGACCCGTCACGCCAAGTGGCGCATAGGGAAATATGGTGTTAGTGACCCGTCACGCCAAGTGGCGCATAGGGAAATATGGTGTTAGTGACCCGTCACGCCAAGTGGCGCATAGGGAAATATGGTGTTAGTGACCCGTCACGCCAAGTGGCGCATAGGGAAATATGGTGTTAGTGACCCGTCACGCCAAGTGGCGTATAGGGAAATATGGTGTTAGTGACCCGTCACGCCAAGTGGCGTATAGGGAAATATGGTGTTAGTGACCCGTCACGCCAAGTGGCGTATAGGGAAATATGGTGTTAGTGACCCGTCACGCCAAGTGGCGCATAGGGAAATATGGTGTTAGTGACCCGTCACGCCAAGTGGCGCATAGGGAAATATGGTGTTAGTGACCCGTCACGCCAAGTGGCGCATAGGGAAATATGGTGTTAGTGACCCGTCACGCCAAGTGGCGCATAGGGAAATATGGTGTTAGTGACCCGTCACGCCAAGTGGCGCATAGGGAAATATGGTGTTAGTGACCCGTCACGCCAAGTGGCGCATAGGGAAATATGGTGTTAGTGACCCGTCACGCCAAGTGGCGCATAGGGAAATATGGTGTTAGTGACCCGTCACGCCAAGTGGCGCATAGGGAAATATGGTGTTAGTGACCCGTCACGCCAAGTGGCGCATAGGGAAATATGGTGTTAGTGACCCGTCACGCCAAGTGGCGCATAGGGAAATATGGTGTTAGTGACCCGTCACGCCAAGTGGCGCATAGGGAAATATGGTGTTAGTGACCCGTCACGCCAAGTGGCGCATAGGGAAATATGGTGTTAGTGACCCGTCACGCCAAGTGGCGCATAGGGAAATATGGTGTTAGTGACCCGTCACGCCAAGTGGCGCATAGGGAAATATGGTGTTAGTGACCCGTCACGCCAAGTGGCGCATAGGGAAATATGGTGTTAGTGACCCGTCACGCCAAGTGGCGCATAGGGAAATATGGTGTTAGTGACCCGTCACGCCAAGTGGCGCATAGGGAAATATGGTGTTAGTGACCCGTCACGCCAAGTGGCGCATAGGGAAATATGGTGTTAGTGACCCGTCACGCCAAGTGGCGCATAGGGAAATATGGTGTTAGTGACCCGTCACGCCAAGTGGCGCATAGGGAAATATGGTGTTAGTGACCCGTCACGCCAAGTGGCGCATAGGGAAATATGGTGTTAGTGACCCGTCACGCCAAGTGGCGCATAGGGAAATATGGTGTTAGTGACCCGTCACGCCAAGTGGCGCATAGGGAAATATGGTGTTAGTGACCATACATTTTTTAGACCTTCGGCACATGATTTTTGAGGTAATGTGGTCGGCATTACGCCCGTGCCGCTTTACTTTCCCAGAAAAAAATCCGGTACCCATTAAAGACTGGGTGAAGCCGGAAGCCGTCGGTTGTGATCGAACCCTACCTCATGTCCTTTGTAGTCCAGTTGACTAACCTCTGATCTATCGCGGCTCTCCAGGATATTAAACATCTCTATAAAAATAAAGGTTATCGCCAAGTCTACAATGTCAGGGGTATTATTGCGATCAATCAAAGAGAGACCATTGGCCAGATCGCCTCACAGAAAGCCTTGACCTAAAGATATTCTCTTTTAAAATCAGAACAAAATCATGAGGTTTGAACGATCAACACATGGGACTCATTATGTGTCAGCTAAAAGAAAATTGGCAAGAACGACAATATAATGATCTCTTGTGCGTTTTTTTTTTTTTTACTTTTGTAAAGATATTTGACAAAGCCAATAAGGAAGGCAATGGAACGAAATAGCAAAAAAAGACTGTCCGAGGAAATGTATCGGCATAGTCCAGCAACTATATGATGACATGCAGGCTAGAGTTAGGTCGACAGAGATGCTAAACATCAAAATTGTATGAGGATCCGGGTATGGCATCGGTGTCTTATATAGATCCATGTGTTACTGTTGCTGACCTTGTGTGGAACCAAAGTTTGGATGGAATTAATACCCTCAGCATTGACACTATTCTGATGTATGCTCAGACTCGCTTGATGGGCCATATGGATTCCATTCCAAACTACCGACAGCCAAAATATTATTATTTGGTGAGACGAGGAAAGCAAACACCAACATCATCATCCTCATTGAGTGCCATCTCCGCATCGAAGGTTGGCTACCATGGATCGCCATTCCTCTCTGTCTCTTCCTTTGATAGTGCAGGTTGTCATAGGCTGACTTGTCCATCTTTTGATGTTACTCGTTCCTGCTATTCTTGGTCTGCCTCTTTTACCTTGTATTTTTCCTTCCAAGATAACGTTTAGTAGTCTGCAGTGTCTTTTAACATGACCATCAACCGGATAGACAAAAGAGTTCTTTCAAATACGGTCAATATTTTATTGTGTCTTCCATTTTAATCTTGGCATATGTGAACGAGCAGAGATAACAATAAACTACTTGACGTAATACTCTTTCACATGGGACTACAGCTAGTTAAATGAAAGAAATAAAGAACCAGTCGAATAAAACAGTTTAGATGGCTCTTGAAATGACGTCTCTGTGAATGAAAACGAAGAGAACAGTTCTTTTTAAAGTATAAAATAAATGTCACCAGTGATGTCAATCAAAGAAAACGTGCTAGATGCAGGAAAGGCACTCTACAACATTATCGTCATCCCAGATATGTACTGCCAATGCCAGACCTGTACCCTAGACTCAGGAACAATAAGAAAAATACCGAAATGAAAAGTGTTAGATGAATGACAGAAAATAGCTTGAGACAACATACGAAATGAAGAATTGAGAAAATAACTTAGAGTAATTTCTGCCTCTGAAAACATAAAGAAACAGCAGGAAAATATAGGTTTGGCTACGTAATAATATGGAAAAATAAAAACACAACACGAGTCTTCAATAAACGTCGCGAGAACATCAGGCACAAGGGTCCACCACAAAAAAAAGTTTATTGGTGGAATTTAAGAAACACTAGAGCAGGAGGAGCAAACAGACGAGTAAAGGACATCAAACTATACCTTTAACGTTGAAAATCAAGTGGGGAAGGAAAGAAGAACACACTAATTCTTATCAAGCTGCTCAGTTCTCCACTGCGTGATTTTCAACCCTTACCTTGCATCAAATCTGCATGGAATGCATTCATGAACAATCCTCGAAGAATAAAGAACGAACTCTTGAAGACTCAGCACCAATGCAATGTGATCAGTTTAAAAACTGTAGTAAAATATATGGTATCAATTCGACTTCTTTGTCTTTACTTTAATATGTATATGGACAAGAAACATATAATTCCTCAACTCATCTACTACCTGTTTTTAATTTCGATTTGATATATATCACAAATATCATTTTACATCATTACATCATATATCACATTAAATTTAAGTATGTATGGCGTCTTCTCAGAGGGTGTAGTAGAGGCTATTGTGTATTTTTGGGTGGTTTTGTTTTTGTCGAACAGCTTCTCTCGTGGCTAACTCTACCAATGTTTGACCAACAACAACACGCGGTCACAGAATGAACAAGTCAGGTCCACTGGTCCACAGGGTTTTCCATCCTTTTTCTTCAGTCTTTTCTCTTCTAAGTTGTGTCTTAGCACAGTCTCAAATGATGTTATACCATTCCTTATACATGCTCTCTATGATGTGCGATCACTTGCCAGATGTTCCCAGTCATATTCACACATGGAGAAAGCTTTAGCAAGTCCAAGTACATGGTCATTACGTTCCATGTGCCAAGTTTAAACATTTGTGCTTTCTTCCTCATTTCACTTTGCCTACTCTGCCTGGGCACGGAATATGGAGATAGTGCTTTACCCAGTCGCACTATCCCCCATATTATGAACTTAAGTATAATTCTCTTTTAACAATGTAAACACTATAAACCTTCAGTGGTCTGGAGGATAATCATTTTCTCACCTTAAAGGAATGCAATGAAGTTCAAAAAATTACTTTTGAAGAAAAAATAAAACCTTGATGAAATTATTGCGCCTGGAAACATGGTGGTAATGAAGTTCAGTGAGCACTACCTAAGCCAAGCTATTACAATAGATGGCGTCAATGTTAACCGGTGATCTAAACTCGAAACTGTGTTTCTTTTGTCCCCATTTAAGATAATCATTTTTAAACAAACGTAAACATTGTCCATGCAGCTAAATGTCGCCTAGTCATGTAAACATTGTCCATGCAAATAAATGTCGTCTAGTCATGTAAACATTGTCCATGCAAATAAATGTCGTCTAGTCATGTAAACATTGTCCATGCAAATAAATGTCGTCTAGTCATGTAAACATTGTCCATGCAAATAAATGTCGTCTAGTCATGTAAACATTGTCCATGCAAATACATGTCGTCTAGTCATGTAAACATTGTCCATGCAAATAAATGTCGTCTAGTCATGTAAACATTGTCCATGCAAATAAATGTCGTCTAGTCATGTAAACATTGTCCATGCAAGTATATGTCGTCTATTCATGTAAACATTGTCCATGCAAGTATATGTCGTCTATTCATGTAAACATTGTCCATGCAGGTAAATGTTGTCTATTCATGTAAACATTGTCCATGCAGGTAAATGTTGTCTACTCATGTAAACATTGTCCATGCAGGTAAATGTTGTCTATTCATGTAAGCATTGTCCATGCAGGTAAACGTCGTCAGGTCAGGTTCAAAAGCGTCCATGAAGATAAATGTTTAGTCATGTAAACATTGTCCATGTAGGTAAATGTCGTCTATTCATGTAAACATTGTCCATGCAAATAAATGTCGTCTAGTCATGTAGACATTGTCCATGCAAGTAAATGTCGTCTAGTCATGTAGACATTGTCCATGCAAATAAATGTCGTCTAGTCATGTAAACATTTTCCATGCAGGTAAATGTTGTCTAGTCATGTAAACATTGTATATGCAGGTAAATGTTGTCTAGTCATGTAAACATTGTATATGCAGGTAAATGTTGTCTAGTCATGTAAACATTGTATATGCAGGTAAATGTTGTCTAGCCATGTAAACATTGTATATGCAGGTAAATGTTGTCTAGTCATGTAAACATTGTACATGAAGGTAAATGTTGTCTAGTCATGTAAACATTGTATATGCAGGTAAATGTTGTCTAGCCATATAAACATTGTCCATGCAGGTAAATGTTTTCTAGTAATGTAAACATTGTATATGAAGGTAAATGTTGTCTAGTCATGTAAACATTGTATATGCAGGTAAATGTTGTCTAGCCATATAAACATTGTCCATGCAGGTAAATGTTGTCTAGTCATGTAAACATTGTCCGTGCAGGTAAATGCCGCCTAGTCAGGTAAACATTGTCTACCCATGTGAACTTTGCCCGCACGGGTAGGCACTGTCAACGCAGATAAACATTGGTCCCATACCTAATCATAAACCACCCAGGTAAATATTGCTCTCTATGTAAAGGTAGTCGATTCAGATACAGGTAGTCCATTCACACAAGCGTTGTCTGGCACGTAAAATCATTTCCACACTTATATATGTATATGTTTTAACGTCCTTAACTTTTTATCAGATATAATCATCACCATTTTGTGTCACACCGTTTGGCGTACGCGATTATATCCTTCCATACTTTTCTATCCACAGTGCATCGTATCAGTTCTGTTATTGACTGTTCTCCATACCATGACATCGAGCTATCAAGAATCTTCTCTCTTGGTCGTCCGTGATCTTCATTTCCCTGCATTTTGCCATTTGTAGCCGAGTATTCCAACTTTCCTCTTCTCTCCAGGTGCCCGAAAAATGTAGGTTTTTTTTCTTTCTTGTGTTTTTATGAACTTTTTAGTGTTGGCCACTTTGAGAATTTCCTCATTGGCCTTTTAAGCTGCCCAGGGAACTCTCAACAATATTCTGAGAAATTGCATTTCTGATGCCTCGAATCGTCTTTTCATTTACCAAGAAGGAAAGGGACAAAAAATTATTTTCTTTTGTTTGTTTGCCTTCTCCAGCATTATATATCTAGCGAAGTCCCGAAGGGCTCAAGTTTTCATGAATTTCACTTTTTCATATTTTTGCTGGTGTTTCTCGCTATACAGACACACACACAGACACACATATATACTTCGACTTCAGAGACACTCTCATATCGCCGATAGTTGTTTTGTTTTTATGAAGATTTTTTATGCTTAATTTTGCCCAGGCCACGACCATTTTTTTGGCCTACTCTTTTCGATTTCAAATTGCGAGGGATGGCTTTCTTAACGTGCGCAGAGTGCATTCTGAACCTCCCTGTTGTTGCCGTTTCCCGAAGGTACCAGACATCGGATCTCACTACCAAGGGAGGCTACACTCACGAATTCAATTTAATTACTTTTTAAAAAATTAATTTTCCACCGCCTGTGGTGAGAATCGAACCCGGGACCTTCTGGTCTAGAGGTCAACGTCTTACATCGAGACCACCCCTCCCCCCCCCCCTGTCCACAGACTACCTTCTAATATTGCCGAGAATAATTATAGCCAACAGATATAACACCTTTCTGATGAATGCGTTTCCTGTCAAAATTATTTTACACCAGAACATTCAAAGTTCTTTGTTGCTGCAACAACATGCACTTCCGGTACAGCTACGGCCCCCTCATCATCATCATCATCATCATCATTGAGTGCCGTCTCCGCATAGAATGTTGGCTACCATGGAGCGCCATTCCACTCTGTCTCTTGCTTTGACGGTGCAGATTGTCATAGGTTGACTTGTCCATCATTTGATGTTACTCGTCCATGTTAGTCTTGGTCTGCCTCTCCTACCTTGTATTGTCCCTTCCAATATTACTTTTATTAGACTGTTGTGCCTTTCAACCCCCTAAAGATGGTCCCCTAGTCTTCTTAATAAAAAAATGCATTCAAGAATAATATGATATCAATTTAATTAATTGTGTGGTACATATATATATATATATATATATATATATATATATATATATATATATATATATATATATATAATACATCAGAACATTTAACACTGGAAAAACATCAAACATAAACGTCAATTTTGCAACAAGCTACAACTACATCAGTGATGATTTGATGTCAAGGGAGAACACATGAATAAAGTTGTTTACAATAAATTAGTCAACCAGCAATGCACGAATGTTGTGTTCATATGCAAGCTATTTTCACATTGCTTATATGCGACGGTTACAAACAATACAACATACAAACAATAACAATAATATAATAATAGTAATCCATTTACTAATGTTTTCCTATCTTAACTGTATCTCCCACGACCCTGTTTGACACTCTCCAACCCGGTTAATTCCCTTTACCTCTATGACCAGCTTTCAAGTTTGTTTCTGACATCATTGTTGTTGTGTTGTTCCCGTATAATTAAAGTTTTGTTTTACTTTATATTTTACAGGTTATGTTTTTCCTGGTAAAATTTACGTTTTTTACATTACATTTTTCGGATTATGTTTTTCTCCCATAAACTTATATATTACGTTTTTAATGCATACACACAATTATTGCAAAATATTTTTAACATTCGCAGAAAATTGAATACTTTACAGCATTTTTTTGCTAATGGCTAACAATGTTCTATTCATCTTTAATAATAATGATAAATGAGATGTAAATAAGTAACATTTTTCCATTTATTTTCTTTTTAATTGTTTAGTAAATTAGAAAATTTACTTTTCTATGGTATCACAATGTCTTTCTTGATTGGTTTCCATAGAATCTGGTAGCAGGTAGCCTCCATTTGTTATTATTGTTGTATTAGCAGTAGTGGTAGCAGTACTATAAGAATACATATCACGTGAAGTGCCACTACCATACAATAAAATACCATAAATAATTTGCGGTAAGTCATGAAAATCTTCCTTTTTTGTCTTGAAATAGACAGAAAAATCTTCCGTTTTTTCTTGGCAAAAACAGACAATCTTCCTTTTTTACATGATAAAAACCTGGCAACCACATTGACGTCATTCGAATAGGGGATCACCTTGGAAATACCCTTGAATCGTATCATGACCTTTCACCTCTTGAATGGTAAGTTTTCTGTAAATTTGCTACCATAAAACATGTCAATACATAACAGAGCCTCTGCTACTCTTTGACATCAAACAATGTGCTTCGTTTCTGTTTGAACGGACTCACTAATACAATCAACCAATATATCCGCAGTATCTGCATTACAATTTTCAAAATTCGCGTTAAATCCTCTTCTTATTATTCTATATATTTATGCACTGTATTAATCTGATACACCTTTTCACTCTATTTCAAGATTCTCATATCAACTGTGTGAAATCATCAGTTCACTTTTATCTTCTTTGACTTTCGTTTCCGAATCATCCACAATTTTTGACATTTGCTATCACTTTCCTGTTTCGTCTCAACGACCACACAACACACCATTCGCTGGATGGGCTAAACCCATTTCAGAAACGATAAAAATAATAAATATGAATCCGTAACCTAAAGTTGTGCTCAACAAGTACCTTAATGAGCTCAAAGAACAACATCATACAGAAACAATAGGCCATCTCTTAATACAAATATTAAGCTAGATACGTTTTAAAAGTATACTTTGTCTTTGTTCAAAATTAAGAAAACTCACTGGAAGAAAATAAAGAATTATTGGAACAAAAAATAAAGAAAACTCATTGTTCAAACATCATTGACGCTCAAAGGTGGGTGTTTTTAAAGCTTTCTATAATCCAATAAGACATATGAATTCGTATAAGTTTGTGTGTCTTTATCTTTATTCAAACAAGACTTCATCGACTACCTTGTCTCTATTGGAACTTAATCCCAGACAGGTGACTCTGAAGTTGTTTCTGTCCTGAGTGAGATATATTCTACTTGTGCAACAATCCCATCCAGACTCGTCTGCGATAGTTTGCTCTTATCTTCTAAGTTTTCTTTTCTCTCGTTTACTGGAACTATGTCCACTTTAATTATCTTACTATGCCATTATGTTGTTTTATATGAGAAAACTAATGTATTTTTCTTGTCTGTATTTTCGACCAGACAATTAAGACAATTAATTAGTGCCGTTTGATTACAAATATGACACTTAAAGTTCACCGTATCTCCTCATATTTGAGCATCTCCTCATTGGGCACGGTCAACACGTAGGATTAACTGGTGGTCTGATATATTATGTTGTAGGAAGTGACTGCCTGTAAAAAAAAAATAAAAAGTAAAGTACCCATTCACGCCAAGTGGCGTATAGGGAATATGGTGTTAGTGACCATATATTTTACAGACCTTCGGTACATTTTTTAGGTAATGTGGTCGGTATTACGCCCGTGCCGCTTCACTTTCCCTGAAAAAAATCAGGTACCCATTAAAGGCTGGGTGAACCCGGAAGCCGTCGGTTGGAATCGAACCCTACCTCTTGTCCTTTGTAGTCCAGTTCACTAACCACTGAGCTATCGCGGCTCTAGTGACTACCTGGCTACGGCGATATTCGATGATATAAAAGTGGACACTTATCAATAGTTGGAAATCATCGCAACATTTGAACAGATGTATTGTAGATTATTGTTTTTATCTTGAGATGTCTTTGAGTGATTATTTACTTTTGATTTACAATTTTTGGCTTTTAAAGGCTTATTATAAATAATCGTTCAATTATATACTAAATTATCACGTGCTCAGACCTACAGGATACACACGAATCACTACAAATATGAAAGGTAGAGACGAGTAAATGTGACAAGATGTTATGGATTGCTGCAGCGGTTTTTATGTCGTTGTTATCTCTATCACACACAAACTTCTACGTCATAACTCGCACATAATGCAAATAGTGATTAACGTCGAATAATGTTTAACGATTTGATCATGGGACACTGTGCTGTAATAAATCATTGATGCGTTCACCATTGCTACGGACATCCGCATGATTTTATTTTGTTATTTTCACTAGAGCTGTCATTAGTATTTAGTTATAATTAGCTCTGTCATCTCTGCCACATCCAGTCAGCAAATACGATATATATATATATATATATATATATATATATATATATATGTGTGTGTGTGTGTGTGAGCGGAGCGTCGTTTACGTTTTCAAGGAAAGTTGACCACACTGGCATGTTGAGATGATGGGGAAGTACAAAGTAAAATGAAGATTATCCTGGCAGAGGCCAACAATCCAGATTGTTAAGATTCTAGTGTGTTCTGGTTTCTACATCTGTGACACTGGCTTAAATTGACACGTGACGTAGCCAGAAGCAATCTTCTATTCATGAGCAGACCAGCCGCACAGACCGATGTCGTGGGTTATGCATTTCAACACATTCTTACTCTGTCGGTCTCTTCTTGATCTCATATTTCTATTATATAACCTATCACGACTAATGTTGTTTGTGATTTAAGAAACAAATAATCCCCGCCATGATGTGTAGGAAATATGGCGTTAGTACCCACTTTTGATAAACCCGTGATGCATTTTTGTTTTGGGCGGATAATGTGCTCAACATTACGTTAACAACGTGTTTCGTTCACGTAAAACATCCAGTGTCCATTACTTAATGTTCCTGAAAGGTCGAGCCCGACCACAAGCCCTTAGTAATCCTGTTAACTAGCCACTGGGTCACTGTAGCTCTCCTGTGACTTCATACAGCCATTACACTACAGCTCTCCTGTGATTTCATACAACCATTACACTACAGCTCTCCTGTGACTTCATACAACCATTACACTACAGCTCTCCTGTAACTTCATACAGCCATTACACTATATCTCTCATGTGACTTCATACAGCCATTACACTACAGCTCTCCTGTGACTTCATACAGCCATTACACTACAGCTCTCCTGTGACTTCATACAGCCATTGCACTATAGCTCTCCTCTAACTTCATAAAACCATTACACTATAGCTCTCCTGTAACTTCATACATCCATTACACTACAGCTCTCCTGTGACTTCATACCGCCATTGCTCTATAGCTCTCCTCTAACTTCATAAAGCCATTACACTATAGCTCTCCTGTAACTTCATACAGCCATTACACTATAAAACTTATGTAACTTCATATAGCCATTACACTATATCACTCATGTGACTTCATACAGCCATTACACTACAGCTCTCCTGTGATTTCATACAACCATTACACTACAGCTCTCCTGTGACTTCATACAACCATTACACTACAGCTCTCCTGTAACTTCATACAGCCATTACACTATATCTCTCATGTGACTTCATACAGCCATTACACTACAGCTCTCCTGTGACTTCATACAACCATTACACTACAGCTCTCCTGTGACTTCATACAGCCATTGCACTATAGCTCTCCTCTAACTTCATAAAGCCATTACACTATAGCTCACCTGTAACTTCATACAGCCATTACACTATAAAATTTATGTAACTTCATATAGCCTTTACACTATATCTCTCATGTGACTTCATACAGCCATTACACTACAGCTCTCCTGTGACTTCATACAGCCATTACACTACAGCTCTCCTGTGACTTCATACAGCCATTACACTACAGCTCTCCTGTAACTTCATACACCCATTACACTATATCTCTCATGTGACTTCATACAGCCATTACACTATATCTCTCATGTGACTTCATACAGCCATTACACTACAGCTCTCCTGTGACTTCATACAGCCATTACACTAAATCTCTCATGTGACTTCATACAGCCATTACACTACAGCTCTCCTGTGACTTCATACAGCCATTACACTATATCACTCATGTGACTTCATACAGCCATTACACTACAGCTCTCATGTCACTTCATACAGCCATTACACTATATCTCTCATGTGACTTCATACAGCCATTACACTATATCTCTCATGTGACTTCATACAGCCATTACACTACAGCTCTCATGTGACTTCATACAGCCATTACACTATATCTCTCATGTGACTTCATACAGCCATTACACTACAGCTCTCCTGTGACTTCATACAGCCATTACACTATATCTCTCATGTGACTTCATACAGCCATTACACTGCAGCTCTCCTGTGACTTCATACAGCCATTACACTATATCTCTAATGTGACTTCATACAGCTATTACACTACAGCTCTCATGTGACTTCATACAGCCATTACACTATATCTCTCATGTGACTTCATACAGCCATTACACTATATCTCTCATGTGACTTCATACAGCCATTACACTATATCTCTCATGTGACTTCATACAGCCATTCCACTATATCTCTCCTGTGACTTCATACAGCCATTACATGTATTTATTCCTTTTGATCAACGAATGTTTTGCTGAACTAATAATCTGAATGTTACACACTCTATTTGTGTCACTCTGACACTCTTAATAGGGAGCCGCGATAGCTCAGTGGTTAGTGAACTGGACTACAAAGGACAAGGGGTAGGGTTCGATCCCAACCGACGGCTTCCGGGTTCACCCAGCCTTAAATGGGTACTGGATCTTTTTCTGGGAAAGTAAAGCAGCACTGGCGTAATACCGACCACATTACCCCAAAATTCATGTGCTGAAGGTCTGTAAAATGTCTGGTCACTAACACCACATTTCCCTATTTGCCACTTGGCGTAACGGGGGTACTTTACTTTTTTACTGACACTCTTAATTGTATTCCTGTTTAATTTATTAAATTAGCATTTTTTTTTTAAGTAGCTTTAGCATAATTGTTTGTGCTAATGTGTCTGAGGTTTGTCCACTTATTATAATTTCTATGGCAGCAATCATGATCTCTTTGCTCTTGTCGGTTGGTATTAATTCTCTCAAAGATTATACTCTTACCCAGTTTCGTTTCTATTAAGTGCTCATCTCAGAACTATTTCTTCAAAATTGCTGAGGTATTACATTTTTTTTTGCAGTACTTCTATAAGCATCCATCATTTTGCTTTTTCCTCTTATTGTTCTTCTTTCTTTCCTCATTTACCTTTAAGCGTCGAGGGGAGATATAATTTGCGGTCTTTTCCTCTTTTGTTCGCCTCTGCTTTTATGTTTCCTTATCTTTCTAATATTCCGTCAGTCGATATTTTTCGTGGTCGACCATTGAGTCTGATGTTCTCGCAACGTTTATTGAAGGTTCGGTGTGTTGTGTTTTGATCTTTCTGCTTTTTTTTATGGGGCTATACCATTTTATCTGCTGTTTCTTTATATATTCTATGGCGAGGATTATGCCTAGCTTTTTTCCCTTAGTTCTTCATTTCTGATCATATCTCTCAGGCTGTTTCACGTCAGTCGTCTAACACATTTAATCTCAGTAGAGGTTATTTTCTTATTGTTCTTGCATCTTAGGGTCCACGACTAGTATTGGTAGCACAACTCTGTCATAAAGATTGTATTGTATAGTGTATTTAGCTGTTACGGTTAATTCCCTGTTGGACAATAATGGTGACAGCTGTCCAATGATTTTACAAGCTTTGTTGCATCTTGAGTCTATTTCTGCTGTTTCTGATTTGTCGTTTGTCACTAGATATAATAGAAATTTGAAATCCTCTGTTTTGTTGATGTTGATTTTCATGTTTGCTTGAACGTCTGCAAATAGAAGCTCGTTGATCTGCTCTGACTCCGGTGGTATTGCTAACTTGCATATATAGTCCATGTATGAAATAAACAGTGGGGAATAATGTTTAGAGGAAAAGGGAGAGGGGGGGGGGGGAAGAGAAATAACTGCACCACTGTTTTACACCTGATCTAACCTCCAAGTGGTATGTGTAACCTGCTGCTGATCTGACTGTGCTGCTGCTGTTGATGTAGAGACCTTTAATTAGGTTGGTTAGATGTTGGCTTACTCCGTTTGTTGTTAATATCTCCCATAGTTGTTCTCTGTTGACTCGGTCGAATGCTTTTTCCTGGTAAACAGATTATTTGCTTGATTCATCATTACTGGATCTTGTCATTACTTGATCTCATCATTACTTCATCTCATGTAAAGAATGATAAATCAAGTGTAACTGTTAGTTATATTCCTTGTAAATCCCCTACGTTTTTTAAATATATTTCTTTTTCTACTGCCGGTACCTGATCATTGTTTTATTTTATGATCACCTGATTGCTCTTCAAGAGCACATTCATTAATCACGTTTCTAGTACCCTCTCCGTCCACCCCCCAGTTACAAATATAACAAATATTGCACTCTCTGGTTGCTGATTCAGGATCATCATAGCAGGTACTTACTTCCTCCAGTGCCCTGTCTGCTCATGCGTGTAAGGACACTTAATGTCTTGTGGTATATCATTTAGCCTCACTATCACTACAGAAATTGTCGATTAGTGGTCTTGTTTGTTTTCTAATTCTCAAATTAATTATGCATCTCTCTTGTTTTCTTTGCATTAAAAATATATCATGTTATTCTTCTTTTTCTAACTTTCAGCTCCCTGTGGAGCATAGGTCTTCAACAAATACATTCCAAGATGTACCATTTCTTGCCATTTTTTTAAGATCATTCCGTGTCTTCCCCATCATCTTCATCTCTGCTTCCATCTGTCTTCTCCAAGAATATTTTGGTTTTCCTATTTGTCTTTTTTCTTGGGGATTCCAAAAAAGGACCTGTTGCGTAATATTCTCAGTTGGGTTTCGCAATGTGTGTCATATTCAGTGGCATCGTCTTCGTTGTATCCTTTTATCCACTATGTCATGTTATTGTCAAAATAAATATCCCAATCTATCTTATTTCACATAATAGTTATATATTGATAGTGACTCTGCCTTTCTCTCTTTATTAAAATTTTTTTTAATGTATGTACCTTGAGCACCTGATATGCTGTTTTGTTATATTTAAATGTGCTTTGTGTCAGTTATTGTTATCTACATTGTAACAGTATAATAATAACACTTAAGATTGTATTAAATTATTTTAACTTATAGTACAGTGAACATAACATTCCATGTGTCTCTGTGACAGTTATAGAGAATGTTTTATCTTTCTGTGACCTAACGACCGTACACGTGGTGTGAAAACATGGAAACAAAAATGGGTGGCTGTAACTGTCATGAAGAAAATAGGAAAAAAGACAGGGAAGAACATTAGCCAATACAGTCAATTCAATAATGAAATTTGCGATATGTGCCTATAGGTAAATGATGATTGTCTCGGTCAAAGGTGTCTGGAAAATGAACCCATGAAAATCAACAAGATTTAAAAGTAATGCATAGAGAAATACAAAGAATAGCAACAACAAGATCTAAAAGTAATGTATAGAGAAATACAAAGAATGACCAACAAGATTTTCAAAATCGCATATGAGAGATCAATAGTAAACAAAGTAGGAGAAATGTTAACAGAGAGTAGAGATATAATCAACAGATGGCAGGAATTCAAAGCAGAAATCTTTGAAGATGAAGATAATAAGAAACCAACCATAAAGGGTTTATAAGGATTTAAAATCTGAAATAGTGGAGGCTGCAAACACAATAGAAATTAGCTGTAGGACGAGGCAACGGATACATTGATATGCTAGAAGCTCTACGAGATTTTGGCACAGTATTAATCACATACATGTATATTGACATATACAATACATGACATATACTATATGAACTAAAGACATTAGAATATACTGCTATGCCCAAGAAGACCGTTGATGTGAAGTCAAATGACGTTAGAACAATAAGTTTGATGAGAGATGTAAACAACATTTTACTTAAAGTCATACAAGGAGGAATTTAAAATAAAATCCTTATGGGATTAGCAGAACAACAATTGGGATTTATAAAGAATAGTGGGATAAGAGAAGCCATCTTCTGTATGGGGATGTTAATAGAACAACTTACACAAATATACAAACCATTTTATGCATGCTTCATAGACTACGCTCAAGCTTTTAACAGATTACACCATAAATAACTCATAAAATGCTGAAAGATATATACATCTAGACAATGCTGACATAAAATGGTTCAGTAACTTATATTGGGAACAAACTGTTATGAAAGAATACAAGAACGAGAACTCTACAACTATTGATGAAAAGAGGAGCAGACATAGTCCGCATTCTAGTACTATGTCTATTTAGCTTATACTGAGCTGATCTTTAAAGACATCATACGGACGCACGACCTAAACATTAATGGATATATAATCAATAATCTAACATATGCTAGTGATACCGTAATAATGGCAGAAATTCCAGAAGACCCGCAACAGCTAATTAACAAAATAAACAAGACAAGAACATACAGAATATAGTGTGGATATAAATATAATAAATAAAAAACTATGATTATAAGAAGAACAAAACCACACGTTAAACAAATGTATATTGAAGTTGATGGACAGAACCTAGAGTTGAAGTGGAACAAAGCTATCTTGGACATGCTACAGCAAATGATGGATAATGTAAGACAGAAAATAACAGAAGAGCAGGAAAGACAAAAGCATTTTTAACAATGTGAAAAATATAACCACATGAAAACCGATAACACAGGTCTAAAGTTACAGTTTTGTAAAATGCTACATCTACTAAATATTCGTGTATGGTGCAGAAACATGGACATTGGTTTAACAATAAAACATAGCAGAAAACCGACGCCTTTGAAGTGTGGATCTATGGAAAGAAACGGGAGAACATGGTGGAATGAAAAGAAGACAAACAAGAAAATTCTAAATCTGTTAACAATTTAACAAACAATAATACTCAACACAATTCGAAAAAGACAATTGAAAATGTTTGGACAGATGAAGAGACGCAATACTCTACTAAAAGTTATCTTGTAAGGGAAGGTATAAGGTAGACGAGGCCGTGGAAAACGAAGATCAACGTGAAATGATAACATCAAAAGATGGACAGGTGAACTTAAAACAGCTTGCACCATCAAGACAATAGATAAAGTAAAACGGCACTCCATGGTAAACAACTCTCCATGTGGAGACGGCACCCAATGAATGAAACTGTCGCACGCTTTACTATAAAACAACTAGCCGAAAAGACAACATAATGATCGTTAACTACAAGTAGTTTTCAGAGACCAAGAAAAAAAAAGCATACGACCGAGTACATACAGAAATATGACCGTAGACACTAACACCATACGCCACAATCTAACTAGCCTATGTGTTAGTATCTTCATCAACGGCAGCCGTACAGTCAGTACAACACCAGGCAATACAGACCACGCTGCGGAGAGAACAAGTGTCAAACAGCGGTTCACACTAACTCTACGTATTGTTTATTAAATAGACCACGATGTCATCAAACCGCCTGAGACAAAGGACGTTTACGAGCTTCTACTCGCAGACAATCGGACACCTATACATAGAAAAGAATAGAAAACACACACAAATACTTAACTAGACTTAACATCACAAGTACCCTATAGAACATGAAAATCAACACCAAAAAGACATAAATCATGAAAAGAAAAGCAGAACTTCAACCTTAGCATAAACATAAACAGAATATCTTCTGACATATGTCATCACTGCTTCCCAACTAAAGAAACACTAGAGGCAAAACTGACAGTCTCAAAATAATCTTTATTCCAGTGTTGTGCTGACATAGTTCTCATCAGCAATCAGATAAAAACGATGCAGGAAAACACAAATGAACTATCATCAATAGCCAGCAAAATTGGGCTTGAGGTCAATCATGAAAAGACTAAAGTCATGAAAAGTTTAATTCCAACAAGTGACAAAATATACATGGAAAACAAACCAGTAGAAGAGATCGATCACTTCATCTATCTTGGAAGTCACATTGATCGAGAAGGGGATACGAGCAAAGAAATTAGAATCAGACTGGCTAAAGCAGCAATGTCTTTCAGAAGCCTTGAAAAGTTGTGGAAATCAAAACTCATTAGCACAAACACAAAACTTAGGCTATTCAAATCAAATGTACTATCAACCCTTACGTATGCGTGTGAAAGCTGGAAAACAACAAGAGATATAGAAACAAAGTTGAACGCATTCGAAAATAAATGTCTAAGGAAAATACTTGGTATAGAATGGAACGAATTCAAAACAAACGAGGAAATTAGAGAAATCGCCAATCAACCACTAATATCTTCAGTAATAAAGAAAAGACGATGGTCATACGTTGGACATGTGATGAGAAGAGATAATAATCGAATAGCAAAGCAAGCCCTCATATGGGAAACAACAGGTAAAAGAAAAAGAGGAAGACCCAGGGAGACACTGAGAAGAACATTGATGAGAGAGGCAAGAGCAGCAGGAATCGGCTCCCTCAATGAGATAGAACTGCTTGCACAGAACAGAGACAGATGGCGAGATTTGATAAAATATCTTTAAAAGAAAACTGCTAGAACAAAAATTCATATAGGAGAAGGTGTATCTTGGTCTACGCCCTATGGGCCGGTTACGGCTCGAAAGGTCAATAGATAGTGTTGTGCTACAAGTGCCAGAACTGAACTCTAAACCACTGAACAATAGAATAACAACCACACCTGATGTGAACTATGAACGACGCATGATTAAAAGAGAATCGATATCAGAAGTGAATAGCAAAGGGAAAAAAAAAAACAGGAATAAATTATGCTATTGTATACATAAAGAAGTGACAAAGAAAATCATTTGGCCGCGCGAAACAGCAGAAAAATCAAAATATAGCATAACGGGCCTTCAATAAAAGCTTTGAGAACAACACATCCAAGGGCTACTCGAAGATGATGAATTTACGGACAATTAAAACACTAGGACACATAATAGAAGGAAAGGACAGCAGAAGTACTGAAGACCGCGAACTCCCCTAAAAACAGGCAAACGAGAAAGTGAAGAAGAATGTTAGTCAAAGCTTCAAGTTATAAAACAGTGCGCACTTTGATAGTGACATGCAAATCCACTCTCTCAAATGCACGTTTGACGTTAGAGTGCTAGAACATTTCTACAGACAGAAGTCCTTTCTTTCTCTTATGATCTGGAAGGCCAGCAGCAGAGAAAAGCGCCTCCAAGAACTAACAGTTGTAGGGAAGTACTGAACACAAATTCTCAATCAGAACAGAGAACCGTTTAGCACAACCAAAAAGTCTATAGTTGTGATAACATCAAACGGTCACTAATAGTTGGTGACTTGTATATGTGATATGTGCTACTTTGTCTTTAAGATTGTATACCGCATCAAATGTTACCTTTATATTGTGTTATGTATCATTATATGGTCATCGTCATTGATATTTATGAATAAATTAATAAGATGATTGTTATATCAGAGCGATACCATCCAGTCGTAATAACTACGATTATATCGTAATGGAACATCGTGTCTACATTTTAATCATCCATCAAGACTGAAAGTACCGGCGGCGATTATTATTTTACGACTACTTCGCAAATGACTACTAGTCTGATGCTAACGATCGGTTCTCATATCCAACTTTCACGAAATTGCACGCGTATATAGGATACTATCGGGGTTTGTATTTTACAAAATAATGTATGTACAAATAACATGTAGAATAAATGTGTGAAAATTGTTGGTTACGACTAAGTCAGGTGACAGGATGATGAGATATGAGAACTATCAATTATCCAATGATATAACTTTAGATTTCAATAACTCAAAGTTCGTTTGTATGAACGGTGATGTTTGATTTCATGTAATATTTGAATGCTTTCATGGCAGTCAGTGGCGATGTAGACTTTACTTTCGCATTTAAAGAAAGAGCATGTAGCCAGTTCAACAGTTTTGATGGAGATCGAATATAAAAGTGATAAACGAACACATGTAGCGCCTATGTCATAATGGGTGAGCATACCAGGCTTGTGTCTTCAAAGAATATGCTCATACTTGAAGCATAACTAGTAATAATCTAACATGAATGTATCTGATTAATATTTACATGTTCATGAACTATTTTTACAGCATTATATTTCCGGCGTGGGGGGGGGGGGTTGTAGGTATATATAGGCCCGGATAATAAAGACCATTTGTTCAATGCTGTCGCCCCGAGGTTTCAGGTATGAGTATTTTGCTTCACTCTCGGTTGGACGAAAAAATTGTTCACCCTGCCGTGATTCCATCTCGCGTTCTCCCGGTTAGAGGCTACAAATCAATTCGGCCACCAGCGCTTTGTACAGCATGTCTGATAAACAATGTACTTTCTTCAAATAAATTATTGTCGGCCATCTAGTTGTGATATGATGATCTTCTTTATACAAAAGGTAATATCACATAGTATTTTACCCTGCCTTACAAAAATTCAATATCGGCGTCCTTCGTGATAGGACCGTATGTAGTCAATAGCCCATTTCCCCCCATACTCGACTCAACATGTCTATGATAACGACAACAAGGGCTTCATTGTTCCGATCTCCAAATCCCATCCACATCTGTCTTCTGTCAGTAAAACTGTATCAATCAATTTATGGTGATTATTTGCTTCAGTTTAACCTCACCTCTATAGACATTGTCTTATAATAACCTCAGAGCCTTGTCCAAGCCGGTAGGTAGTTTCGAGAAGTGTGGGAGTCTATAGCTTGTTTCATAACTCGTGCCCAACTTTTAAAATCTATAGCTTTTTAACAGCTTGTAAGTTGTTCAAAATTTGCATGTAAAGTTATAATGATTAGAACCCAACAGGGAATTAATTTCATTTAAAAAAAACATTTGGTTATTATTGTTGCTTATTTGATTTATATAAATTTATAACGACCCATTGATGCAGTCAAAACTTAATGTTTACAGTATTTTAAGTTAAAAATAGCGAGTAAAAATCCATACACGGTAAAATTGACGTGTTTGCACGCTTCCACCGTGGTTTTTTGACACAATTAGACACTTGTAAAAAACACGAGAAATTGTGTGTTCCATTTCCGTCCATTCATAGGTGGTGATGTGGCCTTTATTATGAGTCTTAAAATGAAATTCTGTAGTTTACAAAACATCGCAATAAAAATGTATGACTATTTTTGCAAAGAGGCTAAACGAGGAAGATCATTTCATTCTTTAGAAAACCCTGAGAATAGGACAATACACATTTTGGATTTATCTAAACGGTCATTTAATCGCTGGATTCAAGCACGTGACCGCCGTCAATGTTCAAAATATACAAGATCACAAGAGCAAAAATGTTGGATAATTTCGACAGTGAACTTAATAGAAGTGAAATTCGCAAAATGTTGGGTATGAATGAAACTATTACAATAAGAAAATTAAAAGTATCGCTGAAAAAAAAACAACAGTATTGAAATATCAAAGCCTACAATATGAAGGAATGTGAGAGCTGCAGGCTTTACATTCAGAAAGTATTCCAATGGACGAAACATAATCTGTGAGAAGCCACATATAGTAGTCATGAGAAGCAAGTACTTACGTGAAGTAAAAGAGGTGCGCAAGCAAGGTTATGATATTGTGTACTTGGATGAAACATGGATCAATGCTCACCACACTAACCAAAGGGAATGGCAGTCATCAGATGGAAAGATTAAGAGATTAATACCTAGCAGCAAAGGACAGCGCTTGATAATTGCTCATGCAGGTAGTCGACAACATGGACTAATACAGAATGCAGAGCTCATTTTTCTTCCAAAATCCATAGACAATCGGGATTATCACTCTGAGATGAATGGTCACATATTTAGACATTGGATTGAAAAATTCTGTTCTCCTATCACTAGATCGACCATCTTGCCTAATAATGGACAATGCAGCGTACCACAACATTGTTGCACTGGAAGATAAAGTCCCGACGTCATCCAGTACAAAAGATGCTATTAAGATATGGCTCACAAAGGAGCACATACAATTTAATAACATGTACTTAAAACCTGAATTACTATCTCTAGTAAAGCAAAAACAAAGGACAAAGATTTTTCAAATAGATAAGATTATCCAAGAGCACGGTCATATAAGTTTGAGGCTGCCACCTTACCATGCTCATTTAAATCCAATAGAACTAATCTGGGCAAAATTAAAAGGACAAGTGGCAGATGAAAATACAACATTCAAAATATGCGATGTAAAGACTCTTGCTAATCTCGCTTTATTAAATATAGACAAAGATTATTGAGCTAAATGTGAAGACCACGTCTTAAAACAGGAAGAGGAATATTGAACAAATGATGGTTTGTGGAATGTTCAACCCCAAACAGTTATTAATCCTTTAGACTCGTCTGATTCAGAATGAAAGTATATAGCCCCCACAATGTTGGCCCCTATATTACCTTAAAATAGTTCAACAAACGGTCCTTTTCAGGACCACACAACTATGAAAATTGGACATACAGGTATACCTTGATATTATCGTCCGTCCTCGAACTGAGAAGACAATAATTCTCCTGGTGTTTTGTTTTATTCAGTTATTTCCCCATTACGGCCACGCCTTTACCTAGTGAAAATTAATCATAGACCAGCAACTACGGTAATTTCTATTATTTCGGGCTTCACAATTTACAATTGACAAACATCGCCGCTTTAAGAAAACTGCAGCTGCAAGATATTTGTTAAATATACATTTAAAGGGTCTTATGCATTCTAATAACATTTGGAAAATTTCAACAGTTTTTAACAAACGGTTACTGAGTAATAGCGTTTTGAAGTTGGGCACGTGATTTGAAACGAGCTTTAGTGTAGGGACCTAGAGTAAGGATCAACTACCAGTGAATGAAGTTACCAGGTCAAAGTGAATGTTAATCACGTGACGTGTGTTTGGAGTTTAGTTTTTTCTCGGTGACACACGATTATTGATGATTACACCGGACGGCCCGTCTAATTTACATAATTTTTGTGATGGTTCATGAATGCAAAACTGTAATAGTAACTCCTGTTGAGACTTTGGTATATGGTTTCTAACAGAGTAGCGGATTGATTAATTGGAAAAATTATATTGGATTATGATACTCCGTGCACCATATAGTCGTGTCTATTATGTTCTTGTTATGTTGTGAGATTTGAGCGGCAAACGCAGCAAGAGAACGATCCTCGGGGTTCAGACCCAGGTAGCGCCACCCTCCCTCCCCCAAATCACCCCTTTTACATTGTGTCGAAATAGTAAAGGGCTAAAACATGCGCTTGATATGTTTTTCCTCTGACGACCAGATTGCCACTGCTGCAAGCTCTATAGAAGGGTTTACTATCATCAAACGATGCGAAAGTAAACTCAAGACTATTTTTAAAAGATGTTCGCTAAACACTGAGCTAAAACTCTATTTAGCTATTGTTAAAAAAAGAGCACCCGTGCTCTGCCGGGGCCCGTAAGGAGTAAAGAATAGCGGCGCTGTACCCTACCAGGCATGTTCGTAAGAGGCGAGAAAGGAGGGCAGGGCATGGACAGGCTATCCCATACTGTAAAAAAATAAGCTGAAAAAACCTCACAAACATGAACAAGTCAAAGAGAGAAAAAGTAAATCCGCCATCCAGGAAAGATAAAGGCTCTCTGTCTAAGAGACATATGACGCAAGCCGGAGAAAGTCATAAGGAGTCCGGGTTGCCGACTCACCTTTTGTTTACCAGGAAATCCTCCAGAATTGGCACCTGGAATGTTCGTACTCTAAACGAACAAGGAAAAGCTGCACAGGTAGCAGCAGAAATGACAAACTACAAGATAGATATTCTGGGAATGTGTGAAACAAGATGGCTAGGAACGGGTAAAATAAAACTAAATACAGGAGAGATGATTTTATCATCAGGACACCAGGAACCTGGAGCACAACATAGTGAAGGGGTAGCTATATTGCTATCAAGGAAAGCACAGAAGACACTAAAAGAATGGGAAGCAGTAGGACCAAGACTAATGAGAGCAACATTTAAAACAACCAAAAACAAAATAAAATCACACATTATCCAATGCTATGCACCAACCAACGATAATGATGCTTTAGTTAAAGATGATTTCTATAAACAGCTACAATGTCATATGGATGCAAGACGAGCCAAGGATATTATAATCTTGATGGGAGACCTAAAAGCTAATGTAGAATCAGACAACAGAGGCTTCGAAGAGATTATGGGAATACATGGACTTGGAGATATAAACGAAATTGGAGAGGTATTTGTGAATTTCTACGCCCTTAATCAAGTGAGCCTAGGAGGAACAATATTCCAACATAAAAGAATACACAAAGCTACATGGGTGTCACCAGATCATAGAACGGAAAAAACAAATTGATTACATATGTATTAATAGTAATAAGTATATAGAGCGGCAGATGTAGCTTCTGATCATCATCTTCTGATCATCATCATCATCATGTACCCTGCCGGTTGGCGTAGGCGATCATGTCCCTCCACAATCTTCTATCCACAGTGCATCGTATCAGTTCTGTTGTTGACTGTTTTCCATGTCATGACGCCAAGCTATCCAGTATTTTCTCCCTTTGTCGTCCGCGATCTCTCTTTCCTTTTATTTTGCCAGTTGTAACCAAGTATTCTAACTTTCCTCTTCTCATGATGTGCCCGAAAAATGTTGATTGCTTCTTTCTGATGTTTTTTAAGAGCTCCCTTTTTGTGTTGGCCTCTTTGGCATCTTCTGATAGCCAAACTTAAAATTAAACTAAAAAGGTATACTACAACGAATAAGGGTAGAAAGTATTTCAATGTAGGGTTCCTTAAAGAGCAAGGAATTAAAGATAAATTCGCAGTCACAATATCAAACAAATATCAATTCCTACAACAACTAGAAAATATAACAAATATAGAAGATCATTGGAAACAGGTAAAAGATACATGGAAAGAGACATGTGAAACACTGAGGAAAAGAGAACGCTAGAATAAGGCATGGATGACAGCAGAGACCCTGGATAAAATTAAAGAAAAAAAGTACAAGAAAGCAGACATAAATAAAAGCAAAACGAGAAGTAATAAAGCCAAGACACAGGCAGCTTACACAGAGGTAAACAAAGAAGTGAGAAGATGCATTAAAAGGGATAAGAGGAAATATATAGATGAGCTAGATAAAGAGACAGAAGAAGCAGCAAATAAAGGGAATAGGAAAGAACTGTGCAACAGTACACACAAAATTAAGTGGAATATACAAACAGATTAATGTCTTCATTAAAGATAAGAAAGGAAATCTGCTTAGTAATATAAGGGAACAAATGGAGAGATGGAAAGAGCACTTTGAAGATACTTTTGAACAGACCCGGCTCAAATAATCCTCCAGATATACTACCAGTAGAAGAAGAGTTACACGTTAACTGTGGAAAACCAAGTAAAGAAGAAATAATGAAAGCCATCAAACTATTAAAAAATGGTAAAGCCACAGGACCAGATGAAATTCCTTCGGAAGCCATCAAAGCAGATATTAACACCTCTACCAAGATGTTACATAATCTATTAGATAAAATTTGGGAGAGGGAAGAAATACATAAGACTGGAAAAAAGGTTATATGGTCAAACTACCAAAGAAAGGAAGTTTACAGGAGTGCACAAATTATAGGGGAATTATGCTACTATCAGTGCCAGGAAAAATATTAGGCAGAATCATTCTGGAGAGACTAAATGAGGCCACAGAGAAACATTTGAGAGATGAACAAGCAGATTTTAGGAAGAACAGATCATGTGCTGATCAAATAACTACTCTACGTATAATAGTTGAACAAAGTTTAGAACAAAAATACCCACTTTATATTGGATTCATCGATTACGAAAAAGCATTTGATAGTTTAGACAGAAGAATGCTCTGGAAGTTGCTGAGTCATTACGGAATCCCCATAAAGTTTATTAACCTGATAAAAACAATGTATGAAGGAACAAAATGTAGTGTGGTGCATGAAGGACAGATTACAGAAGCATTTGAAATAAGAACAGGAGTAAGGCAGGGATGCCTTCTGTCTCCATTTCTCTTTCTACTGACCATAGATTGGATTATGAAAATAACTCAAAACAACAGAAATGGAATCCAGTGGTCACTGACCAAACGACTTGATGATTTAGACTTTGCTGATGACATAGCTCTCCTATCACACAGCCATCAACAGATGCAGGATAAAATGAGTGTACTTGATGAGAGATCACAGCTAGGAATGAAGATTAATAGAGATAAGACCAACATTATGAGAATTAATACAGTTGGCAATAACCAAATAAAACTAGGAGAAATACCTCTACTAGACGTACAATCTTACATATATCTGGGCAGTAATATAGATAAAGAGGGAGGAACAGAAAATGGTACCAAAATAAGGATATCAAAAGCAAGAGGAGCTTTCATTGCACTGGGAAACATATGGAAATCCAAATAAATTAGGTTAAATACAAAAAATAAAAATTTTCAGCTCAAATGTTCAGTCGGTCCTATTATATGGCTGTGAAACATGGAGAATAACAAAATTTACAATCACAAAGATCATCATCATCGTGTGCCCTCTCCGCAACGAATATTGGCTACCATGGATCGCCATTCTACTCTGTTTCTTGCTTTGATGGTGCAAGCTGACATAGATTGACTTGTCCATCTTTTGATGTTACTCGTCCATGTTAGTCTTGGTCTGCCTCTGCCTCTTTTGCCTTGTATTTTTCCTACCAATATTACTTTTAGTAGGCTGTTGTGTCTTTTAACATGCCCCAAAAATTTCATTTGACTTGTCTTAATTGTGTTCAGCAGGTCTCTTTTTATTTTCAGTTGTTTTAAAACTTCATCGTTTGTTATCTTTTGTTTCCATCCAATTCTACCTATTCTTCTATATATTCACATTTCAAAGGCTTCAATTTTCTGTTCTGTTTTCTTGTCTAATGTCCATGTTTCTGCACAATACAGGAATATTGAGAAGATGTAACAATTCGCCATTCTTAGTTTCAGCCCTGCTGATATTTGTTTTGTTGTTAGTATATTTTTCATGGCATTAAAATTACTTTTGCCATACCTATTCTTTTGTTTTTTTCAGTTTTGCATTTTCCATCATTGGTTATAGTATGTCCTAGGTAGTTGTAACTCTGGACTGTCTCCAGATGTGTTCTTTCAACTGTGATATTTAATTGTAGATCTTGAGAATTTTCTATGTTTATGATCATATTTTTAGTCTTTTTGATATTCATTTCTAGTCCATATTTTTGCTTCTTGTGTTTATCACATTAAGCAATTGTTGTAGGTCTTTAGGATTTTCTTCTAGTAGAACAGTATCATCAGCATATCTCAGGTTATTGATTATCTTTCCATTAATGTTTAGACCTGGTATCTCTGAGATGTTTTTAAAGATTTGCTCAGTGTATAGATTGAACAAGCTTGATGATAGGATGCATCCTTGTCTTACTTCTCTTTTTATGTCCATGGGTGTAGAGTTCTCCTTGCTATATCTTATTATTGCTGTTTGCTCCCAGTACAAATTACATATTAGTCGTATGTCTGCGTCGTCGAGATTTATATCCTTTAGGCAGTCTATAAGTTGGTTATGGTGTATTCTATCGAAAGCTTTGGTGTAGTCTATAAAGCAGGCATATATTGGTTTGTTTACTTCTGTGTACTTTTCAATCAATGTTCTCATGCTGAATATGGCTTCTTTTGTCCCACTGTTTTTCTTGAATCCAAATTGGTTCTCCTCTAATTCAGTATTGATTTTATTCTGAATCCTTCCCTGTATAACTTTTAGTACAATTTTTGTTACTTGGCTGATTAGGCTTATTGTTCTAAAGTCACTGCATTCAACTGCACCATTCTTTTTAGGCAATGCAATGAAAGTTGATGTTTTTAGATCATTTGGTATGTATCCTGTATGGTAAATGTCATTGCATATGTCTGTGATCACTTCGACGCCAAACTTTTCTAGAGCCTGTATCTTTTCACGAAGATACTGACTTTCATTAATTGATGCTTACGCAGAATAAAAGGATGGAAATGACAGGACAAAATCACTAACATAGAATTATGGAAATGTACCAGTCAAATACCAGTGGATAAAGAGATACATCGGAGAGGATGGCGCTGGATAGGACACGCACTAGAAGCCAACTGAGAGTATTACACAACCGGCCCTTTTTTTGAATCCCCAGGGGAAAAGACAAAGAGGAAGACCAATGAATTCTTGGAGAAGACAGATATAAGCAGAGATGAAGATGATGGGGAAGACATGGAATGATCTTAAAAGAATTGTAAAAAACAGAACGACTTGGAAAGTGTTTGTTGAAGACCTATGCTCCATTGGGAGCTAAAAAGTTAGTAGTAGTAGACAAGAAAGAGCTCACAAATTATATCTTTACATTAAGACATGTTTCTAAGAAAGAGACTGTATAGAACCAAAAACTGTATTAGTTAAGAAGGTGTAGACCATGAACAGACACTGAGAAGAACATTGATCAGAGAAGCAAGAGCAGCAGGAATGTGCTCACTCAATGAGGTAGAATTGCTTGCACAGAACAGAGTCAAATGGCGAAATTTGATTAAATATCTTTAGAAGGATTGAAAACTGCTAGAATAAAATGTAGATAAGAGAAAGAATATTTTAGTCTATACACTATGGGCCGGCTACGGCTCGATAGGTCAATAGATAGATAGATAGAACAGGAACGGACACTAGGCCAAGTAGACAGACTGCGACTATGCTAGATATTAAACATCTAGAAAGTAAATAACCATCTCATGTGTATGCCAGCAAATCATTACCACAATATAATTGAGTTATTGAGTTACTTGTGGGACATCATAATTATATTCCAAACATGTCCATAAATGCTCAGATCCCCTCCTCAGCAAGTCCCGCAGTGACCAGCGACTGACAACTCCAGTTCAGCGCAGCTAGCCAACCTGTCCGCACTTTCATTTCCCCGTACAATACAATATAATTATGCCATGTAATAACAAATGCTGGCTTCACTGAAGTTTTTACCCATGAAAACAGAAATGCAACAAGGATGTGTAGTATCACCATCATTGTATACACGGAGCACATAAACAAAACAGCACACACAAATAACGAATCTCGCGGCGCTTCATTTATCAGAAGATCAAAGATCGACAAAGTAGCATTAACAGAAAACATTACAAGTTCTAATGAACTGAAAAAAAATGTGCAAAGAACACAATATAACATTTAGCATAGAGAAATAAGAAAAAAAAAACGAAACATAATCTCCATTAAGAAAAAAAAAATAAAGCAAAAAGTTGACTATTAAAACTTAGGGAGCTGCTATATCATCCAATGGGAAAGTACAGAGAGTGAAAATACATGCAGTAAAAACAAACAAAAGAAAAAATGAGCTGTCGGTGAAGGCGGTCAAGCAATAGATCAGGCGGACGTAATAAATGTCCTCCGAGATATAGGGAGGGTACAGGACTTTGACAACCATGAGTCCACGTCACTCCTTCGGATGAAAGAGATAGGAGTTAAGATGGCAACATCCAGAAACGAGAAACTTAGTGAACGTATAAGAAGACTTATCAGCTAATACAGAACAGGAGTTGTCAGTCGCTGGAGACAGCGGGGCTTGCTGAGGAGAGGATCTGAGCACCTATAGACATTTTCGAAGTGCAATGATGAGGATACGCAAATAACTTAATTAAAATATAAAAGAGCATTTTGCTTCAATATTACAATACAAACATGTAACATTTAACAGAAAGGAAGCACTGTACAAGAAAATAGTAATCCCAGCTCTCTGATAATAATGTGAAAAATTGTCATTTATAGTTAAAGAAAAAACGAAAACTACTTAGTAATTACATAGAAAACCAAAGAATGGTGGTGTTACGAGAAGAGTAAAACAGAAATGAGACTATCAAGAAAAGTGGGAGTGATGCCAGTGCTGGATTATATGAGGAAGCTGCCAGTCAAATAGTTTGAGAATGTACCACATTCAACACTTTACAACATCCTGCAGAAAGCTTTCACATTCAATAACAATGGGGTGTGGGGAAACGTTGACAGATGACGGTGGATTAAATACGTAGCAGATATTACAATGAACACATTATATAAGAAAGAATAAAGTGTTTTCTGTTCAAATGAAATATAATTTACCATGATGATTCATGGTTACTTGAATCAGGTGTGTATATATTTACCGGGAGACGATTGGGGTGGGCTGTAAAGGAAACCCTCAGCCATGTTAGTCATCTTCTTTTGTTGAAATAACAATTAATTATCAGATACTCTAATTTCTTGGAGACAAATATATTTTGTTTTCTTTCAGAAATGAACAATACAAGTGAGGCTAGCTACACGACAACAAAGCTGATCAGTGACAGTCTCAGAGAGATCATTCAACTCATTACGTGTGTTATAGCTAATGCGATTTGCATATTTGGTATCGTCACTAATGTGTTGAATATTATTATTTTCTACAAACAAGGATTTACTAACACAGTGAACATCAGCTTTTTCGCTTTGGCCATCTCTGATCTCTGTAGTCTTGTGGGCTTGTTGTGGTACTGTTTTTGTGTCAACCCCTTGTTTGAGAACTCCGACGCTCCCGTAAGGACTACGGAGATCATTTACTTAACTGGGGGGCTGCCACACATTACCTTCGCTCGTGTCACTGGTTGGATAACAGTTTACATTACAGCAGAAAGGTGTTTGTGTATCACACTACCACTAAAGATAAAACAAATTATCACACCCAGAACAACAACAATAGCTGTATGTATTATCTATCTAGCCAACATTATCTCCTTTCTACCAGAATACGCTACCACATATCTGGACTGGAAGTTTTTCCCCGATAGAAACAGAACATTGCTTGGGTTGATGTTTACTGAGAGCAGAGGTCGAGTTGAGGGTGTGGTTTTTATTTTGTACTCAATTCTGGGGTCATTGTCATTTGTTGCCGTAATTGCTTTTACCATTGTTCTTGTTGTTCAGCTGAAACAAAAATCAAAATGGCGACGCACGGAAGCAAACGTAGGCAAAAGTTTGCCCCAAGAAATTTCCAACAAAGAAAGAAAAACAATCACTATGGTGATCATGATAACTATTGTTCTAATTGTTTGTTACATTCCGGGTGCAGCCGTTTCCATGGTAACCTTCTTCGAAATAGAATTCAGCATTATCGGTAAATTAGTCAACGCCTTCTTTGTTATATGGTCCTTTGCTTTTGTATCTGACGCCGTCAACTCCAGCGTTAATATCTTCCTTTACTACAAGATGAGCACTAAATACAGAGAAACTTTTAATCAAATCTTTGGAATTCAGGAAAAGTGAGGATGCTGCTTAGAGGCAAGGCTGATGTGAGAAAATTAACGTATTTCCATCCCTCAAACATTGACCAGGCCAAACATGAACGGAATAGTGCGTGCAGATTTTGTACAGCACGACTCACGGGGCACGAAGTTGTGTCAGTGGAGTGAGTCAGAAAGTAATAAAAATGAATAACAAATACTGTGTAGTTATAATTGAGCTCCGGCGAAAATCTGAAATATTTTAGAAGTAGCAACGTCAAGGAAATGTATATTGTCAGCTTTTACTACTGACGGTAATCATAATTTTCCTGCATTCATCATCATGTGCCATACCGGTTGGCGTAGGTGATCATGTCCCTCCACAATCTTCTATCTACAGTGCATCGTATCAGTTCTGTTGTTAACTGTTTTCCATGCCATGACACCAAGCTATCCAGTATTTTCTCTCTTTGTCGTCCACGATCTCTCTTTCCTTTTATTTTGCCAGTTGTAACCAAGTATTCCAACTTTCCTCTTCTCATGATGTGCCCGAAAAATGTTGATTGCTTCTTTCTGATGTTTTTTTAAGAGCTCCCTTTTTGTGTTGGCCTCTTCGAGAACTTCCTCATTGGTCTTTTTAGCTGTCCATGGAACTTTCAACATTTTTCTAAGAAATCCCATCTCTGTGGCCTCCAATCGTCTTTTCATTTGTTTGTCCACTGTCCATGATTCGCTTCCATAGGTCATAATTGGTTCTATATAGCACCGATGAACTATCTTTCTCATTTTTATTGACATAGATTTGTTGCATAAGATAATTTTAACCTTCTGAAATGCTATTTTGGCTTCCTGCATTAGCTTCATAAATCTGGCAAAACCGCTTGATATTTGTTAACAGAGATTATCAACGACACCATACTACACAATTTTCATAGATCAGTCTCATTTTGAAGTTTAGTACTCAGGCAGGCGTTGAAGTCAAGAAAACAAAGAAAATAAACTTAAAATGGTATTGAGTAGCTAGACTAACAGAAAGACAAGATAAGCTATAAAGGTTTCGGCCAAAGCTTTCATAAGGTATAACAAACAAACTATCCCCATTAAAGACAAAGTTCCGAGTTAGAATGTTCAGCAACAAACACATGTCTTCTGATGGTCCACAGTTCACGTATCTGTGAACTGTGAACGCAGCTTCTTCTTGACACTTCTAACATCGACTCTTATCTGAAGAACACAAACTCGAAAGCTGGTGTTCGCAAGACCGTGCGAACATTTTGTAATAAATGAAGGGAAACAAACAGGAAAATTGAAAGTCTAAGGCGTGCTTGTGAGCAGCTCCCTTTTGTAAGCCATTGTGTCATATATATTATATAAACCGGCATGCCAGAGTTTGAACCAATCCCCCCCTGGAGATAACCTCAGAGGTTACCAAAAAAAGCAACATCTTCTTCCTTTTCCGCTCCCTGTAGAAAATAGGTCTTCAACAAACACTTTCAGCTGCTTGTAGAAAATAGGTCTTCAACAAACACTTTCAGCTGCCTGTAGAAAATAGGTCTTCAACAAACACTTTCAGCTCCCTGTAGAAAATAGGTCTTCAACAAACACTTTCAGTTCCCTGTAGAAAATAGGTCTTCAAGAAACACTTTCAGCTCCCTGTAGAAAATAGGTCTTCAACAAACACTTTCAGCTTCCTGTAGAGAATAGTTCTTCAACAAACACTTTCAGCTCCCTGTAGAGAATAGGTCTTCAACAAACACTTTCAGCTCCCTCTAGAGTATAGGCCTTCAACAAACACTTTCAGCTCCCTGTAGAGAATAAGTCTTCAATAAACACGTTCAGCTCCCTGTAAAGAATAGAGCTTCAACGAACACTTTCAGCTCCCTGTAGAGAATAGGTCTTCAACAAACACTGTCAGCTCCTTGTATAGAATAGGTCTTCAACAAACACTTTCAGCCCCCTGTAAAGAATAGATCTTCAGTAAACACTTTCAGCTCCCTGTAGAGTATAGGTCTTCAACAAACACTTTCAGCTCCCTGTAGAGAATAGGTCTTCAACAAACACTTTCAGCTCCGTGTAGAGAATAGATCTTCAACAAACACTTTCAACTCCCTGTGGAAAATAGGTCTTCAACAAACACTTTCCATGTCGTTCTGTTTCTTGTAATTTTGTGAAGATCATTCCATGCCTTCTACAATAACTATCATCATCATCTATGCCTCAATATGTCTTCTCCAAGAATATTTTAGTCTTCCACTTTGCCTTTTTCCTTGGCGATTCCAAAAATTGGACTGTTCTGTAATACTCTCATGTGGCTTCCGCAGTGTGTGTCCTATCCAGCGCCATCGTCTTCACTGAATCTCTTTATTCACATGTATTTACTGGTACATTTCCATAATTCTATGTTTTGTCCTGCCGTTTCAATCCGTTTATTCTGCGTAAGCATCCATTAATGAAGAAAGCGACATAATATACAATATAAAACATTGAAGTCCACAGAAAAAAGTACAAGTTGAAAATATTTGCTTCCAGATTAAAAAGACAAATGGCGGATTATTTTATATTGTAGGGTAACATATTCTAGAAATGAACATGCCAGCTGCGTTCGTAACTCACTAGAGGTCCAGGAATACACAACTGTAGGTGATGTCTCTCTCGTTCTAACTGGACAGTTATTTTTGCCAGACTCATTTGAATGAATGAGAAAGTTATCTTAAAGAACTGTAATACTTCAAAATCATTAATATTAGACATTACCAACCATAACTATTACCAATAATGTAGACGATGGTTAACAAAGGTTGATACACTTAACTGAACACATGAGTCTTCTCAGTAAAAATATATAAAAAAACAGTGGCGAGTCTGTGTGCATACAATTTATATAGATGCAGGAGCTACTGAGTTAAGTGATCTGTGCGTTTCATCCCTTTTAATCGTGTTTCAATATTATGATTGTTTACGATGAAAGATGATATCCTATGACAGGGAACAGACGATTGTGTTCACTCTCTGTGCGGTTTCGCCTTATGTCTTTTTTCGTGTGCTGACACTGCTGTGATGGGACTACAGCTACCTTTATTTGTTTTGGAGATGAGATAGTAATTCGGATGATTTCACTGACACGGGCGGTTGAGCAATTATGGATTTTAATTCGTTTGTAGTGATACAGGGGCCTTCCATAACCATAACCATACAATCTATAGATAAATGAAGATATGTTTCATATTTTAAACTTTTGTAAATTGTTGTGTTACATTTGTGAAGTATGTGTGAAGCCTAAACTGCTTTGGGACTAGATTTGCTGTAGGCGATGATTGGCCACAATTGTCTCACTAACAGTAAGTAAAAGTAAAGTACCCCCGTCACGCCAAGTGGCGTATAGGGAATATGGTGTTAGCGACCAGAAATTTTTCAGACCCTCAGCACATGATTTTTGAGGTAATGTGGTCGGTATTACGCCCGTGCCGCTTTACTTTCCCAGAAAAAAATCCGGTACCCATTAAAGGCTGGGTAAACCGGAAGCCGTCGGTTGGGATAGAACCCTACATCTTGTCCTTTGTAGTCCAGTTCACTAACCACTGAGCTATCACGGCTTCCCATTTACAGTACTTAATTGATTTAGTTAATAAGACTTTCTATCTATGGATATGTATAATAATACTCTTCTTATTTCAAAAAGAAACTAAGCTTTAAACTTCAATGAATCTAACGCATTCACTACCTGGAATTTATTTCTCTATAGAGGAAATGATAATAGAGAGTGGTTTCCTTGTTTGCATGAAGAACGTTATCTTTAGGTTGGCACATTGTTGTTGATAGAGGAACTTGAGAGTTTGCTTAAAGATCATCATACAATTGTGTTGAAGAAGATAGAAGATATCAAACCTTGATAGACAAGTATCACCGTTTGTGTGTGTACGTGTGTATGTGTGTATGTGTGTGTGTGTGTGTGTGTGTGTATGTGTGTGTGTGTGTTAACGTACTAATTAGATGAATTCGCTAATAAATCAAATTCTTGAGCAACTTTCTATATAATTTATAAATATTTTAGTTGAAGCCATGCCCGGAAAAATGCCGAAAATTAACTTTCACATTATCATCTTTCTGGTACCATCTCTCCTCTTGAATATTCTATTACTGGTAGAGTGCATTTAGTACTTCTCTTCATTAACCTATCAGAGTACTGCGTTATATAGTATTTAGCTTATTAAAATGCTTGCTTACAATCGTCATGCTGCAAATGTTTAGACTTGAAGAAGTTATAGTTCAATTTTAAGATAATCAGTTTCTTCTCTTTTTTCTTATTTGCTTTTAGTTACTGGAGATGTGCTGACACTCATGATGTGCTAACACTCATGATGTGCTAACACTCATGATGTGCTGATACTCGTGATATGCTAGCACTCATGGTGTGCTGACACTCATGATGTGCTGACACTCATGATGTGTTAGCACATATGATGTGCTGACACTCGTGATGTGCTAACACTCATGATGTGCTGATACTCATGATGTGCTGACACTCGTGATGTGCTAACACTCATGATGTGCTGACACTCGTGATGTGCTGACACTCATGATGTACTGACACTCGTGATGTGCTGACACTCATGGTGTGCTGACACTCGTGATGTGCTGACACTCATGATGTGCTGACACTCGTGATGTGCTAGCACTCATGGTGTGCTGATACTCATGATGTGCTGACACTCATGATGTGCTGACACTCATGATGTACTGACACTCATGAGCGACACAATAAAAGGAGATGTACCATATCCTAAAGCATCCAAGGGAAATTGAGTCACACACTCTGTTAGATCTCCTGCATCCTGTGAGATCTTTGATCTCACAATTATCGTCAAAATAAATACACCTTATAAATCAGTGCACAAAAAATACGCACATTGTTATAAACGAATACAAGCTGGAATTTGTAAGCATTTTTTAGCTGTCTCGGATCTATCATAATCGATCCAATGTCAATGGGTGCAAAGATTCAAATATAAAAGAATTGAAGTGGCATGACCTTAAACCAGGTAAGAGGTGTAATGCTGCTATACAATATACTAGGGCTAATTATATATTCTCTATTAAGATGAATAAGAGAATCCGTCGGTGCTAGATAGAGCCAGTTGTGAACTATGGAAGCGAATCATGGAGAATAGACAAACAGGTGAGAAAAAAAAAACGATTAGAAGCTACAGAGATTGGTTTTCTCTGAAGAATGTTGAAAGTTCCCTGGACAGCTAAACAGACCAACGAGGACATTCTCAAAGAGGTTAATACAAAAAGGGAGCTCCTAAAAAACATCAGACAGAAAGAATAAATATTTTTCGGGCACATCATGAGAAGAGGAAAGTTGGACAACTTGGTTACAACTGGCAAAATACCGGGAAAGAGAGATCACGGACGACAAAATAGAGAAGATACTAGATAGTTTAGTATCATGGCATGGGATACAGTCCACAATATAACTGATATGATGTACTATGGATTGAAGGATTGTGGAAGGACAAAACGGCCTACGCCAATGTTATAGTGTGACTCAGTCATGGGCGATAATGGAAGAATAGAAGAATATGACGATAGACAGAAGAATAAAAGAATGAGGCGATGACGATGTGAAGTAGGATAGTTTTAGGCGGCGTAGAAAAGACACTCTTCAGAGGATTAGGAAGGAGACGTTAAGTCTACCCAACTCAGTCGCTGAGTCGTAATCAACTTGAAGATTACCAGTGAAATGCGTACAGGTGGTCAGCCTAAAGCCAGACAGATGTTTGCTCTGGTCGACAAAGTTGCGTAACGCAACGACACGGCCGCTGGTTCCTAGGAAACTCTTATATCGGCAGACGCCTTGAAGTCCAGTGAAGACCTGAGATGAAAGCGGACAACTAAACTGCCCCGCGTAATCAAAAGACCAGGTTATCTTTACGTTCAGCGGTGATTACTCTTTGAGTCTCTGAATTGGAAATCGCCTCGAGTTTTAGTTGTTAGGGGACGGACTTAGGAAGATGGACAGGTTCGACAGGACTCCTAAAGTAATAAGACTTTAGAGATAATTAAAAAAGGCGGAGCTAGAGAGATAGTGACGGTCAGGAGACGTAGGTTAGGCCGTATCAGTGGTCGGGGGGGTGTGGTCACCTGGGACTTAAACCCCGAGACCCTGGGAACTGGGGAGATTTAGGAGAGGAGAGGCCCAGAATGCTTTTGGGGCGAGGAGCAGTAGCTAGAGGACATTTAGCTACACTCGGGCAGACTCAGCTACACTCAGCCAGACTCGAGACAATTCGGCCACACTCGGCCAGACTGAGCACATTCAGATACTAGTTCCTCAGCACTATCAGATAGAGACATGCCTGCAATATTACATTCCTTTCTGTTGCCGTGACGCAGGATTTTATTCTTTTAAAGAAGGACCTGGAAGAAAAAAAAAAAAGTAAGAATTTTCTCTTAACCAACTCTGACGTCCATCTACGCACTTCCAGCGTAAACCTACACACTTCCAGCGTAAACCTACATACTTACAGCAACGAGTGCCGTCCTCATAATTTGCAAGTACCCATGAAGTTGAGCCTAGTAATGTGTTTGTGTACAACACACCAGCGAACCTTGTCTACAGAAGTTAATCAAGCCTAGCCATCTGTGTCCAAAATAGTACATCGAAGTCCAGCGTAAGAATGGCTGCCTGTTTGTGAGACTACACCGTTTATCTTAAAATCCCGAAGAAGCGACTAAAAGTGCCAACCCGCAGTGATCTTTCCCCGAGCTATATCAAAGTAGAAGTGAACATTCATATTCATAAAGTAGAACTTCCTGTAAGGAAAGAAGTAAAAGTGAAATAGACAGAGAGAACAAAATGTGAAAATGATGTCCACATTGAGAACCTGAAAGAAGACTAAGTAGTTAATTATTGTTTTAAATTAGTATATTATTGTGTAGTTGTTAGGATGTTACATAAGTGTGTTAGGTATTCCATGGACTTCAGAAGCATGTAAGTTGGATTTTTCTTATATATTTTAGAGATGCATATGATATGTTGTAACAAGGTAGTGTGAAGTAAATAAGTTTTTTCTTGAGTGTTAGTGGAAGAAAGTAGAAATTCTTTGACTGATCTAAATAACTTGTGTGTTAATTTATACTTAATTTATAATTAATTAATTAATTATCAAGATGAAGAGAGGCATGACTCCCACTTTGCAGACCCTGCAAGAAATTAGTAGAGTCATCACCGGTTTAGAAAATAGTATTAGACAGCAAGAAATGAGTGCCAGTATCTCAAATTACTCTGGCGACCCATCCATGTTCAGACAATGGATGGCAGAAATTGAAAAGTATGCTCTCATTTTTCCTATAAATGAGGAAGACAAGAAATTAATAGCTTTTAAAACAAGTAGAGGCGAAGTATCTGACTTCATCCAGAGAAGGCTAAAGAATGAACCTTCAAGCACATGGAAGTCCCTCAAGATAGAATTAAAAACTAGGTATGCTGCTGTAGGAGATGCCTACACTGCTTTCATACTTTTGAGGAAGTTTAAACAAGAAAGAGGGGAGACAATAACTGCATACAGTAATAGACTTTTAGAGCTAGCAGAGGAATCTGGTTTAGAAAAAGATAATTTTAGTAGACAATTAATAGAGATTTTTATAGATGGACTAATATCCACAGATCTAAAACTACACTTAGCGAGGCTGAACCTGAGACGCTAGATGAAGCGATTTATATCTCTATTAAAGAAATCGGGTTCATGAAGAAATTGAATTTAAACCTACCTAAAGAAAGCCCAACCATCAGTGAATGGTTTAATAAAAGAAAAATAGTAGAAAAGCCTAGGGAGGTTAATCAAGCGAGTATTAGATGGAGAAATAAGGGACGACTAAGTGAATTGAGTAAAGAAGTATATGCAGTGAGAAGGAAACAAGGCATGTTCACGGAAGAAGATTAGCACCCCAGGAATCTAGGTGGAGATGGAATGACAAAGACAAACTGCTGGACGTAAGAGCTATGAAATAAATAGTGTAGACAGGATTGAAATGAATAAAGTGAATTGTAAATCAAAAGTTTGGGCACAGCATGTTAATCAAACACCCAGGCGTGGTTGGCAAGATCCCTCTGGAGTCAAAGAGAAGCGCGCAACCAAGCACGTGGATGCGAGAACGACCAAGTGGTCCAAATCAAACGGCCCAAACATCAAGACCAACAGGCTGTCTAGCCTGAAACAATACAAATTAATCAGAAAGGAGAAGGAATTAGAAGAGACTGAGAACAGAATAATCGACAGTGCTACACAAACAGAAGGTACTGATAGAGAAGTATTAGTGACACAGGTAAGCAGTGCACAAACACAGACTGTAGAGGTTAGAGGACAAACTAAACATAATGATAAGATAACACAAACGAGGGAGGTGAAGAAACAAGTTAGAGACGCCTGTGTGGCTACAAACATCTTAGAAGATGTGATATCAAGAAAAGATGCCGAGATAAGAATTATGGAAAAGAGAAGTGAAAGAGATGAGTTGATGCTACTAGAGCTGAAAGACACAGTAGATAGGCTAGAGTGCAAAAACAAGTGTCTAGAGACGAGAATTAAAGAGCTTGAAGAACAAGAGTCTGAGACTGACAGACACAGTGTATGTATGATTCGAGAAGTTGATGAGATGAAAGCACAGAATAGCCAACTTTTAGGTGAAGTTAAAGTGTCCAAGGATTTAGTTGTAAGTTTAAGAAAGGAGAAATCAGAAGTAGATGACAAAGTAAAGAACCTAATACGAGAGAAGTCTGACTTAGAGGAAGAGGTAGCGTCTCTAAGGCGAAAGAAATCTACTACAGAAAATTTGAAAAAGGAAAACGAGAAAGGGAAACTTGATAGGATAGAACGCAACAGTGATACAAATAGCGTAGAGGTTGTAAGTAAAGGTGCTGAGAAGAAAATTAACGAACTAGCAGTGTTTCATGCATTAGAGAAAGCAGCTGATAAATATGCGCGTGAAATGGACAAGGAATTAGAGGATATGGCAGATGGGGTAAAAGGTAGCAAGAAACGTCCTGAAACTGACAGATTGCCTACAATACGAGAAAGGAGGGTTGCTGCCATAAATGAAGAGTTTGAAAAGACCCAAATAGAAAAGGCAGAGCAAGTGAAATTTTGGCCATTGGGAACACCAGAACGTGATGCCATTATCGCTGAAAGAAGAAGAAAAGACGATGAAAGAGTCAAAGTAGACCTGCCTTTTGCCATACGATTGGGACGACGGCAAGAGTTTTTTGACCACCAGAAAGAAATAGATAAAGGTAACAGATTCAGAGAAGATCATAGGTCAGAAAGAGGAGACCTGACAACCACTAGTGATGGAAGAGATAAAAGATACAAAAAGAAGAAACATACATATTAAGAATTGTAATTATTTTACTTGTGGATGTTGTAACTAATAAGGTGTAAGAGTCTACTAACTTTTAGACGAATTTTAAATGTATAATGTCAGTGTGCACTGAATGATGAGTAGGAGTCTGTAAATGTACTGTTGCCTTAATGAGGAGACAGAACTATATGTATGAAGATGTTAGTGAGTCACCTGAAGTAAACAAACAAAATGGTAACCATGTTTACATCGGTTTAAAAAAGTTTGAGTCAAGTTAAGAGAACTCAGAATTTACAGAAAATAGAGTATTCATGGAGAGAAAAACATAGGGAACTAAGAAGAGTGAGTCAGTGACCCGAGTTGGAGAGACTCTATGAGTTATATAGGAATTCCAAGTGTGGAACAGCATTGTGAGATGTACACATGTGTGTATGAAGTGTGTTGTGGATAGTTTAATGGAAGTCTAGACAGACTAGATTCTGTATCAATTTAAGTCATAATTTTGATTGCTATGTGTTTGTGATTACTCTATGCTTCAATGTTCGGTCTGTCCAAGACTGTGGGGTGTATGATTTGAGGAGAAACATGTTGGGAAATGCACATTTTTTAAAATACAATTTTATGAAAATGTAATTATATGTTGACGGGGAGAATTGCCTAAAATTTAGGAATATGCGGGGAGAAGGAACAGATAAGAAGACTGTCGACCCGACATGAGTTGATCAGTAAATTAAGCCTGTGGCTAAGATATTCTGTAAGAAAGCGTATTGCTATGCAGACAACTTTATTAGCAGTGCCAGAAGAGCACGTGTTCAGGGAGAATAAGAGAACAGAGTAGACGGGTCTTGTTTCTTTTTTCAGAACTGGCACAGATATGATGCCGAAGAAAGACTAAACACGTCTTATTAGGCAATTAAGAGAGTACAGTGCGAAGGCCGATCGAGCCTTAAATATTCAGAATTGATGTTTCCACAAATGTTTTGTATACATGAGACACATGTTGTTGTCGCAAAGATGTTTATTGAATGTCATGATATTGTTGTAGAATTATGAATGTTGTATATGTAAACACCAATTACAGAACCTACCAGTTTAAATTAAGAGACGGAAAGAAATGTGGGTTAGACATAGACAAAACAGACGATGACCTCAATTTAGCTGGCCTACATTCAGGTTAGGTCCAGAGTGACGTCACGTTAGTCAGAGGCTTCAAAGCAAAACAAAGTGGCATGGCAGAGCGATGTTGTAAGATGATTGTATACATGATGGGTTTTTCTTTTGAGATTCCAGTTTATAGATGTTGAATTTGTATTTCTAATTGTTGTAATAATTGATGTACAATGAGAAAAAGGAAATTAGTTAGCCCATTAAGGAAGTAGAAAGAGAGCAGTCACACTATGTTTTTATTTTGAGTTAAATTGATCTATGAATATATCAATTCAACTGAAATGTTGACGGAGATATATGTTATAGTGTGACTCAGTCATGGGCGATAATGGAAGAATAGAAGAATATGACGATAGACAGAAGAATAAAAGAATGAGGCGATGACGATGTGAAGTAGGATAGTTTTAGGCGGCGTAGAAAAGACACTCTTCAGAGGATTAGGAAGGAGACGTTAAGTCTACCCAACTCAGTCGCTGAGTCGTAATCAACTTGAAGATTACCAGTGAAATGCGTACAGGTGGTCAGCCTAAAGCCAGACAGATGTTTGCTCTGGTCGACAAAGTTGCGTAACGCAACGACACGGCCGCTGGTTCCTAGGAAACTCTTATATCGGCAGACGCCTTGAAGTCCAGTGAAGACCTGAGATGAAAGCGGACAACTAAACTGCCCCGCGTAATCAAAAGACCAGGTTATCTTTACGTTCAGCGGTGATTACTCTTTGAGTCTCTGAATTGGAAATCGCCTCGAGTTTTAGTTGTTAGGGGACGGACTTAGGAAGATGGACAGGTTCGACAGGACTCCTAAAGTAATAAGACTTTAGAGATAATTAAAAAAGGCGGAGCTAGAGAGATAGTGACGGTCAGGAGACGTAGGTTAGGCCGTATCAGTGGTCGGGGGGGTGTGGTCACCTGGGACTTAAACCCCGAGACCCTGGGAACTGGGGAGATTTAGGAGAGGAGAGGCCCAGAATGCTTTTGGGGCGAGGAGCAGTAGCTAGAGGACATTTAGCTACACTCGGGCAGACTCAGCTACACTCAGCCAGACTCGAGACAATTCGGCCACACTCGGCCAGACTGAGCACATTCAGATACTAGTTCCTCAGCACTATCAGAAAGAGACAGGCAGATGTACTTAAGAATACTATACGGAGTATACGGTCAACAAGATAGATAGATAACTATCAGATAGAGACATGCCTGCAATACCAAACGGGATGGCACATGATGGTGATGATTATTATGAAGCTTATGATGAGGCTTAGTGTGATCGTTTTATCTGCTCTGATATAAGGCTGGATATACCCAAACAGAACGTCTCTCATAGCTGTGATATAATGCTGGATCTAACCAGACAGAACGTCTCTCATTGCTGTGATATCAGGCTGGATCTAACCAGACAGAACGTCCCTCATTGCTGTTATATAAGGCTGGATCTAACCAGACAGAACGTCCCTCATTGCTGTGATATAAGGCTAGATCTAACCACACAGAACGTCTCTCATTGCTGTGATATAAGGCCGGATCTAACCAGACAGAACGTCTCTCCTTGCTGTGATGTAAGACTGGATCTAACCAGACAGAACGTCCCTCCTTGTGATATAAGGCTGGATCTAACAAGACAGAACGTCTCTCCTTGTGATATAAGGCTGGATCTAACCAGACAGAACGTCTCTCATTGCTGTGATATAAGGCTGGATCTAATCAGACAGAACGTCTCTCATTGCTGTGATATCAGGCTGGATCTAACCAGACAGAACGTCCCTCATTGCTGTTATATAAGGCTGGATCTAACCAGACAGAACGTTCCTCATTGCTGTGATATAAGACTGGATCTAACCAGACAGAACGTCTCTCATTGATGTGATATAAGGCCGGATCTAACCAGACAGAACGTCTCTCCTTGCTGTGATATAAGGCCGGATCTAACCAGACAGAACGTCTCTCCTTGTGATATAAGGCTGGATCTAACCAGACAGAACGTCTCTCCTTGTGATATAAGGCCGGATCTAACCAGACAGAACGTCTCTCATTGCTGTGATATAAGGCTGGATCTAACTAGACAGAACGTCTCTCCCGGCTGTGATATAAGGCTGGATCTAACCAGACAGAACGTCTCTCCTTGCTGTGATATAAGGCTGGATCTAACCAGACAGAACGTCTCTCCTTGCTGTGATATAAAGCCCGATCTAACTAGACAGAACGTCTCTCCTTGCTGTGATATAAGGCCGGATCTAACCAGACAGAACGTCCCTCATTGTTGTGATATAAGGCTGGATCTAACCAAACAGAACGTCTCTCGTTGCTGTGATATAAGGCCGGAACTAACCAAACAGAACATCTCTCCTTGCTGTGATATAAGGCTTGATCTAACCAGACAGAACGTCTCTCCTTGCTGTGATATAAGGCTGGATCTAACCAGACAGAACGTCTCTCCTTGTGATATAAGGTTGGATCTAACCAGACAGAACGTCTCTCCTTGTGATATAAGGTTGGATCTAACCAGACAGAACGTCTCTCCTTGTGATATAAGGTTGGATCTAACCAGACAGAACGTCTCTCCTTGTGATATAAGGTTGGATCTAACCAGACAGAACGTCTCTCCTTGTGATATAAGGTTGGATCTAACCAGACAGAACGTCTCTCCTTGTGATATAAGGCTGGATCTAACCAAACAGAACGTCTCTCGTTGCTGTGATATAAGGCCGGATCTAACCAAACAGAACATCTATCCTTGCTGTGATATAAGGCTTGATCTAACCAGACAGAACGTCTCTCCTTGCTGTGATATAAGGCTGGATCTAACCAGACAGAACGTCTCTCCTTGTGATATAAGGTTGGATCTAACCAGACAGAACGTCTCTCCTTGTGATATAAGGTTGGATCTAACCAGACAGAACGTCTCTCCTTGCTGTGATATAAGGCTGGATCTAACCAAACAGAACATCTCTCATTGCTGTGATATAAGGCTGGATCTAACCAAACAGAACGTCTCTCATTGCAGTGATATAAGGCTGGATCTAACCAGACAGAACATCCCTCATTGCAGTGATATAAGGCTGGATCTAACCAAACAGAACGTCTCTCATTGCTGTGATATCAGGCTGGATCTAACCAAACAGAACGTCTCTCCTTGCTGTGATATAAGGCCGGTATTAACCAGACAGAACGTCTCTCCTTGCTGTGATATAAGGCCGGATCTAACCAGACAGAACGGCTCTCCTTGCTGTGATATAAGGCCGGATCTAACCAGACAGAACGTCTCTCCTTGCTGTGAGGTAAGGCCGGATCTAACCAGACAGAACGTCTCTCCTTGCTGTGATATAAGGCTGGATCTAACCAGACAGAACGTCCCTCATTGCTGTGATATAAGCCTGGATCTAACCAGACAGAACGTCTCTTCTTGCTGCGATATAAGGCCGGATCTAACCAGGCAGAACGTCTCTCCTTGCTGTGATATAAGGCCGGATCTAACAAGACAGAACGTCTCTCCTTGCTGTGATATAAGGCCGGATCTAACCAGACAGAACGTCTCTCCTTGCTGTGATATAAGGCCGGATCTAACCAGACAGAACGTCTCTCATTGCTGTGATATAAGGCCGGATCTAACCAGACAGAACGTCTCTCATTGCTGTGATATAAGGCTGGATCTAACCAGACAGAACGTCTCTCCTTTGCTGTGATATAAGGCCGGATCTAACCAGACAGAATACCTCTCCTTGATCTCTTCTATAGAACAGAATTACAGTGTAGAAATCAACTATCAAGGAGAACATCATTTGGGATTTCTAGATTCTGTCTCAAATAGCCAGAATTCGAACACAATTAATATCATAAAATATCATAGGCTCAGAATTACAAAGACCTATACTCAATCACAATTCACATTATACTCACACACTCCAGATTGAAATCTATAAATCTACAACTGCAAATCAGTTGCCTCTAACTGGCTATCACTAGAACTTCTATGTCCTTTAAATCTGTGCACGATGTACCGAAACTTCTACATCATTCTCTTTTTGACTAACTTCATATTTCTAACTATTTGGCTTATCTTTCTATTTCATTACTAGCTATCTATACTTCTTAATTCTGATATTCTGCCATGTAAGACTATGATTTTCAGCCATGATTTTTTTAATTCTTTATTTTATTTTTATTTTTTTTTGCGTTCGCCACCTTTCACTTCTGGCGAAGTCCGCAGTCGTGTTCACATGGCTCCTTGTGATATAAGGCCGGATCTAACCAAACAGAACGTCTCTCATTGCTATTATATAAGGCTGAATCTAACCAGACAGAACGTCTCTCATTGCTATTATATAAGGCTGAATCTAACCAGACAGAACGTCTCTCCTTCCTGTGATATAATGCTGGATCTAACTAGACAGAACGTCTCTCCTTGCTGTGATATAAGGCTGGATCTAACCAGACAGAACGTCTCTCCTTGCTGTGATATAAGGCCGGATCTAACCAGACAGAACGTCTCTCCTTGCTGTGATATCAGGATGGATCTAACCAGATAGAACGTCTCTCCTTGCTGTTATATAAGGCCGGATCTAACCAGACAGAACGTCCCTCATTGTTGTGATATAAGGCTGGATCTAACCAAACAGAACGTCTCTCCTTGATGTGATATAAGGCTGGATCTAACCAAACAGAACGTCTCTCCTTGCTGTGATATAAGGCCGGATCTAACCAAACAGAACGCCTCTCCTTGCTGTGATATAAGGCTTGATCTAACCAGACAGAACGTCTCTCTTTGCTGTGATATAAGGTTGGATCTAACCAGACAGAACGTCTCTCCTTGTGATATAAGGCTGGATCTAACCAGACAGAACGTCTCTCCTTGTGATATAAGGCTGGATCTAACCAGACAGAACGTCTCTCCTTGTGATATAAGGCTGGATCTAACCAGACAGAACGTCTCTCATTGCTGTGATATCAGGATGGATCTAACCAGACAGAACGTCCCTCATTGATGTTATATAAGGCTGGATCTAACCAGACAGAACGTCCCTCATTGTTGTGATATAAGGCTGGATCTAAATAAAACAGAACGTCTCTCATTGCTGTGATATCAGGATGGATCTAACCAGACAGAACATCCCTCATTGTTGTGATATAAGGCTGGATCGAACCAAACAGAACGTCTCTCCTTGCTGTGATATAAGGCTGGATCTAACCTAACAGAACGTCTCTCCTTGCTGTGATATAAGGCCGAATCTAACCAGACAGAACGTCTCTTCTTGCTGTGATATGAGGTCGGATCTAACCAGACAGAACGTCTCTCCTTGTGATATAAGGCTGGATCTAACCAGACAGAACGTCTCTCCTTGCTGTGATATAAGGCCGGTACTAACCAGACAGAACGTCTCTTCTTGCTGCGATATAAGGCCGGTTCTAACCAGACAGAAAGTTTCTCCAAGCTGTGATGTACGGCCGGATCTAACCAGACAGAACGTCTCTCCTTGCTGTGATATAAGGCCGGATCTAACCAGACAGAACGTCTCTCCTTGCTGTGATATAAGGCCGGATCTAACCAGACAGAATGTCTCTCTTTGCTGTGATATAATGCCGGATCTAACCAGACAGAACGTCTCTCCTTGCTGTGATATAAGGCCGGATCTAACCAGACAGAACGTCTCTCCTTTGCTGTGATATAAGGCCGGATCTAACCAGACAGAATACCTCTCCTTGATCTCTTCTATAGAACAGAATAACAGTGTAGAAATCAACTATCAAGGAGAACATCATTTAGGATTTCTAAATTCTGTCTCAAATAGCCAGGACTCTAACACATTTAATATCATAAAATATCATAGGCTCAGAATTACAAAGACCTATACTCAATCACAATTCACATTATACTCACACACTCCAGATTGAAATCTATAAATCTACAACTGCAAATCAGTTGCCTCTAACTGGCTATCACTAGAACTTCTATGTCCTTTAAATCTGTGCACGATGTACCGAAACTTCTACATCATTCTCTTTTTGACTAACTTCATATTTCTAACTATTTGGCTTATCTTTCTATTTCATTACTAGCTATCTATTCTTCTTAATTCTGATATTCAGCCATGTAAGTCTATGATTTTCAGCCATGATTTTTTTAATTCTTTATTTTATTTTTATTTTCTTTTTTTGCGTTCGCCACCTTTCACTTCTGGCGAAGTCCGCAGTCGTGTTCACATGGCTCCCTCGCCCCACAGGCAGAGAACTCAATTTTCGTAGGTAATCATATTTTCTCCGGCGATTAATAATTGACATTTCAAGCCGGGTCTCGCTGCTGAGACCAGGGGTGGTTGCCGCAGGGAGAAATCACAAATAAAAATCCAATCTGGTAAAACTGGGATTTGAACTCACTACCAATCTGTCTCAAGGCCGGCGTCTTGCCTCGAGACCAACAATCCCCCTATATGGATTTCATACACTTTCTACAATATTCGGTCGTCATCTTTATCTAGATATTTTATTTTGTTTCCCAAAATGTATAAATTTTTCTCTCTGTGGTGTACGTGGCCAAACAAGCGTAACCTACGTTGTTTGAGTAGCGTGTAGATGTTCGGGAGGCCTGTGCAAGGCATGACCTCCATGTTTGTCACTTTGTCCTTCCATATAATACCAAGAATACGGTGCTGGCATCGCAAATGGACTGCATTTAGTCTTTTCTCCTACTTTGCATGAGTTGTCCATGATTCACTGCCATACAGAAGGATACTAATGATGCTGACATTGTAAACTGTGGCCTTTGTTTTAATCGTCAGTTTGCTGTTTTGCTAAGTAGGCCCAGAAAGACGGGAGAAGGTGGTAACAGCTTTACAAATGTTGATGTCAATTTTTGTCTCTAAAGATAGCTGTTGTTGATGATAGACCCCAAGCAGCTATACTGCTGCACATCAAGATTGTAGTTGTCAATATATCATGAACGTTAGGATGGGGATAATGCTGGAGCATTGTAGGATAGGCAATGTAAATATAATATCGCAGTAAAAGTGTGCATAGCGTTGAGGAGTAAAGGGGAAATAATTAGAGTATAAGTGTCCAATAGATGATGTGTAGGTGACTAGAGTGCCCGTATAAAAGTTGAAGGTGGCTATGTTTTCAGTGTAAACACTGTGAGTAACTATTGTCAGTGTAAAATATGTTGATAACTCTATTATGACTGTAAAAACTGGAAGTTATTCTATCGTCAGTGTAAAATATGAAGGTAACTCTATTGTCGGTGTAAAATATGAAGGTAACTCTATTGTCGGTGTAAAATATGAAGGTAACTCTATTGACAGTGTAAAATATGAAGGTAACTCTATTGACAGTGTAAAATATGTTGCTAACTCTATTGCGACTGTAAAAACTGGAAGTAACTCTATTGTCGGTGTAGAATATGAAGGTAACTCTATTGACAGTGTAAAATATGAAGGTAACTCAATTGACAGTGTAAAATATGAAGGTAACTTTATTGAGAGTGTAAAATATGAACGTAATTCTATTGAGAGTGTAAAATATGAAGGGAACTCTATTGACAGTGTAAAATATGAATGTAATTCTATTGAGAGTGTAAAATATGAAGGTAATTCTATTGTCAGTGTAAAATATGAAGGTAATTCTATTGACAGTGTAAAATATGAAGGTAATTCTATTGTCAGTATAAAATATGAAGGTAATTCTATTGTCAGTGTAAAATATGAAGGTAATTCTATTGTCAATGTAAAAGCTGCTTGCTAAAATGTTAATTGTTGGGATGTGAGTTCATTGACATTCATTGTTACGGTGTAGGATAATATGGTGTTATTGTAAAAAAGAAAAGACGCGTGTAGCTTTGGTGTAACTGTTAATAGAGAACTGTGGGCGTGGTACGTGTAGCTATAGCATAAGTGACGAGTCGTAATGTCACGGTGGGTAAGGAGGTTGTATGACCGAGAGGACATGAGTTGTACTGCAGGAGGTTAGAAATATAACACAACTTTAAATGGGGTAGTGGACAATTTGTCTTTCTTTGATGACGGCAATTTACTGTTTGTGTTATATATATATATATATATATATATATATATATATATATGTGGTTATGCAACAAAGCAAGAGGTAATTATATATAAATGTGTGACTGTGTGATTTATGTGTATATGCCTTTCTGTATGTGTGCAATTTTAACATTTATGTGAGTTTCTACCTGCTTTCCTTCTTGCCACTTTCCCCTGTGTTCACAGCTGTCCACACATGAAATACACGATGCATGAGATGTTCCAAGAGAAACTCGTCCATTGATCTAAGCCTTCAAGCAACAGAACGTAATTTTCTATTGATAAATTACAGCTAAGATCCCACACAATATATGTTGATGTAAATAAAGTATTAATGTTTCGCTGATCAAATAATATATCAAATAAATGAGGAAGTAAAGTTCGTTTTACTTTATCAAAAGCAGATCTGTTGATGTGACCACAAAAAAGGATATTGAAAAATGATATCTTTTATAGTGAAGTTCAGTCTAGAGAATTACTTTATATTTCTTCTTTTTTTCACTTTATAGGACTTTAGAAAGAAACGGAAAACCATCAAATTAACAATAAATAATATTCTGTCTTCATATGAAGGGGAGGCAACCAATACTTGTATTCTTGTTTTGTTTGAAGTATAGACGAGGAGTACAAATGTACATTATTCGACGTTAAAGGTCAAAGTAAAGTACGAGACTTGAATAGGTGTTTAGTTTTCACCCATATATGCTTGACCGCCAAACCAGAAGTGTTCGGAGACTTCTGGACAATGTCGTTTCAGGCATCTAAATTCACGATGCGATGCAGCATTTCTCACTTTCCCAGAGTACTACTACCCTGATATACATTTTTGCCAGTGGCAGGGTCGACCGCGGGGATACTTTTCTTTTTACAACCATGAGTATAATTCACCATGTCGTCAGCGGGATTTGAACACATTCGACGTTACTTTTGGGTAACTGCATGTCCTATCATTTAGGAGAAGTAGAACGCATTCTGACGTATGCAAGTCTGTGTGATACCCGTAGGCAAGTTGGAGATCTTGTTGAGCTACCACATCTGGGACAGTGACAGCTAGACGGAAGGTTGGAGATCTTGTTGAACTGCCACATCTGGGACAGTGACAGCTAGACGGAAGGTTGGAGATCTTGTTGAGCTGCCACATCTGGGACAGTGACAGCTAGACGGAAAGTTGGAGATATTGTTGAGCTGCCACATCTGGGACAGTGACAGCTAGACGGAAAGTTGGAGATCTTGTTGAGCTGCCACATCTGGTACAGTGACAGCTAGACGGAAAGTTGGAGATCTTGTTGAGCTGCCACATCTGGGACAGTGACAGCTAGACGGAAAGTTGGAGATCTTGCTGAGCTGCCACATCTGGGACAGTGACAGCTAGACGGAAGGTTGGAGATCTTGTTGAGCTGCCACATCTGGGACAGTAACAGCTAGACGGAAGGTTGGAGATCTTGTTGAGCTGTCACATCTGGGACAGTGACAGCTAGACGGAAAGTTGGAGATATTGTTGAGCTGTCACATCTGGGACAGTGACAGCTAGACGGAAGGTTGGAGATCTTGTTGAGCTGCCACATCTGGGACAGTGACAGCTAGACGGAAAGTTGGAGATATTGTTGAGCTGTCACATCTGGGACAGTGACAGCTAGACGGAAGGTTGGAGATCTTGTTGAGCTGCCACATCTGGGACAGTGACAGCTAGACGGAAGGTTGGAGATCTTGTTGAGCTGCCACATCTGGGACAGTGTCAGCTAGACGGAAAGTTGGAGATCTTGTTGAGCTGCCACATCTGGGACAGTGACAGCTAGACGGAAAGTTGGAGATCTTGTTGAGCTGCCACATCTGGGACAGTGACAGCTAGACGGAATGTTGGAGATCTTGTTGAGCTGCCACATCTGGGACAGTGACAGCTAGACGGAAGGTTGGAGATCTTGTTGAGCTGCCACATCTGGGACAGTGACAGCTAGACGGAAGGTTGGAGATCTTGTTGAGCTGCCACATCTGGGACAGTGACAGCTAGACGGAAGGTTGGAGATCTTGTTGAGCTGCCACATCTTGGACAGTGACAGCTAGACGGAAAGTTGGAGATATTGTTGAGCTGCCACATCTGGGACAGTGACAGCTAGACGGAAAGTTGAAGCAACTGGGACAGTGACAGCTAGACGGAAAGTTGGAGATATTGTTGAGCTGCCACATCTGGGACAGTGACAGCTAGACGGAAGGTTGGAGATCTTGTTGAGCTGTCACATCTGGGACAGTGACAGCTAGACGGAAAGTTGGAGATATTGTTGAGCTGCCACATCTGGGACAGTGACAGCTAGGTGGAAAGTTGGAGATATTGTTGAGCTGTCACATCTGGGACAGTGACAGCTACGCGGAAGGTTGGAGATCTTGTTGAGCTGCCACATCTGGGACAGTGGCAGCTAGACGGAAAGTTGGAGATATTGTTGAGCTGTCACATCTGGGACAGTGACAGCTAGACGGAAGTTTGGAGATCTTGTTGTGCTGCCACATCTGGGACAGTGACAGCTAGACGGAAGGTTGGAGATCTTGTTGAGCTGCCACATCTGGGACAGTGACAGCTAGACGGAAGGTTGGAGATATTGTTGAGCTGCCACATCTGGGACAGTGACAGCTAGACGGAAGGTTGGAGATCTTGTTGAGCTGCCACATCTGGGACAGTGACAACTAGACGGAAAGTTGGAGATCTTGTTGAGCTGCCACATCTGGGACAGTGACAGCTAGACGGAAAGTTGAAGATCTTGTTGAGCTGCCACATCTGGGACAGTGACAGCTAGACGGAATGTTGGAGATCTTGTTGAGCTGCCACATCTGGGACAGTGACAGCTAGACGGAAGGTTGGAGATATTGTTGAGCTGCCACATCTGGGACAGTGACATCTAGACGGAAGGTTGGAGATATTGTTGAGCTGCCACATCTGGGACAGTGACAGCTAGACGGAAGGTTGGAGATATTGTTGAGCTGCCACATCTGGGACAGTGACAGCTAGACGGAAGGTTGGAGATATTGTTGAGCTGTCACATCTGGGACAGTGGCAGCTAGACGGAAAGTTGGAGATCTTGTTGAGCTGCCACATCTGGGACAGTGACAGCTAGACGGAAAGTTGGAGATATTTTTGAGCTGCCACATCTGGGACAGCGGCAGCTAGACGAAAGGTTGGAGATATTGTTGAGCTGTCACATCTGGGACAGTGGCAGCTAGACGGAAAGTTGGAGATCTTGTTGAGCTGTCACATCTGGGACAGTGACAGCTAGACGGAAGGTTGGAGATATTGTTGAGCTGTCACATCTGGGACAGTGACAGCTAGACGGAAAGTTGGAGATATTGTTGAGCTGCCACATCTGGGACAGTGACAGCTAGACGGAAGGTTGGAGATCTTGTTGAGCTGCCACATCTGGGGCAGTGACAGCTAGACGGAGGGTTGGAGATCTTGTTGAGCTGCCACATCTGGGACAGTGACAGTTAGACGGAAAGTTGAAGATCTTGTTGAGCTGCCACATCTGGGACAGTGACAGCTAGACGGAAAGTTGCAGATCTTGTTGAGCTGCCACATCTGGGACAGTGACAGCTAGCCGGAAGGTTGGATATCTTGTTGAGCTGCCACATCTGGGACAGTGACAGCTAGACGGAAGGTTGGATATCTTGTTGAGCTGCCACATCTGGGACAGTGACAGCTAGACGGAAAGTTGAAGATTTTGTTGAGCTGCCACATCTGGGACAGTGACAGCTAGACGGAAAGTTGGAGATCTTGTTGAGCTGCCACATCTGGGACAGTGACAGCTCGACGGAAGGTTGGAAATCTTGTTGAACTGTCACATTTGGGACAGTGACAGCTAGACGGAAAGGTGGAGATCTTGTTGAGCTGCCACATCTGGGACAGTGACAGCTTAGACGGAAAGTTGGAGATCTTGTTGAGCTGCCACATTTGGGACAGTGACAGCTAGACGGAAAGTTGGAGATCTTGTTGAGCTGCCACATTTGGGACAGTGACAGCTAGATTGGAATGTGGTGGCTGAAGCTATGGCAGTAGTTCGGTGTTGTTATTGGTTATGATCTCCACTCTATCTAGGTAGGTTGGTGATATCAAGTGCAGATAATATTATGAGATGAAAAGTATATATATACATATATATATATATATATATATATATATATATATATATATATATATATATTTATTTATATATATATATATATATATATATTATTATTATTATTATTACCCCTTCCTCATTAGATGGATCGCTACAGCACTGTTTCAAAGAAAGGTGTTACTCGAATGTGGAAGTTGGCCAATATCCATTTTTCCAGGGCTGCCACAAGGCTCACCATTATCACCAGTTCTATTTAACGTGTACACAATAACGATCATGGAACAACAGCTGGATGGTAGGAGAAGAACTATGATTTTTACTGATGATATTCTGGTATATCGAAGATATCTGGTATAGGGAAGAGGCAGAAGTCAAATCGCCTTAACAATGCAAGACGAACTAGATCGCATCTCTTTGTGGTGTGGAGTATCAAGTGCATTGGTTAATATTAATAAAGCATCTATTGTATGGATCTCACTTAGCAATCATATCGTTAACACGGAAACACCGGTGGTACGAATGGGGGCTGATGAGGTGACCAAGGACAGGGTGATGACGTACCTCGGAGTTAAGTTTCATCGCAGCCTGTGTTTTCAAGACCAGGTCGACCATGTGATAACAAAATCCCGCAAAGGATTAGCAGCCTTGAAGATCATGAAAGTTGCAAACATCGAGCAGAGGCTACTTATCCTCCTGTTCCAGGGTCTAGTCCTTGCACCAATCGAGTATGCCCTGGCAGTTCTTATAATCAGTAAGAAGAAAACTGACAAGCTGGAGAAAATACCGAATGAAGCTATGCGCATTATCTTGGGGTGTACGAGGGACACTCCCTGTATAGCAATGAGGTATCTTCTTGACTTTCCAACCATGGATCACAGAATCAAGATCTGGAGGGCATGAGCATACCTGAAGATTAGTGTAGATAAAGAGCATCCATTGCATCATGAGCTCGAAACAGAGAAGGGTGTCAGGCTAAAAAGAGGCAAATCATGGGTGAGCCGAGCAGAAGGTGTCATAAAACAGGTCTGTGGGCCACCCACATTAACGCTGGCGAGCAGTGGATACCGGTTCCTACATCATTCGAGGGGACATTCTCGTGCATTGTCACCCTCGACAGGAAAAGTAGGGAGCAGAACTCAGTCGTGGTCAATGCTGAGGTCAACGGTCTCATCTGCGATAACACCGATGAGAAAAATGCAGTCATCTATACAGACGGATCTTTAATACGACATCAAAGAAGTGCATGGGCATTTACAGCACCCTCGGCAGGCAGAATAGTCCAGTAAGACAGTGGTACATACGTTATGACCACGAGTAGCATGACGATGGAGGTGATGGCAGTGACCAAGGCATACATCTGGCTAGAGTCACAAGACTACAACCACGCCTGTGTACTGAGTGATTCGATGAGCATGATAAGAAAAGTGGAAGCGGGCTCTGTACACATGCAATGGGTAAAGTCATTGCATAAATAAAAAATACGTAAGGTCACCTTTGTCTACGTCCTAGGACATGCTGGAGTACGGGGAAATGAATGGATGGACAGGATGGCTCGCTGCGTTATTGTTGCGGACGGTCAATCAATGGATCGGGCGGATATCATCAACGCCCTCTGGGAAGTTGGAAGGACATAGGACTTCGATAACCATGAGTCCACGTCACTCTTTCGGATGAAAGAGATGAGAGCTAAGATGGGCACAGGCAGAAACAAAAAACTTAGTGGGCGTGTAAGAAGACTAATCAACCAAAAGAGAACTGGAATCGTCAGTTGATGGACACTGCGTGACTTGCTGAAGAGGGGATCTGAGCACCTATGGACATGTTCGGAGTGCAATTATGATGATCCGCTAATAACTCAATAACTCAATAAATTAATAACTCAGTATCAAGTGCAGAGACAACGGCAACGATCATCGACTTGTGAAGGTTCTTCCAACTGTCTTATAACTATATAACTGTCTCAACTATATTATCAAGATACCCAAGATCAATACATAACATACGATAAGAAACTGACACGGAAACACAACTTAGGCCTTTTAAAACCCTGTTTTTATTCATGCAGCGACATGTGACTAAAACATGGGTTATCAACAAATCAGCTGAAAAAAAAAACATAGGCTCCTTTGAAAACAAATCTCACAAAAGAATAGGAATAGTCGGAAAGAGCAGACTGTGAAATGATCAACAGGTCCATTTAAAAAAAAAAAAACTTTAAACATCAGAAAATTGGTGGCTAATAAAGATAAGGACAATACATTAAAGCACTATGTAATGTAGAACGACATGGTTTCATAGGAAACACTGCTAAGGAAAGCACGGTGCAGAGAGAGAGAGAGAGAGTGAGAGAGAGAGAGAGAGAGAGAGAGAGAGAGGAGGGCTAGATAGATAGATAGAAAGAGAGAGAAAGCGGGGTAACCAATAAGAAGACTTGTGTAAAATATAACAAAATAACTAGGAGTGCTCTATTGTGAACCTATTCCCAAACAGGATGATTGAAGGTTCTTAATCTTGCTCGGTTCCAGATGGGGGCAGTAACTACTGAGCGAAGTTGTAATAGTCTTAACTACAAGGACTACAATGCAGTGATAAAAGTATAAGCTATATTGCATTTTCGGGAATTTGAGCCGAGTACTCATCTGGAGTGTTTTATTTCAGGCATTTCGACGTGCTTGACTGTTTTGTTTCTTTTCCTTTGAAAATGCCACAGAACGTGTTTCGTTCTTTCTTATTAATCTAATTACCACAGTACTGGCGGTGATTACTTTAGTCTGTTTGCATTTATTAAAAGTTCCGAACTGCGAATCAAGTGTATAGACTGTATACCATTTAGAAACTGGTCTCCTACAACAGTAAGTGTTGCATGTAAGGAGCATTTTAAAGTGACAGATGTAACTGTAAATGATACTTTCACAGATACGGCTGGAATTGCTCATGTTTTACTCACAGGTCATTCATCTTTTAAGCCAAAGATATATTCGTTTGCAGAGTTTCGTGGGTACTTTTCAATTCAAGTGAAAAAAAAACCACAAAAAAGATCCAGTGGAAAGTGGAAAAAATTAAATTGATACTGAACAAAGTAAATAAAAGAAAGTGGCTGTAACTGTATGTTATAAATGATTTGGAAGATCTAACGCCACATTATGCCATTAACGTGAAGCGCTTATTGGAGAAGCCTTGGAAATATTGTCTGATTAATGTAGAACTTAGCATCTACTTCATGTTTTACACACAATCGTTGTAGAAACAATCCCTGCTGGTTTTATTTATCTAACTGTAAAAATTTGTACAGGGCTATTGCATTTGTTAGTGATGACGAGAATGGAACAGATACATATGAAGTTAATTGTACAAAGCAATAAAATTTAAAGGTGGTCACAGTTGGAAAATGTACTTATGTCTGTCTGCGATCAGGACTCAGTCAGAGTAGGATCCCAGACTCTCACATGAAGTCAGCTATTGGGCCAAGTCTGTAATTATTAATTGCAAGGAATTTAGCCTTTCTAACAACACATGTGTGCATGATCTAGATTGAAAGATTACACGAACTTACTTACAGTACATTTTTGATGCGCTACAGGAGACAAGAGATAAAGCCAAGAGCAAGAAACTAGTTCTTGCTACAGAGCAGCTGCAATTGCTCAGCACTGTGGATAGCAGTAGGCGTGACAGTTCCTGCACTGTGGATAGCAGTAGGCGTGACAGTTCCTGCACTGTGGATAGCAGTAGGCGTGACAGTTCCTGCACTGTGGATAGCAGTAGGCGTGACAGTTACTGCATTGTGGATAGCAGAAGGCGTGACAGTTCCTGCACTGTCCACTTTGCATTCATGATGTACATTAAATCACCATTCGGTTACTGATTTATCAGGAAAGGTTTACTATTTTATTTTAACCATCACAGTAAGTTAAGTAATTTAGCTTCTGCATTCGCTTCAATGCTTTGGTAATGGTTATAACTCCTGTTTGTGATATAAACATTGCATACTCTCAGACGTATTGTTAGTGGTAGCAAAATAAATGGATGAAATCCAGATATGGTCAGTTGTAGTCTACGGTGGTGGTAAATTAATGGAGAAAGCTGACAATTCCCTGCAGCAGCGACCACTGTACACGCTGTTTTAATATTATCAGTTATCTGAAAATACCAGGAGGTGGTAAAATTAGCTCTTATGAATAAGATGACTTCCAGTGATCTACAAGATAACGTTTGAAGTTAGAAATAATGTCAAGGGCTTACATTGTTTACATTGCTTGTAGTTTACATTGCTTGTAGTTTACATTGCTTGTAGTTTACATTGCTTGCAGTTTACATTGCTTATAGTTTATATTGCTTGTAGTTTACATTGCTTGTAGTTTACATTGCTTGTAGTTTACATTGCTTATAGTTTACATTGCTTATAGTTTACATCGCTTATAGTTTATATTGCTTGTAGTTTATATTGCTTGTAGTTTACATTGCTTGTAGTTTACATTGCTTATAGTCATGACAGACAATAGTGTTGTAAATCGCATTTGCTTTGATAATCCCGGTTGCAAGGGAATAATTTATGTAATATTTGTATCTTCATTTTCTTGAATGTGTGTGGAGAAATAATTTGGTAAACTAGAAAGAAGGAGAACACATGTTCATTTTTTCTTCCATTAGAGAATCACTTTCGAATACAACAGTCAATGTCAGCAGGATATGATTAGACTTCCTACAACACAGTCAATGTCAGCAGGATATGATTAGACTTCCTACAACACAGTCAATGTCAGCAGGATATGATTAGACTTCTTACAACACAGTCAATGTCAGCAGGATATGATTAGACTTCCTACAACACAGTCAATGTCAGCAGGATATGATTAGACTTCTTACAACACAGTCAATGTTAGCAGGATATGATTAGACTTCCTACAACACAGTCAATGTTAGCAGGATATGTATGATTAGACTTCCTACAACACAGTCAATGTCAGCAGGATATGATTAGACTTCCTACAACACAGTCAATGTCAGCAGGATATGATTAGACTTCCTCAGCAAATTGCAATGACAAGATTCTCTCAGAACATCTTTATTTCTCTGAGTTCAACAAGTTGGTCAAATTAGCACCAAACCTGAACTACAGGGTTTTGTATGGTTCAAACACAGATAGACAATCTTTACACTGGACTTGATAACTTGCAATAAATCCCAGAGTGCTGCTGTAGGAATTGTTGACGCTGAATGCAACTTTTTCGCAAGGGTTTCGATGATGATATATCTGGTCTTTTACTTCTTCAAATGATATTGACTTTATGATGACTTGATGATGTCACCGGTAAATACAAAGTGAAAGGGTGTTTAGCTTGTTCCTAATCAACAATTTCAGGTTGGATTGACTGACGCACCTGACTGACGTACTTGGCTGACTTTTATTATGTTTCCTACCTTTGTGATGCTGGCGTGTCTGCACGTGGCGTGATGAGAAACAACTTTATGTTCTTGGTCAGTCAGGCTGCACTGGTCGATGTAGCAGGTTATAGATTTTAACACCATCTTTCTCAGCTTGTTTCTTCGTCTTCTTCGTTTCGTCCTTCTACTTTATCACCTCAAATGTTACTGCTGTACATGTTTGTGATTTCAGAGAAAAAATGCGCTGTCACGTCATGAGACGTTTACGGAATGGGATGTAAGTACACATTTTTATAGACCTCGGGAACTTTATAGTTTTGGGACGGTAATGAGGTCAGCACAACATCCGTGAAACTTTGACTTATCAGAAAAACTAGGTCCTATTTAAGGCTGGGTGAACCTGAAAGATCAAACGCGACCTAGCTGGTGGCAGTGTTCCCTAGCGTTTGGCTTTTCGTGGCAAGGCGCTGTGCCACTGAGTACGGGTTTGATCCTGCCTTGGTCAATATTTGTTTCTGTTGTTGATTATTTGTCATTTTTTCCGAGTGCTGTAAACATACCTCTTCCTCTGAATTGATTCACTGATTATCGCCTCGGAAGTTTCCCTCTGTAATAATACTCATTTATTATTATTTGTCTCCTCTCGTTCTTGGCAGTCCAGTTAACAAACCGTTCAGCCACCACGGCTTTCGTGTGATTTCACCCAGCCATTACATGTTTGTTTTCCTGCTGATCAAATAATCTTGGGCTGGACTAATAATCTGAATGTCGCCTGTTGTGTTTCAGTCAGTCTCAATCTCTCATTTACAGTCTCGCTTTCTCCTATTATAAAGGACAAGAGGTAGGGTTCTATCACAACCGACGGGATCCGGGTTCACCAAGCCTTAAATGGGTACCAAATCTTTTCTGGGAAAGTAAAGTGGCACGGGCGTAATACCGACCACATTACCCCAAAAATCATGTGCTGAAGGTCTGTAAAATTTATGATCATTAACACCTTATCCCTATACGCCACTTGGCGTGACGGGGGCTCTTTACTTTACTTTTACTTTCTCATATTAAAGTCGCTTTGTTTTTATTTTTTTAAATTTCAACTCTTGCCTAATTGTGGTGTGCTGATCTAACTTGTATGCATTTCTTGAAGATGTTTAAAGTCAGCATTCAATTCATCTTTGCTGTTAACATTTGGTAGTAATTATTTCAAAGTTTATGCACATACACAGTTAATATTTTTGCATTGTCCGTCTCAGATCTATGTCATGTGTATTTATATGACAGTACGGCTTTTCTGTTCTGTTATTCTATCATTATTATCCATAATTTCTTAATGTCTAGCTGTTATTTTGCTTCTCTTGTAATAGTCGTAGGAAAAGACAACAAGAGAAAGACAGTTACCCCTAGCATAAAGTGGCAGAGATAGGAGGAGTGATGCTGGCGGATCACTAAAGCGAAAAAAAATCTTGACGCGTCCAACCGAACGTGGTCAAGAGGAGAAAATGTTTGACACTTTCTCCAGTTAGAACAGCGCTTCTAAAATTGATGTCCGCGGCCTCCCAGGGATCCACGGCGACGAAACGTAGTTATTGCGGGGCTCGTGGTTAAGGTAATTTGGGGAATCGCTGGGGGATATGAATCTCAAGCAGGTGGTGAGATGCATTATACCCAAGCTCGGAGGAGCATGGGTTGGAGGGGGGGGGGGGAGGAGATGGAATGAATACTGCATCTGACACAATGAGATTAGTAGCGGGTGACACTTTAACAGTTTCTTGACATATAAGGTCTACGACACATACACCAAGGATAGAATCTGTGTACAGGGCTAGATCCCCACAACAGATAAGTCAGTCAAGAGAAAGAATCAGTTACGGTAGTTAACGCCAGAAAATATTAGTAGGTTAGATGAGAACCTCATCCTTACCAAGTACCGTGCCTGCTGGCGTTGGTAAACATGTCTCTCCACAACTTCCGATCTCGACAGTTATTTATCATTTCTGTTGTTGACCTTCTCCCACACCATTCTCTTAAGCTGTCTGGTTTTTTTTTTCTCTTTGCTTCCCTCTAACCCTTCGTCCCTCAATTTTCTCACTTGTTACAATATATTCCAGCTGTTCTCTTCTCATTACATGACCAGAAAATGTTGATTGTTTCTTCCTAATATTGGAAATTAGCTCTCTTTACTTTGACCTTTCTCAGAACGTTCTCATTGCTCATCTTAGCTGTCCATGGTATTTTCAATATTCATCTGTAAAACCACATTTCTACAGCCTCTAGAGATTTCCTCCTCTGTTGTCCTGTTCTCCATGATTCACATCCATATGTTGAGACTGGCTCTACATAACATTTAAGAACTCTTTTTCTTGTTTCTATTGTCAAAATGGATTGCACAGTATCTTCCTCATTTTTTGGAAAGCTGCTTTTGCCCGAGCCATTCTGCATCTCACCTCTGTTGTACATCTTACCATCTGAGGTTAACATTCTTCCTAGATATTTAAATTCATTTGCCTGTTTTAATATTATTGCATTTGTCTTTATTGTGCATTGCGGTGATGTCTTTTTCTTTGTTGTCATCATCACTTTTGTTATTTGCTATTAAGGCTGCGTCCTTTGTTTGTGCTTTTCTTCACTTTAATGTCTAACATTTCTTTTAACTCATTTTCACTCTTAGCGATTAAGATTGTATCATCAGCAAGCTGCAGATTGTTTATATTATGATTTGTAATTGTTATTCCAGGCATGTCCTTTTTGGATCTTAAAATAAGCCTAGCACCATATTTTCATCATTATCAGCATCGAGTGCCGTCTCCGCATCGAAGGTTAGCTGCCATGGAGCGCCATTCCACTCTGTCTCTTGCTTTGATGGTGCAGATTGTCATAGGTTGACTTTTCCATCTTTTGATGTTACTCGTCCATGTTAGTCTTGGTTTTTCTCTGCCTTTTTTACCTTGTATTTTCCCTTCCAATATTACTTTTATTAGGCTGTTGTGTCTTTTATCGTGCCCTATTTTATTTGTTGAAAATTCCAAATTGATTTCCAGTTCATCTATATGCTGTTTGTTGCCAGTACACGTTCTTTATTATTCTTAGATCTTTGCTGTCTACGTTTATACCTTCTAGAATTGTGATTAATTTTTGGTGCTTTACTTTGTCAAATGCCCTGTTATAATCTATGAAACATAAGTATAGATGTGTTTTCACCTCTATGGCTCTCTCTACTAAAGACTGTTAAAAACTACTGTTGAGAACCTACAGCAAGTAAACAGTATGTTAGCCAAAGTCCTTACCTTGGAGACATTTATCATGTGACACACGAATAGAGCATGCTGCTAAGCTGTAGTTAAGATTAGACATCAATGAAAGGAGCTAGAGTTTAGTGCATCGAGAATGGAATCCACTGTACGAAAAGTTTCAATTTAGTTACCGACAATCGATTATGATTGTAACCTGTAGGCAGAGATTAGAAGGAGCTCTGTGCATCTTGAAAGGAGAGTCTGTAGTCACAAATAAGACAGAGGTTAGATAAAAATGGAAAGATAACCTCACGAGTCGGTGTTATGAAAATTCAGATTTAATGATAATTTTTCAAATGTCAATATAAGTGTATTATTTGTACGGCCTGATCTTTGTCAATCATTTTGTTGTGTTACTGTGAGAAATGTGGTTTTACAGAAGAATATTGAGAGTACAATGGACGGCTAGCAAGAGTAATGAGGAAGTTCTGAGAGAGGTCAAAGCAAAAAGGGAGCTAATTTCCAATATTAGGAAGAAACAATCATCAATTTTTTGGCCATGTAATGAGAAGAGAACAACTGGAATATATTGTAACAACTGGAAAAATTGAGGGACGATGAGATAGAGGGAAGCAAAGAGAAAAAATAACAGACAGCTTAAGAGAATGGCTTGACAGGAAGTCAACAATAGAAATGATAAACAGCTGTCGAGATCGAAAGTTGTGGAGAGACATGATCACCTATGCCAGCATGCCCGGTACTTGATGATGATGATGATAACTGTGGGAAGATAACAGTCAGCAATATCAAATTCCCTACCTTAACTGATAACAAATATCCGGCATTGACCATAGGCGACCAGTGTCTCTGACACAAAATGTTGTCTCGACACCATAATACACTTTCATTACTGTAAATTGTTTGATATTTGATTTGTGATTTTGTTCCTTCTGTTTCTAAAATACCTTATACTCCTTTCTCGTACTTTCCGCAGAAAAAGAAAATATTATTTTGTGATTTGCGGAATAAATCTCTCATACCTTGTTGGTAACATATTGATATCTATTCTGTTCATTTCTCACTTGAATTACAAATACAATTTAAAAAAAATGAATAGCCTGTCAAATCACATGTTTCTGTAAATTAAATATTGCTATTTATATCTATTATTTTTTATTTACATTATAACAGTATAATAGCAGCACTTTGAATTGTATTACATTATTATGAGATACACAATTAAAATAGCATATCTAATTGTCCTCATGACAGTTTTAGGGGCTGTTCTGTCTTGCATAGACCTAACGACACGAAATGAAACCTCACGAAGAAAAACTAAAACCGAAACTCAACCAACAAAAATAACGAGGTAAAACAATAGAAGAAGAGATTAAGACAATAATAGTAAATCATAACAGTATGTGGATCAGAAATAAGGAGAAAGTGGATAAAGACCATGTGATGTCACGAAACAATAAGAGAAATGGGTAATGAAGAAACTATACTAAGCTTCACAAAAAAAAAGAGCCCCGACACGTCACGTGGCGTATAAGGAATATGGTGTTAGTGATCATAATTTGTTCAGACCTTCAGCACGTGATTTCTGGGGTCATGTGGTCGGTAATACGCCCGTGCCGCGTTACTTTCCCAGAAAAAAATCAGGTACCCATTTAAGGCTTGGTGAACCTGGGCCCCGTCGGTCAGGATCGAACCCGACCTCTAGTCCCTTGTAGTCCAGTTCACTAACCACTGAGTTATCGCTGCTCCATAAACTAAGTTTAGAAGGAAATAATTTCCCATAACACACATACAAATGTTAAAACTTTGATCAAAGAGCAAAGCAAAAAAATGAAAACGTGGACAAAGTTTTGGTCAAACCATGAGCAGCCACTATAAGATTATCACAATGGACTACTACAAAGCAGTTAAAGCAACGAGAACATGACGAAAGCTATAACCAAACAAAATACATAAATAACAAATAAGGAAAACCAATATTAAACAACCAAAAATAAAAGGCAACAGAGATGGAAATGTTTCCAGTACCTACTGAACATCACACCAACAATAACACAACAAAAACTACGCAAGAATGAGTCTATCTATCTTTCGTTCGCTCGAAGTATTGTCTATATCAGCAATGTCGTTTCCTGTATGAATTTTACTGTCTTTTGTAATTCTTGCAGTGGCCCATATAGTTTTGTCTGTAGTGTTGTATCTATGGGCCAATGGATTTTCCTCAGTCTACTATATTCAGTAGGAAGGACTGAGCGAATGTTTCCCAATAGAAACTGGGGTTAAACAAGGATGTATTTTATCGCCCTTGTTATTTGGAATTGTTATGGACTTCATAATGAAGAAATGCTGCACTGGTAATAAAGGCATCGAATGGATACAAGGAGACCATTTGGAGGACCTGGACTTTGCTGATGACATAGTTCTCATCAGCAATCAGATAAAAACGATGCAGGAAAACACAAATGAACTATCATCAATAGCCAGCAAAATTGGGCTTGAGGTCAATCATGAAAAGACTAAAGTCATGAAAAGTTTAATTCCAACAAGTGACAAAATATACATGGAAAACAAACCAGTAGAAGAGATCGATCACTTCATCTATCTTGGAAGTCACATTGATCGAGAAGGGGATACGAGCAAAGAAATTAGAATCAGACTGGCTAAAGCAGCAATGTCTTTCAGAAGCCTTGAAAAGTTGTGGAAATCAAAACTCATTAGCACAAACACAAAACTTAGGCTATTCAAATCAAATGTACTATCAACCCTTACGTATGCGTGTGAAAGCTGGAAAACAACAAGAGATATAGAAACAAAGTTGAACGCATTCGAAAATAAATGTCTAAGGAAAATACTTGGTATAGAATGGAACGAATTCAAAACAAACGAGGAAATTAGAGAAATCGCCAATCAACCACTAATATCTTCAGTAATAAAGAAAAGACGATGGTCATACGTTGGACATGTGATGAGAAGAGATAATAATCGAATAGCAAAGCAAGCCCTCATATGGGAAACAACAGGTAAAAGAAAAAGAGGAAGACCCAGGGAGACACTGAGAAGAACATTGATGAGAGAGGCAAGAGCAGCAGGAATCCCTCAATGAGATAGAACTGCTTGCACAGAACAGAGACAGATGGCGAGATTTGATAAAATATCTTTAAAAGAAAACTGCTAGAACAAAAATTCATATAGGAGAAGGTGTATCTTGGTCTACGCCCTATGGGCCGGTTACGGCTCGAAAGGTCAATAGATAGACTATATTCAGTGCAGTCTTGAAGTATGTGTTCAGCAGTCTGGGGTGCCTGTCCACATGTACAAGTAGTTGATGTGCCGATCTTGAATTTTGTATACATGTGACTATGGAGTCGATTGTGTCCTGTTCTTAGGCGTATAATAACTTGTTCATATCTATTCATATTATGAAAGGCATCCTGATATGGGGCTTGTGGTCCTCTGATTGATTTGATTATCGGTTTCTTATGATGGTATGTAACTGGTGTATCTAGTTGTGTCCTCATCAAGGCCAGCTCCTTGTCGTGGGGATGGGGCTTAACAGTCACCAGGGACTGAAAACCAAGACTGGCCAGGCCTTCCTACAACCAAGCAAGACCACAGTCTGCTCTAGCAAGTTCAAGTGCTGAAGTCGGAGGCAACCAGCCAAAAGGCGCACAAAAATCAGGATGCCACGCACTCAACGCAAATGGAAGTATGTCAATAACCGCAAATCGATATGGCACTCGCCCTGTGATGGGCACTCAGGCAGGAGCAACGCCGGGCCCTCAGCCTCGAAAGGGCCCAACCTCTAATACTGGATGTCCTTCTCAACCGCTCTGTGGAGTCAGGGGGCGAGAGAATAGAGCTACTGGCCAATCCAAAATAAGACCACTAAAAATAATGCACTGGAATGCTGAAGGCATCAACAGCAAAAGAGATGGGTACAGTAAAAAGATAGAATTAGAAAATATCCTGCATGAAGAACAAATAAGCATATGCTGTTTGCAGGAAACCCATCTAAACAACGACATAGCCTTGAAGATTAGGGGATACCAGTGCTACCGATCTGACAGAAAAAATAGACAAAAGGGCGGAATACTGACTCTTGTAAGGAACAACATTAATGCATGTCAGATTGAAGTGTATATGGATGGGGCGGAATATCAAATACTGCACCTCAGGACAGGAAATACAGACTTCCATCTACTTAACTACTACTGTCCGAGTGACCGCCCACTAGCACTAGACACAATTACATTACAAGAAAGAATAATTGTATGTGGAGACTTTAACAGCCATTCACAGAGCTGGGGCTATGAACATATGGACAAGAGAGGTGAAGAGCTTGAAAATTGGCAGGACGACAATGGGCTTATACTATTAAACCAGGCAACAGATCCACCAACATTCTACTCCAGATCATGGCATACCACATCTACACCAGACCTTGCTTTCCATTCACCAGATCTGGATTGGAATATCACACGAATTGTTGGGAAACAACTTGGAGGCAGCGACCACCGACCAGTCTTTTTAGTGGTACAAAATAAGGCCATCAGGGAGAGCAGCACTCTCTCCAGATGGAATTACAAAAAGGCAGACTGGAAAATGTATCAACACTACACCAGTGTACTGACTTAAGATATAAATACAGATAGAGACATCAACAAAATAGTTGATGAATTCAGTAGACTAATAATACAAGCTGCCAGTGAAACAATACCTAGAGGGGCACGGAAACACTACAAACCATACTGGAGTAGTGAACTAGAGCAACTACACAATGACATGGAAACATCTCGAAAGCAAGCAGAAAATAACCCCTGCCAGGAACACCACAATAACTATCAACATGCTAAAGCCAAATTTCAACGGGCTAAACTACAAGCCAGACGAAGAAGCTGGAAAGAGAAAACAGAGTCCTTGAATCTTGAACGAGACACAAGAAAAGTGTGGAAGCTTGTAAAACAGCTGAATGATGAGGGTACAGAAAGGAACACCAAAATTACACTGAAGAAGGATGGAAACATTCTAACAGGTAAACATGCAGCAAATTACTTTGCAGACTCCTTTGCAAATGACAATAATATTGAAATTAGCCTAGAAAAACGACAAGAGACCCGTTTAAAACAACAAAATGCAAGACAAGAAAAGACCACACATGAAGTCATGGAAATACCCATTACACAAAGAGAGCTAGAACTGGCAATATCCAAATTAAAAATGAAAAAGTCACCAGGCAGTGATGGAGTGTCCAATGAAATGATTAAGAACTTGGGAACTGCAGCTAAAGCAAAACTACTGCAGATCTACAACATTTGCTGGATCACAGGTAGAGTGCCACAGGCATGGAGAGAAGCAATTATTATACCATTACTAAAGCCAGGAAAAGATGGTTCAATGACATCCAGCTATAGACCAATCAGCCTTACAAGCTGTTTGTGTAAAACAATGGAACGTATAATCAATCTCAGACTGCAGTGGTACATGGAAAGTGAAAATCTCCTTGTCCCACAACAAGCAGGCTTTAGACAGTGTTACTCTACCGAAGATCAAGCAACCTATCTTTCCCAGGAAATTGAAGATGCGTTTCAAGAAAAGAAAATGGTACTAGCAGCATGGATAGACCTAAAGAAAGCATTTGATAAGGTATGGAAGGAAGGGCTTTTGAAGAAACTGAGAAATTATGGAGTAAATGGCAGGATATACAAATGGGTCAAAGCATACCTGCATAACAGGAGAGCCAGAGTGCAACTGGATGGTCTTAAGAGTAAGAAGGTCTTATTGCGCCAGGGCGTTCCACAAGGAGGGGTACTATCTCCAACACTTTTTCTGATCCACATCAATGACCTAGTTACTGAACTACCACATGGCATCAAAGTGGCAATGTATGCAGATGACTTGGTAATGTGGTGCACAGAGGAGTATGCAACAGTGGCCTCCAAATTGCTACAAAGAGCTATGAATGCACTGAATTCATGGACAAATAGATGGTGTATCAGCATCAATACAGACAAATGCAGTACTACACTTTTCACACTCTCCCCAAAACAAAAAGCAGGAGCCATCTACATAAACAATGAGCCTGTGAAAGAAGACATACATGCTACATATCTCGGAGTTACATTTGATAACAAACTATCTTGGAAACAGCAGATAAATAAGGCAACCCAAAAAGCAAGGCGGAAATTGGCTATTCTAAGAAAGTTGTGTGGAACCACATGGGGTGCGAGTGGGAAAATACACAATAAAGTTTACGCAAGAATGAGTAATGTGGCATCAAACAATCACTTATACAGAATGGTATGTTGCATATGTGCTTCTTTGTCTTTGAGATTGTATGCCCCATTAGATCTTATTATTATAACGTGTAATTTTTCATTATTTGGTAAACGTCACTGACAATCTTATACACGATAATAAGGTAATTCTTCAATCATAGAGCGAGCACCCTGCCATAATAGCAGCAATCTTATTCTAATGGAACATCTTGGTTACGTTGTGATCACCCATTAACACTTCCAAAGTACCGGCGGCGATTTGATCATGTTACGACAACTACAATTGCAACTAGTCTGATGCTAGCGATCGGTTCACATATCCACATTTCACGCTTCTACAAATTTAGTGTAACTTCGACAAGCGTTTTTTTTTTTTTTTTTTAAATAAATATAGACTAATAATGTGAAGATGTTTTAGTTATCACCAAGGCACGTGGCAGGATGTCGAGAAAGGCCAATAACTTATTGTGTTATTAATAAATGATATAACTTTAGGTTATGTTAGTTCAAGATTCGCCGATGGTATAGTTTATGTTATTGTGCAAGTTTTATTTAAAATCATCTGTGAATGCTTTCATGACAATGCAAGTTTTATTTAAAATCATCTGTGAATGCTTTCATGACAATCAGTGACGATCAAGACCTTACTTTCTCATTTAAAGAAAGATCATGTAGCCAGGTCAACAGTTTTAGTGGAAATTGAATATAAAAGTGACAAATGAGCACATTTAGCGCCTATATCATTATTGGTGAGCATACCAGGCTTATATCAGGTCATAATATAAATAATCTAAGGTATGCTGATGATACAGTCTTAATCGCCAAGAGTGAAAATCAGTTACAAGAAGTGTTGGACATTATAGTGAAAGAAAGCAAAAATAAAGGACTCAGCCTTAATAGCAAAAAGATAGAAGTTATGGTAACAACAAAGAAAACGACATCACCTCAGTGTAAAATAAAGACAAGTGGGACAATATTAAAACAGGTAAATGAATTTAAATATTTGGGAACTTTGTTAACCTCAGTCGGAAGATGTACAAAAGAGGTGAGATGCAGGATGGCTCAGGCAAAAGCAGCTTTCCAAAATTTGAGGAAGATACTATGCAATCCATTTTTGACAATCGAAACAAGAAAAAGAGTTCTTAAATGTTATGTGGAGCCAGTCTTAACATATTGAAGTGAATCATGAACAATACGCCAACGGACAAGAAAATCACTGGAATCTGTAGAAATGTTGTTTTACAGAAGAATGTTGAGAATACCATGAACAGCTAAGAAGAGTAAAGACAATGTTTATAAAGAGATCAATTAAAAAAGAGAGCTAATTTCCAATATTAGGAAGAAACAATCATCATTTTCTGGTCATGTAATGAGAATAGAACAAATGGAATATATTGTAACAGCTGGAAAATTGGGGGACGAAGAGATAGAGGGAAGCAAAGAGAAAAAATAACAGACCGCTTAAGAGAATGGCTTGGCAGAAGGTCAACAACAGAAATAATAAATAGCTGCCGAGATCGAAAGTTGTGGAGAGACATGCCACCTACACCAGTAGGCCCGGTACTTGAAGATGATGATTTTGTTCATGTTTTTGAAATTCGTTGCCATTTTTGCTATCCTGCGTCTGATCTCTCCTTTTTTCACTTTCTTCATGATCTATATTACTACCAGGATACACACAGTGGTCTACCCTTTCCAACGACTGACGATTTAGATATATGCATTACCCTCTTGAGAAAGGTTATTTTTCATTTTTTTGTTTGTTTGATCTCTGTTGATTTATAGTGCTATTCTTTCTGTTATGGATGACAAGGTATATGTGATAGTTTGCTTCTTGTGCTTGTTGAACCTTATCTACCTCGTTACCTACTTGTTATTTTTGTGAGGTTTGAGGATTAAGCGCAACAAGAAACCGAAATCTCGGAGGGATGACCCAGGTGTATCGGCAAATGAAGGTATCAATATGATATATATGGCTGCATTTGACGGGTTAACTTCTGAAGGTTAGATTTCCTCTATTGAAACTTTGTATGAAAAGTTTCCTATCGTGAATAGATGACAACGAAATCTCATTACCATCATCATCAGCACCATCATCATCATCAACCATGCCAGATGGCGTAGGTTATCATGTCTCTCCACAACTTTCGATCTCGACAGTTATTTATCATTTCTTTTGTTGACCTTCCCCCAAGCCATTCTCTTAAGCTGTCTGGTACCTTTTCTCTTTGCTTCATTCTATCTCTTAGTCTCTCAAATTTCGCAGTTGCTACACTATATTCCAGATGTTCCCTTCTCATTACATGGCCAACAAATTACGATTGCTTCTTCCTAATATTGGAAATTAGCTCTCTGTTTGCTTTGGCTTTTTTTCAGAACGTTTTCATTACTCTTCTCAGCTGTTCATGGTATTCTCAAACATTCTTCTGTAAAAACCACTTTTCTACAGCCTCCGGTAATTTTCTTGTCTGTTGTCAATAATTCAAATTCATATGCTAAGACTAGCTCTACATAACATTTAAGAACACTGATTTTTGTTTCCATTGTCAAAAATGGATTTCACAATATCCTGTTCATTTTTTGGAAAGCTACTATTGCCTGATCCTCTGTGTTTCACCTCTGTTGTACATCTACCGTCTGAGATTACCATTGTTCTCAGATACTTAAATTCATTTACCTGTTTTAATATTGTAAACTTGTTTTTATTGTGCATTGCGGTGATCGGTGATGTTTTTTTTTCTTTTTTTGCTTTTGCAGCCATTAATTACTCCTGTCTATTTACTAATAAGTCTAAGTGCTTTATTTGTACGTTCCTTCACTGCAATGTCTAACATTTCGTGTAACTCTTTTTCACATTGGAATTGTCATTCATTCTTTTGTCAAATCTAATTTATCTCTGTTGTCACATCCATCGATTTTCCTGTCTGCTGTCCTTTTGTCCAGGATTCACTGACTTCACTCTTCCTCTTTCCATTGACAAAAATGGAGTGGCTAAAATATTTCTCGTTCATAGGAATGTTACCTTCGCCGAAGCAATTATACACATTACCTCTGTTACACATCTAACCTCCAAAGTTAATTTAGTTCCATCTTATTAAATTTCATTGACCTATTCTGGGATAGTTTATCGTTTTCTTTAATTGCTCCATTGTGAGATATTCTTTTCTTTTGCTGCAATAATTACTTCTGTCCTTTTGTTGGTGTAGCTAAATGGTATATATTTAATGTTCGCCAATATAATGTCAGTCATTTCCTGTAACTCACTTTCACTATTAGCGATCAAGACAAAGTCATCAGGAAATCTGCATTTTAGCTCATCTTCCACCGTTGATTTAGAAATTAATATTCAACTGACTTAATTTTAATGTTTTGTTTTATGTTTTCTTTCAGAAATGAACAATACAAGTGAGGCTAGCTACATGACAACAAAGCTGATCAGTGACAGTCTCAGAGAGACCATTCAACTCATTACGTGTGTTATAGCTAATGCTATTTGCATATTTGGTATCGTCACTAATGTGTTGAATATCATAATTTTCTACAAACAAGGATTTACTAACACAGTGAATATCAGCTTTTTCGCCTTGGCCATCTCTGATCTCTGTAGTCTTGTGGGCTTGTTGTGGTACTGTTTTTGTGTCAACCCCTTGTTTGAGAACTCCGACGCTCCCGTTAGAACTACGGAGATCATTTACTTAACTGGGGGGCTGCCACACATTACCTTCGCTCGTGTCACTGGTTGGATAACAGTTTACATTACAGCAGAAAGGTGTTTGTGTATCACACTACCACTAAAGATAAAACAAATTATCACACCCAGAACAACAACAATAGCTGTATGTATTATCTATCTAGCCAACATCATCTCCTTTCTACCAGAATACGCTACCACATATCTGGACTGGAAGTTTTTCCCCGATAGAAACAGAACATTGCTTGGGTTGATGTTTACTGAGAGCAGAGGTCGAGTTGAGGGTGTGGTTTTTATTTTGTACTCAATTCTGGGGTCATTGTCCTTTGTTGCCGTAATTGCTTTTACCATTGTTCTTGTTGTTCAGCTGAAACAAAAATCAAAATGGCGACGCACGGAAGCAAACGTAGGCAAAAGTTTGCCCCAAGAAATTTCCAACAAAGAAAGAAAAACAATCACTATGGTGATCATGATAACTATTGTTCTAATTGTTTGTTACATTCCGGGTGCAGCCGTTTCCATGGTAACCTTCTTCGAAATAGAATTCAGCATTATCGGTAAATTAGTCAACGCCTTCTTTGTTATATGGTCCTTTGCTTTTGTATCTGACGCCGTCAACTCCAGCGTTAATATCTTCCTTTACTACAAGATGAGCACTAAATACAGAGAAACTTTTAATCAAATCTTTGGAATTCAGGAAAAGTGAGGATGCTGCTTAGAGGCAAGGCTGATGTGAGAAAATTACAATTTGATTGTCATCCCTGAGACCAGGCGGGACATTAAGGAATGGTTGCGAAATGGTTATATTTGATACAACGTGACTCATGGGACACGAAGCTGAGTAAAGAATGGTTGAGATATGGTTATATTTGATACAACGTGACTCATGGGACACGAAGCTGAGTAAAGAATGGTTGAGACATGGTTATATTTGATACAACGTGACTCATGGGACACGAAGCTGAGTAAAGAATGGTTGAGACATGGTTATATTTGATACAACGTGACACGAAGCTGAGTAAAGAATGGTTGAGACATGGTTATATTTGATACAACGTGACTCATGAGACACGAAGCTGAGTAAAGAATGGTTGCGAAATGGTTATATTTGATATAACGTGACTCATGGGACAAGAAACTGATTAAGGAATAGTTGCGAAATGGTTATATTTGATATAACGTGACTCATGGGACATGAAACTGATTAAGGAATAGTTGCGACATGGCTATATTTGATACGACGTGACTCATGGGACACAAAGCTGCTTCAGCGAAGGATGTCAGAAATAAAGAAACATGAAGTAAAAATCATTTTATTGTAGGAACAGATCCACCGAATATCTTAAAAGTAATATTAAATATTTGACAAATAGCGATATGTAGGAAACGTAAATTGTATATGCTCGAGCAGCAATTATAATCTATTTGCAATATCTTCCTTAATCTACAGAAGCGCTTGATACTGTCTCATTTAGTTCTCCTGAGTGATCTTGAAGTGTGATTCACTTATATATCTTCCAGTATACAATCTTCATCCCAACAATAGATGGTGTATCAGCATCAATACAGACAAATGCAGTACTACACTTTTCACACTCTCCCCAAAACAAAAAGCAGGAGCCATCTACATAAACAATGAGCCTGTGAAAGAAGACATACAAGCTACATATCTCGGAGTTACATTTGATAACAAACTATCTTGGAAACAGCAGATAAATAAGGCAACCCAAAAAGCAAGGAGGAAATTGGCTATTCTATGAAAGTTGTGTGGAACCACATGGGGTGCGAGTGGGAAAATACTCAGTAAAGTTTACCAACAGAGTATACGCCCACATTTAGAATATGGATCATCCGCATGGTGCTCAGCATCAAACACCACATTGCAAGAACTGGATAAAGTACAAAACCAGGCACTTAGGGTCATCACAGGAGCAATGAAATCAACACCAATATTGGAGATGGAGAAATTGTGGAGGATACCAGCACTGAGAGAACGGAGAGACACAAAGGTGCTGATACAGGCAGAAAAATTTGTATGCATGCCGAGACATCCAATGAAGGACAGATTCCAAAATCTTGCATTGGGACGACTTAAGAGAAGCAGCTTTATCCACCAAGCCAAGCGTATTAGTAGACAAACACCAGACATACCAAGAGTTGTTAAACCCCTTCTGCCCATACCAGAACAGACTCCCTGGACAGATGAATCAGGATTATCAGTTCAAATACGGACAGAAGTGAAAGGAATAGTTGACAAAGAGGAACAAAATAGTCTACAGCGAAAAACAATAACTCTCAGTTTCCTGGATGAAGAATACCCACAAGACCTATGGATTCGTGTGTACACAGATGGATCAGCACAGAATGCAGTAAAGAATGGGGGAGCAGGTGCATATATAGAGTACCCAAATAACACTAGGGATATGAATAAAATAGCAACAGGGAAATATTGTCACAATTATGATGCAGAAATACAAGCAATAAAGTTGGCAATAGAAAAACTGCTGAACAGTAATCTTAGCCCACAGCCTGTAGTGTTTTTGACAGATGCAAGATCAGTACTCCAGGCACTACAATCCAGAAAATTACCACATCTGCAGACCTTATTGACTGAACTCTGCAAGCACCACGGGGTTGCCCTGCAGTGGATCCCGTCTCACTGTGGAATACCAGGAAATGAGAAAGCAGATCAGTTGGCAAAGGAAGGTTCAACAGGCACACAACTAGATACACCAGTTACATACCATCATAAGAAACAGATAATCAAATCAATCAGAGGACCACAAGCCCCAAATCAGGATGCCTTTCATAATATGAATAGATATGAACAAGTTATCATTATACGCCTAAGAACAGGACACAATCGACTCCATAGTCACATGTATACAAAATTCAAGATCGGCACATCAACTACTTGTACATGTGGACAGGCACCCCAGACTGCTGAACACATACTTCAAGACTGCACTGAATATAGTAGACTGAGGAAAATCCATTGGCCCATAGATACAACACTACAGACAAAACTATATGGGCCACTGCAAGAATTACAAAAGACAGTAAAATTTATACAGGAAACGACATTGCAGATATAGACAATACTTCAGGCGAACGAAAGATAGATAGATAGATAGATAGATAGATAGATAGATAGATAGATAGATAGATAGATAGATAGATAGATAGATAGATAGATAGATAGATAGATAGATAGATAGATAGATAGATAGATAGATAGATAGATAGATAGATAGATAGATAGATAGATAGATAGATAGATAGATAGATAGATAGATAGATAGATAGATAGATAGATAGATAGATAGATAGATAGATAGATAGATAGATAGATAGATAGATAGATAGATAGATAGATAGATAGATAGATAGATAGATAGATAGATAGATAGATAGATAGATAGTTGCGACATGGCTATATTTGATACGACGCGACTCATGGGACACAAAGCTGCTTCAGCGAAGGATGTCAGAAATAAAGAAACATGAAGTAAAAATCATTTTATTGTAGGAACAGATCCACCGAATATCTTAAAAGTAATATTAAATATTTGACAAATAGCGATATGTAGGAAACGTAAATTGTATATGCTCGAGCAGCAATTATAATCTATTTGCAATATCTTCCTTAATCTACAGAAGCGCTTGATACTGTCTCATTTAGTTCTCCTGAGTGATCTTGAAGTGTGATTCACTTATATATCTTCCAGTATACAATCTTCATCCCAACGTTGTGTTACCAATGCCAGTCCTGGACCCTAGATGCAAGAACAATAAGTAAAATAACATCTACGGAGATGAAATGCATTAGACGAATGGCAGGAAACAGCCTGTTAGACAACATCAGAAATTAAGAAATGATAAAAAAGCTAGGAATAACCCCCGCCATAGAATATATAAAGAAACAACAGATAAAATGGTTTTGCCACCTGACAAGGCAGAGTGATCAAAACACAACAGAACGAACCTTCAATAAACGTTGCGAGAACACCAGACCCAAGGGTAGACTACGAAAAAAGATGGATCGACGGAGCAATAGAAGCACTAGGAAGCATAACAGCAGCAGAGGCGAACAGAGGAGCAGAAGACCGCAAAGCATATCTCCCCTCGACGCTAAAAGGTAAATGAGAAAGGAAAAAAGAGGAGGAAGATTAAGAACTTCCTTTATCTACGAACACCACGCACGGGTAATGTTAAGTGAGAACACATTCTAACAAAAACTAGAAATGTACATATTTATGAATTCACGTGTGTGTGTGCAATAATAAGATAATAAATATTTCAAACATTCACCTGACTAATGCGATCTTTGTGTTTGAGTGTCACTGAGAATGTCAGTGATGTCCAAGGAGAAAATGAGAGTAACACGAAAAGTCTTGCAGATGGGAATCAGTTAATCGTGTACTTGCATTGTTCTTGATCTACTTCTTAAGTGGGAGAGATTTTCTCGCAAAACTGGTGTCTCTACCATAGGTAGACATTTGACAGAAAAACTCAGAAGTTTTTTTTTTAACATTTTGCATTTGTTACTCCGTCAAAATAAGTGAATTTCTCATTTACAAACATATATTTTCAAAAAGGATTGGAGGTCTACCAATCCTGGTTTCGCATGAGCAGTCATAATGTTTTCCAGCAAAACTTGTAATCCTCACCAAACTGAAAGGGATTATCCTGAATCTTAACCAAAGTGTTACTTTTCCTCCAAACTTCGATAACGTGTATCAAACTTCTTCCGAAGATCTTGAATTTCTGACTGGACATTCTAAGGACAATCAGACTGGGCGCTGTCAAGACACACGATTGTGTGTGCAAGTTTCAGGACAGATTGCAGTTCATGTTTACATGTTGTAGAAACAACTCAATTGAAAGAAGATTTAATAACAACCACAAATTTAGTAGGTACAGGTAGATCAACATGCCAAATTTGTAATAAATGGGTTGCTAAACTTACAGACAACAAATATAAAATATCATGACGACATAATTGCTTAAATAAGATCGCGATGGGGAGACTGATGTATTAAGGAAGAAAAGAGCGAGACAGAAGATGGGTGAAAAATAGAATAGGGTATTTTGCTCATAAATAAAAGACTTGAAAATGTGAGAGTATTCCCAAACTGGACATGTCGGAAAATGATTGAAGATTCTAGATTTTGCATGGTGCCATGTGCGGGTAGCATTTATTTGATGAAGATATTATTGTCTAAACTACAAAAGTAGCAGCAAGTCAGCTAACTAGAGTGTGAATCAATATCTGAACTATAATGATGTGATAAAAGTATAACATAACTAACATTTTGGGGAATTTGACCCGAGTACACATCTGGAGTGTTTCAAGTTTAGGCATGTCGATGTTCTTGACTGTTTTGTTTCTGTTTTTCTGAAAATGTCCCGAGAGTGTAGCGGTCTTGGCTACAAATATAATTACGATAGTACTGGTGGTGATTACGTTAGTGTGTTCACATTTTCTAAAAGTTCCGAACTGAGAAGCACGTCTATAGAAGGTATACCACTCAAAGAATGGTCTTATCCTATTCTATTTTGACCTTTCGAGCCGTAACCGGCCCATAGGGCGTAGACCAAGATACACCTTCTCCTATATGAATTTTTGTTCTAGCAGTTTTCTTTTAAAGATATTTTATCAAATCTCGCCATCTGTCTCTGTTCTGTGCAAGCAGTTCTATCTCATTGAGGGAGCCGATTCCTGCTGCTCTTGCCTCACTCATCAATGTTCTTCTCAGTGTCTCCCTGGGTCTTCCTCTTTTTCTTTTACCTGTTGTTTCCCATATGAGGGCTTGCTTTGCTATTCGATTATTATCTCTTCTCATCACATGTCCAACGTATGACAATCGTCTTTTCTTTATTACTGAAGATATTAGTTGTTGATTGGCGATTTCTCTAATTTCCTCGTTTGTTTTGAATTCGTTCCATTCTATACCAAGTATTTTCCTTAGACATTTATTTTCGAATGCGTTCAACTTTGTTTCTATATCTCTTGTTGTTTTCCAGCTTTCACACGCATACGTAAGGGTTGATAGTACATTTGATTTGAATAGCCTAAGTTTTGTGTTTGTGCTAATGAGTTTTGATTTCCACAACTTTTCAAGGCTTCTGAAAGACATTGCTGCTTTAGCCAGTCTGATTCTAATTTCTTTGCTCGTATCCCCTTCTCGATCAATGTGACTTCCAAGATAGATAAAGTGATCGATCTCTTCTACTGGTTTGTTTTCCATGTATATTTTGTCACTTGTTGGAATTAAACTTTTCATGACTTTAGTCTTTTCATGATTGACCTCAAGCCCAATTTTGCTGGCTATTGATGATAGTTCATTTGTGTTTTCCTGCATCGTTTTTATCTGACTGCTGATGAGAACTATGTCATCAGCAAAGTCGAGGTCCTCCAAATGGTCTCCTTGTATCCATTCGATGCCTTTATTACCAGTGCAGCATTTCTTCATTATGAAGTCCATAACAATTCCAAATAACAAGGGCGATAAAATACATCCTTGTTTAACCCCAGGGAAACATTCGCTCAGTCCTTCCTCTGTTCGAACTGCACATGTGTAACCATCATACATGTCTTTGATAATATTTATGATTTTTGATGGTAAACCATATTGCTTCAGAATTTTCCACAAAGAATCTCTATGAATACTATCAAATGCTTTTTTGAAGTCGATGAAGTTAAGTACAAAAGGTTTTTGCTTTTCAATGTGTTCCTCCAATATAAGTCGTAGAGTGAAAATGTGGTCAAGACAGCTTCTCCCTTTTCTAAACCCAGCCTGTTCTTCACGCATTACTGTATCTATTGAATCCTTTATTCTATTTAGGATGATTTTACAGAATAACTTTGAGGCAACTGACAAAAGTGTCACGCCTCTCCAGTTGTTACAATCTCTAAGATTGGTCTTATCCTGCTGTAAGTGAAATATGTAAGAATCATGGTAGGGCGTCAGATGTAATTGTAAGTGAAATATGTAAGAATCATGGTAAAGCGTCAGATGTAATTGTAAGTGAAATATGTAAGAATCATGGTAAAGCGTCAGATGTAATTGTAAGTGAAATATGTAAGAATCATGGTAAAGCGTCAGATGTAATTGTAAGTGAAATATGTAAGAATCATGGTAAAGCGTCAGATGTAATTGTAAGTGATACTTTCATAGATAAGGCAAGATCATGCAAGTCATCGTGAGAAGCCACTCATCTTTGAAGCCCAAGGCATACCCAATAATTTTCCCTGAGTTATACTTTTCATTTTGAGGGACGAAATATCAGAAATATTCAGAGGGATGGAGATAACGAAATTTTTAAAAAATTCTAAAGAAAATAACGGATATTGGTTGTTACTGGACATCACATAAGATTTAGAATATCGAACGCTAAAAGGTTGGCGTCAACGTGAAGTGCTTAAGGAGAAATCTTGGAAAAATTATTTGACTGGTGTAGAACATACACGGATGTATGTTTTATAACATCAGTTAGGAAAATCTCTGCAGCTTATATTTGTTTATCTACAACAATATTAAAACAGCAGAGTGTGTGGTAAACATGAGGCATATTCAGAATACGAAAGACGAATATGTCAGACTACTGTGAAATTCGGGAGTAATACCAACAACATTACCTCAAAAATCATGTGCAGAAGGTGTGTAAAATGTAAGGTCACTAACACCATATTCCATATGCGCCACTTGGCGTGACGGGGCTCTTTACTTCTAATTCTATTATTTTAGGAACGAACAAAAGCAAGAGACAGAGTGGAATGGCGCTCCATGGTAGCCAACCTACGATGCGGAGACGGCACTCAATGATGATGATAACAATATTTACAGATATGAGTGCTATGTTGTTCGTTGATAATGTAGACAATTGATCAGAATCATCAAAGTTGATTGCAGAAAATAGCAAAGTTGAGATGTGTCACGCCTGGAAAATGTAATGAATTGCTGCAATGAATCTACTAAATCTTGTAACGATACGTACAACATCAGTGTACTTGTAGAAGCATACAATAACTTACAGTGTGCTGTAGATGTACTACATAATGACACAAGAGATGAAGTGGAGGATAATAAACTGTCTTTGTTGCAGAGCAGCTGAAATTGGTTCAATGCTGTGTATACCAGAAACCGTTACAGTTACTGCTCTGTCTGCTCTATATTAAATCACCATTCTGTTACAGATGTATCAGGAAATGTCAACTGCTTAATATGCCTCAACCTAATAAGTTAAGAAATGTAACATGTTAATCATGTTCTGTATGTGTTCATAATAGTTAGAAATCCTAGTTATATAATCATGGAAAACTCTCAGACCTAGAGACACACGGACGAAATCAAAACAGCTGTACCCTAGTGTAGTGGTAAGTGGGATTGTTGTCAATTCCATTGTAGCAATACCACTGTTCAAACCTTTTTAAGCTCATCAGTTTATGGAAACTATCATAGGTTGGTAGAATTAACTCATTTGTACACAGTCTTTAATGAGCTCCTAACAGGAGACGGTACTTGATGTGATAATGCCAATGATACAGGTATCATGTATAAACTATATGATAGTTTGTATACTCATATATGCATGTGGAGACATTGTATCAACCAGAAAGATTGAAACACACATTTTATTTTAATTTTTCCACCCATTAGAGTGAAAACATCACTTTTGGGTACAACGCAGACAATGTGAGCAGGATCTGATGACACTATCCATGAGCAAAGTTCTCTTGCCAGCTTCTCTCATTTAAAACATCTTTATTTCTCTCAGAGCAACAACCTAGACAAACTGGCACGCACTTTGAGCCTCAATGCTTTGTATCCTTCAAGCACAGACGGACAAAGGATCACATTGGCTTTATTATTTCCCAACAATGTCAATAATTGTGCTCTGTGCATCGTTGACAAGGAATCAGCTGATTGATATTGTAGCTATGGTATAATCTTTGCAGATTGTAAATGAAAGATCGGAGATTTCATTAAACGCAACCCATTTATAAAACACATCAGGAGATGATCAGCGACTACAGTATATGGGCAAGCTCTTGGCATAGTTGACAAAAAAGGTGGGACAGCTTTACAAGTGCAGCAGGGTAGCTCACCAGTGAACATCTCCCGCTCTACAACATGTAACAGAGTAACTAATGAAAGAATGTGTCAGGTAAATTAACCGGTCCCTATTTCTATGTAAACTATAACAGTAACATACGATAGCGATCACCAGTGTTAGGACAGAATACAAGTTTAGGGAATGGAAATTTTCCAGGCAGAATAACAAGTTAAGGGAATAGAAGTTCATAGGGGGTAGTGGACACACAGAAAGTGAGAAGGTAGGAAGGTTCAGAAAAGTACTGGACACAATAAGTTTAGGGATATTTCCACGCAGCAGGTTGTGGAAATGGGAATAAATAAGCGCATGCATAGACCGCATGGCTTTGGCCGTCTGATAAATAAATTGTCATACAATTACCAGGACAGGTCAAAGTCATGAAGTAATCAGCATTTTATAACTCAGGAGAGGTCAAAACTGACTAGAGGTTATATAGGTCACGAAAACAATCTGTTATTGTCAAGTCTTTGGCATAGTGGAACTTTTAGTCATAATGATGAGATGTGAAGTGGCGGTGGAATTATAGTTTTGGGATTTTATTGGCTCAAAGAGTTGCAAATTGTCACTTCGCGACAATTTCATTTGCTGATGAGATTTCACGCGAAAAGTTAGATGAGAGTATTTAAACTTCAACACAATAGGTTTAAAGAAGAACTAGAAGGAGGGCCGCAATGTAGAGATCGTCAGGCCCGCAATGTAGTCAGGAAAAGTTAGAACCAGAACAGAAGTTTAGTCAAGAATTTTAGTCAGGAAGAGTAGTTAGTAATCTTCAAGGAAAGTTATAATTCTCCAAGTAGTAGACACGAGATTCAAGTAGTTAGAAATTTTAATTTAGTTGACAAGTTATGAAGGAACAGATTAGATAGTAGTAAAGATATCAGTGATTTAAACAATTAGTTGAACTATAGTAAGACAGAACAAGTAAATAATGAACATATTAACTTTAGTTGCTGTGAAAGTGTTTTAAGAGATTCCAAGTTGTGCTTCATATTTCTTATAAACGTAAGTAAGTTGATGGAGAGATTTAATGTGTAATATACACTTATGGACTGTTCAATAGTCACCGACGATAGTCTCTTGTGTGTCCAAGAATTAAAGAACACTTAATTTAAGAAAAGTGCATCCACTATATATTGTATCACGTGCCAAGAGGAAGATAAGAGTCAATAAACATGATTATGATTTATGTATGCTGTAATTAGTCTGTCATGATTAACGTTGTGATCAATGTGATGTGCTCTTAATGAACAAATAATATCAAGAAAAACAAGTCATAATAAAATAAATAAATAACATCAACCTACTATAACACTACATTCAGTGAACGTCCTGAAATAGCTAGTCAAGTGTGTGTTTACAAGTATAAGTACCATGTGTTTAAAAGTATAAATACCACATTTGTATTGATGTCAAACTTCAGACTAATCACCAAGAAAGCAGATTCAATGACAGGGACCTGAAAGGTAGAAGAAGAAAGAAGAAGATATCGATTAGCATTGATTTTAATGCTAGAATTCATGTGATTACGCTTGAAAAAAGACAGTAAATTAGCCCCTCTTTGTTTAATGTTTCTAATCATGATAAACAGGCAATGCCATTTATATAATAAGATCTTCAGTAGAAAGAGCCATAGAGGTGAAAACAGATCTATACCTATGTTTCATAGATTACACCAAGGCATGTGACAAAGTAAAGCACCAAGAAATAATCAAAATTTTAGAAAGCATAAACGTAGACAGCAAAGATCTAAGAATAATAAAGAATATGTACTGGCAACAAACAGCGGCCATAATAACTGGATACCACTTGGGAATGTTTCAACAAATAAAACAGGGTTTGAGGCAAGGTTGGGTGCTGTCACCAGATTTGTTTAATATTTATAGTGAGATTATTTTAAGATCCATAAGGGACATGCCTGGGATAACAATTGGAGGTCATAATATAAATAATCTAAGGTATGCTGATGATACAGACTCAATCGTTAAGAGTGGAAATGAGTTACAAGAAATGTTGGACATTATAGTGAAAGAAAGCAAAAATAAAGGACTCAGCCTTAATAGCAAAAGACAGAGGTAATGGTAACAACAAAGAAAAAGACATCACCTCAGTGCAAAATAAAGACAACTGGAACAATATTAAAACATGTAAATGATTTTAAATATTTGGGAGCGTTGTTAACCTCAGACGGAAGATGTACAAAAGAGGTGAGATGCAGAATTATTCAGGCAAAAGAAGCTTTCCAAAAATTTCAGGAAGATACTATGCAATCCATTTTTGACAACATAAACAAGAAAAAGAGTTCTTAAATGTTATGTAGAGCCAGTCTTAACATATGGATGCGAATCATGGACAATAGGACAATAGACAAGAAAATCACCGGGGTGTGTAGAAATGTTGTTTTACAGAAGAATGTTGAGAGTACCATGGGCAGCTAATAAGAGTAATGAAGATGTTCTGTGAGAGATCAAAGCAAAAGGAGAGCTAATTTCCAACATTAGGAAGTAACAATCATCATTTTTTGGCCATGTAATGAGAAGAGAACAACTGGAATATATTGTAACAACTGGAAAATTGAGGGACGAAGAGATAGAGGGAAGCAAAGAGAAAAAATAACAGACAGCTTAAGAGAATGGCTTGGCAGAAGGTCAACAACAGAAATGATAAATAGCTGCCGAGATCGAATGTTGTGGAGAGACATGATCACCTACACCAGTAGGCCCGGTACTTGATGATGACGATGAATCAAGATAATATTTCAGCAACAACGGGGCAGCATTTGACATTTTTTTGTGCTTGATCTCGATTTGGAGGTTAAAAAAAAAGAGTATCACGATAGATCATCATCATCATGTACCCTGCCGGTTGACGTAGGCGATCATGTCCCTCCACAATCTTCTATCTACAGTGCATCGTATCAGTTCTGTTGTTGACTGTTTTCCATGCCATGACACCAAGCTATCCAGTATTTTCTCTCTTAGTCGTCCGCGATATCTCTTTCCTTTTATTTTCCCAGTTGTAACCAAGTATTCCAACTTTCCTCTTCTCATGATTTCCCCAAAAATGTTGATTGCTTCTTTCTGATGTTTTTTTAAGAGCTGCCTTTTTGTGTTGGCTTCTTTGAGAACTTCCTCATTGGTCTTTTATCTGTCCAGGGAACTTTCAACATTCTTCTGAGAAATCCCATCTCTGTTGCCTCTAATCGTCTTTTCATTTGTTTGTCTACTGTCCATGGTTCGCTTCCATAGGTCAGAATTGGTTCTATATAGCACCGCTGAACTCACTTTCTCATTTTTATTGACATAGATTTGTTGACATAGATTTGTTGCATAAGATATTTTTAATTTTCTGAAATGCTATTTTGGCCTGAGCTATTCTGCTTTTTATTTCTGTGCTGCATCTCCCATCTGATGTTATTATTGTGCCCAAGTATTTGAAACGTTGCACTTGTTTCAGATTTGTCTCGTTTATTTTTATTCTGCATGATGGTGATGATTGTTTCTTCGATATAACCATTACTTCTGTTTTCTTACTATTCAGACTGAGACCTTTCTTGTTGCTTTCTTCTACTATTATGTCTATCATTTCTTGTATTTCGTTCTCTGTCTCTGCTATTAAGACTGTGTCATCCGCATATCGCAAATTATTTATGTTGTGATCGTTGACTTCAATTCCTTTTTTGTCTACTATTGATCTCATAATATGTTCGCTGTAAAGTGAAAACATATCCGGCGACAGAACACAGCCTTGTCTGACTCCTTGTTTTACATATTGGAATTGTCCTGTTTGGTTGTTAATTCGTATAGCTGCTGTATGTTGCCAGTACATGTTTTTTTATGATTCGCAGATCCTTGCCATCAATGTTTAATTTCTCCAGCATAGATGCGATAGATACGTGTAATTAATAAATAAAAAAATATTAGTGGAAATTGATACATCGAGATTATTGATGATAAAATATAGATTATTTGTATGCTACATCAATGACTCTTGTAAGACTGCTTGAATATATATTGCAAATAGTTTTTCTCTCAATATTTTTTATATTTGATTTATTTTACCTTTTATGATGGTATGTAGACAATTATGGTCTCAATTTTACGTTTTTATTTTTTTTATAACATTTATTCCAAAATGTTATTTCAACTTGTCTTGTAGCATCTTTTTTCCCTTTTTGGTGAAATCTAATTCATTGTTCAATTAATTAAAAAAATCATATACATTATGTTATATATTAGATAAAGATAAAGAATGTAGATTGATATTTAAGACCATTAGGTCCATGAAATATTTTGTCTCTAATCTCTGACGTTGCCTTGATAGCAACTTCATATGTGTGTGTTGATACCGATTTGACTGCATGCGACAGGTATACATTTTCATGACTTTTACAACACTACTATTTTCATATATTCTGTCAACCATGTGTGTCAAGTAAGTGTTTCACGTTTCTTTACTTTCATTAGCTTCTATTTACTTCCATTTGTCCTGTTTACATTTGTTTGTGGATAAACATCTAATCAAACTCCTGTTGTACACTCTACGACCACGGAATTATATTCTATAATAATCGCACAAGCATTCCGACCAATTAGGAATTCCAAATGATCAAGTTAGTTTATCATAACAAAATGTTTCGTTAAATACTTCTACAGTATTCTACTACTTCATTTTGAACTGCTTTCTCATAAACATCACAATCACTTTAATTTTTTCGTTCGTTTATCCCTAGACAATAAAATCGTTCTATTTCGTAGCTAGTTCTTAAGTTTTCTAGTTTGTGATGTCATTCATAACATTAAAGATATTGTTTATTGCCACAATTATGTTAAAGTTTACTTTAGGTAACCATAACAACTGCAGGTTATCACATATCAGTGAGATGTTCGTGTGCTTACCTTACAGAATGTTAAAACACTCAACAAATCGAATGATATCTCATCGTAATGATATGGAGAAGGTAAGGTCAGAAATGAAAACTGCAACCGATGTTGAGGTATCGGTTACTTAACCGTGTATGCCAACATTGTAGAAAACATTACATAAAGCTACAAATAATACAAATCAAACTTCAGGAATAAAATAGAGAATATTCGCACTAAAACAAATAGCAGATTAGACAAAAGTTCACAAACAAAATCTATTCATAGACCGAAAAAGTGCATGTTACCGAGTTAGCAAAGAACATCTACGGGGGATTCTGACAACATATATAGTAAGCAAAACAATAGAGAATCGTACGTAACGCTCTCGACATCAATAACAACTGTACAGTGAGAACAGCAGGGGTTTGCGAAGATAATTTTAAAGTCAGAACAGGCCTAAGATAATGTAATGGTTCGTACTAACCCCAAATTGATTATTACTGACATATAGTATGTAAGTTAGCCAAGCCAAATGAGACAACAAAAACATACCAGTTTCTATTCACATTAACAAATGGACAAGACCCCCCAATAACATTTAAATAGACTTTACGATAGTAGGCACTCGATACGATATGAAAGTCACCACCAATACAGATGTAATGAGCATGACAAAAGTTAAATTAGAACATCAGCACATCGACAGGCGTATTAATTAATAAATGCTGATGGAATTTAATTACCTAGGAAGTTTTGAGACAGATAATAACTGACATGCAGCAGAAATAACTTCAAGATGCAACAAAGCTTGTCAGGTCAATGGACATATGTCATTCTATTGTCCAACAAAGAAATAAACCTTTAGGATAACGGGTGCCCCAATCAACAATATTCATGTCAACGGTGTGCTACAAAGGTCAGACCTAGACGCCAGACTCAATAACAAATAGAAAATAGAAAACATCGACATGCGTTTTAGAAAAATGACAGGACACGGCCTGAGAGACAATATTAAGTGAAGAACAGAGAAAAATATGGAAACAATTCTCGCTTAGGGATACACGAAGAAACAACATATTGAATCGTCTGGCGAGCTGATAAGTCAGAAAGAACATGACACAAGGAGCTTTCAACACAGTCTACAAGTAGAGTAAGTCAAGGTTATTGGCCACAAAATATGGGTTGATCTAACATTAAAAACACTTGCAAGCATAACAGCAGGAGAGACAACAGAAGAACAACGGCAAATGAAGAAGGAAAGAGAAGTGGCAAGTCACTTAACACGTTGATACTGAGCAATGACATCCACACAGGAAATGAATCAGTGAAACTTGTGACACCAGTTGGTAGAACAATCAATTGACGATCTGAAGTGCTTTGTTTCTTTAATGACCGTGAACGCCAGGGGCAGACATAAGTCTGCAAAGAAATAAAGGATTGAGTAAAGAATTGAAATGCTCTTTCTTTTGATGTTCCAGTAAAATGTGTACTAATGATAAATGTTGCATCTAATGACCATTGATATTGTGTGATCTGTTCTATATGTAATATGTGCTTCTTTGTCTTTAAGATTGTATACCGTGTGGGCTGTTACCCTTATAGGGTGTTATTCTTCATTATATCGACGATAATCTTCAATAAATTCATAATTCTACTGCCAGAGAGATAGCATCGTGTCATAATAACTGCAATTTTACTCTAATGAAAACATCTTCTCTCCATTTTGATTGCCCACTAACACACACGAAGTACATGCGGTGATTATTATTTTACAACCGGTTAAATTACCTCTGGTCTGATGCTAACAATCGATTCACATATCAATTTTTCACGAAACTACCGTATCTACAAATATAATATAACTTCTATCTGTATTTTGAAAAATAAAATTAGAATAAAAGTGAGAAGATTGTTGGCTATCACGTAGTCACGTGACATTGTGTCGGAACATACAAACCTGTTATTACCAAATGATATAATTATATATATATTTTTTTAATTCAAGGTTTATTGATGTTATAATTTGTGTTACTGTGGAAGTTTGATTTGAAGTCATCTTTGAATGTTTTCGTGACAGTCAGTGACGATCAACACTTGAATTTCGCACATAAAGAAATATTACGTGACCTTGTAACACCTTGATCACATTTATTTCCTCTGTCAAGATGGGTGAGTATCCCAGGCCTGAGTTCCCATAGAGTATACACATACTTGTAGAGCAGCTAGTAATAATCTAACATGAATGTATGTGATTAAAGATTAATATTTGTATGTTCATTAACTACCTTTCTATCTTTACAACATTTTCCCATTTCTGGGGTCTGCAAAGGGATCTTTTATCTTTTTATTCTTACAATTCCCCCTGTTCCTGTCTGTATATTTCTTTAATGATAACGACTTTTTGAGTAGAAACGATTTTCATGGAAATGTTAATTATTTCCGTACGTTTCGCCGTACTATGCATTATGCTGATCTGGGTCGTGTACGTTTCGTCGCACAGTGCGTCACTCTAGATTTGATTATTGTGAACCGTCATCAAACCATATTCTGTTTCTCATGTCTTGCATCGTATTGGTATTTGTGAAATATAATACCTTGTTCAATTATGTAAAAATTAATATATTTATATGTTATATGATAGATACATATACATGTTTTGACGATTGATTCTGAAAACCATCAAAAATGTTGTGTCTAAACTTTCTTCGGTTGCATCGATCGAAAGCGTCCGTGCGGAAAGAGTTAATTTCATGACACGTGACACACAATACCTTATAGTTACATGGCCCGTCTAATTGACATCTTTTTTTGTGTGAAGATTAATAAATGCAAACATGCAATAGGAATTACTGCAGAGATTTTAGTTCGATAATGTTTTTGATAGAGAATGGGCGATGTTAGTTAGGAACATTATATGTCATGTTATATGTTATGTTATTTTGTTATATTATATGTTATGTTATATGTTATGTTATATGTTATGTTATATGTTATGTTATATGTTATGTTATATGTTATATGTTTTGTTATATGTTTTGTTATATGTTATGTTATATGTTATGTTATATGTTATGTTATATGTTATGTTATATGTTATGTTATATGTTATGTTATATGTTATGTTATATGTTATGTTATGTTATGTTATGTTATATGTTATGTTATGTTATGTTATATGTTATGTTATGTTATATGTTATGTTATATGTTATGTTATATGTTATGTTATATGTTATTTTATATGTTAAACAACACTTCAGACTACAGAATGGAATAGAGCAACTGCAGAGGGTATTACAAAAACTGTTCAGCCCTCGTCCAATCAACTAACAAAGTGTTTAACCTGATTGTTCAGACTCTTGTAATGAACATGTTGCACTATGAACAAAGACTCGCAGCTCACGATACACATTTCCAGGTCATTGATGATCAGTGAGCATGCCCCAAGAATTGTCGCAACAAATGAAGACATGCCTCAACTTCGATCCGAACGTACTCCAGATGGTGGCGAATTTTCAGTGGAACACAGTTCAAACATCCTGTCCAAGGACACAGTCGATGCGTGGTAATGTTCCACATCATCATCATCATCATCATCATCACCATCACCATCATCATCATCATCATCATCATCATCATCATCATCATCATCATCATCATCATCATTGTCATCATCATCACATCACACTGGACGTATCTAATGGTACAACGATCTTCTGCTCAAAATTTATCAGCTCAAATTAACTTTGACAGTTTGAGATTTTTAGCAAATCCTCTTATTTTCTAATGAAGCACTTATTTTCTCATAAAGCACTAATTTTCTCGCGAAACATTCATTTTATTGTGAAGTATTTATTTTTTCGCTAAGCACTTATTTTCTCGTGAAGCACTTATTTTCTGGTATAGCACTTATTTATCGTGAAGCACTTATTTTCAACTGAAGCACTTATTTTATCGTGAAGCATTTATGTTATTGTGAAGCACTTATTTTATTGTGAAGTACTTATTTTCTCGTGAAGCACTTATTTTATTGTGAAGTACTTATTTTCTCGTGAAGCACTTATTTTATTGTGAAGCACTTATTTTCTTGCAAAGCACATATTTTCTCGTAAAGCACTTATTTTTTCGAGAAGCACTAATTTTGTCGTGAAGCACTTATTTTCTCGTGAATCACTCATTCTATCGTAAAACACATATTTTCTCGTGAAGCACTTTTTAATGTAAAGTACTTTTTTCTCGTGAAGCACTTATTTTTGCGTGATGCACTTTTTTATCGTGAACCTCTTATTTTTTCGTGAGGTACTTATTTTCTCGTGAAGCAATTATTTTCTCGTGAGGTACTTATTGTCTCATGAAGCACTTATTTTATCGTTAAGCAATTATGTCATCATAAAGCACTTATTTTGTTGTGAAGTACTTATTTTATCGTGAAGCACTTTTTCCACGTGAGACACTTATTTCTGCGTGAAGCATTTTTTTTTATCGTTAAGCTCTTGCTGTTTGTGTGAAGCACTTATTTTATTATGAGCACATCTTTTCTCGGGAAGCTCTTATTTTATCGTGAAGAACTTATTTTCTCGTGAATCACTCATTCTATCGTGAAGCACATATTTTCTCGTGAAACACTTTTTAATGTAAAGTACTTTTTTCTCGTGAAGCACTTATTTTTGCGTGAAGCATTTTTTTTTTATGTGAATTACTTATTTTATTGTGATGCACTTTTTTATATCGAAGCTCTTATTTTTCGTGAGGTACTTATTTTCTCGTGGAGCAATTATTTTCTCGTGAGGCACTTATTGTCTCCTGAGGCACTTATTATATCGTTAAGCAATTATGTTATCGTGAAGCAATATTTTATTGTGAAGTACTCATTTTATCGTGAAGCACTTTTTCATCGTGAGGCACTTTTTCTGCGGGAAGCATTTTTTTTATCGTTAAGCTCTTGCTGTTTGTGTGAAGCACTTATTTTATTATGAAGCACATATTTTCTTTTGAAGCACGTATTTTATCGTGAAGCACTTATTATCTAGTGCATCACTTATTTTATTGTAATGCACTTATTTTCTCGTGAAGCAATTGTTTTATCGTGAAGCACTTTTTTATCGTGAAGCACTTATTATTTCGTGAGGTGCTTGCTTTGTAATGAAGCACATTTTTCTTATCGTGAAGCACATATTTTCTCGTGAAGCAATTATTTTTCTCGTAAAGCACTTATTTTCTCGTGAAGCTCTTATTTTCTCGTGAAGCACTTATTTTCTCGTGAAGCAATTATTTTTCTCGTGAAGCACTTATTTTTTCTCGTGATGCACTTATTTTCTCGTGAAGCTCTTATTTTCTCGTGAAGCATTTTTTTTCTCGTGAAGCAATTATTTTCTCGTGAAGAAATTATTTTCTCGTGAAGCATTTATTTTCTCGTGAAACACTTATTTTCTCGTGAAGCAATTATTTTTCTCGTGAAGCAATTATTTTTCTCGTGAAGCACATATTTTCTCGTGAAGCACATATTTTCTCGTGAAGCACTTATTTTCTCGTGAAGCACTTATTTTCTCGTGAAGCATTTATTTTCTCGTGAAGCTTCAGAATTAAACGCTGCAAGATACCGAGGTCTCCAAGTCATGGCCCTGGTGGGCCCGCCCCATTAGAATGTCGAGAAGACAAAGAGCCAGAACAAGTGCTTGATTGGGTTATCTTTCTGCTGACCTATTTGTAAACTCGAAGTGAGAGTTTCCAATCATATAAAATATGAGAATTAAAATCTCAAGGCTCCATATATATCCAAAATCAAAAACAAGAGTTGACAGATCTTTCTTTGTTTGCCTGAATACAGGTCTCTGAGGAAATTATCACATATAACCAAGAATTGTATTAAGGCATTAGAAGACAAGGTACAGGGACACGACTAAATAGACAAACAACGACAATGACATATATTAAACATTAATTACAGAATAATCATATTATGCTTGGAGGCCTTTACCAAATAGCAATGTTATATAATAACAAATATTGACTCCTAGAAGACTTTTTACATGAAATCACGAATACGACATGATTAATGATGATACAATCATGAATGCCATTCATCCCATAAAACATCATCAAACATAATAATCATCATCATCAAGCACAAAACCAGATTTCGTATGTGGTTATGTCTCAACACAACTTTCTATTTCTTTTTCAATTCTGCTGGTTATTTCCTACCAAAACATTCCCTTAAATTTTCTTGAATATTTTCTCTCTGATTTCCTTGATCTCTTCTTCTCTCAATGTTTGTCATGTGTCACTCTAATCTCTAGTTTGTTGCCTTCACATTACAGTACATAGTTAAACAAAGTTGACGATTTCCTTGATCTCTTCTTCTCTCAATGTTTGTCATGTGTCACTCTAAACTCTAGTTTGTTACCTTCACATTACAGTACATAGTTAAACAAAGTTGACGATTTCCTTGATCTCTTCTTCTCTCAATGTTTGTCATGTGTCACTCTAAACTCTAGTTTGTTACCTTCACATTACAGTACATAGTTAAACAAAGTTGACGATTTCCTTTTTTGTTAGAAATTAGCTTTCTTTTTGCTTTGACCTCTCCTAGAACATCCCCATGACTATTTTCAGCTGGCCATGGTATTCTCAATATTGTTTTGCAATTTTAGAGAAAATAATAATAGGAAGCATTTTCTTTTTGTACATGCAGAATGTTTCATTTCAGGTGCCACACTATTGGTATTTGCTGAACTTAAAAGTTTGCGAAAAAATCTTGATGAATTTGTATTGATTAGAATATGAAATTCGATAGAAAAGTACTCAATTATTCAGTAATATATGTCTTTGAAGTAACACTAAATGTTTAGATATTAATTAGATGAACTAATACCCGATAGTAAATTTAATTCTTAACGAGCAGTGTAACTGAATATATATATATATATATATATATATATATATATATATATATATATATATATTAAATAAAAATATTCCCGCCAAATGCTGAAAAGGTAGCATCTTCCACATTATCATTATCCCTGAACCATCCATCCCTTTTAATATTTGCTGTACTGCTCTGCTCGTGCAGTACAATATAGTACTTCTAGACGGTAGCAATTAACTTATTGTTTAGCATCGTGATTTGGTCCTTGTTATGATGCATTTTTCTAGGATATAGAAAGTAATTGATTGTTCTAATTTTGAAATATTAATCACTTTTTAGATGCTATTAATTAGTGCAGGTAATTTCAACCTGACATTGATGAGCGACGCAATAATTGAAAATATATTATCTCCTAAGACATCCAACGGCAAGTCATGTACAAGCTCTGTTAGAAAGACATCCAACGGCAAGTCATGTACAAGCTCTGTTAGAAAGACATCCAACGGCAAGTCATGTACAAGCTCTGTTAGAAAGACATCCAACGGCAAGTCATGTACAAGCTCTGTTAGAAAGACAACCAACGGCAAGTCATGTACAAGCTCTGTTAGAAAGACATCCAACGGCAAGTCATGTACAAGCTCTGTTAGAAAGACATCCAACGGCAAGTCATGTACAAGCTCTGTTAGAAAGACATCCAACGGCAAGTCATGTACAAGCTCTGTTAGAAAGACATCCAACGGCAAGTTATGTACAGGCTCTGTTAGAAAGACATCCAACGGCAAGTTATGTACAGGCTCTGTTAGAAAGACATCCAACGGCAAGTTATGTACAGGCTCTGTTAGAAAGACATCCAACGGCAAGTCATGTACAAGCTCTGTTAGAAAGACATCCAACGGCAAGTCATGTACAAGCTCTGTTAGAAAGACATCCAACGGCATGTTATGTACAGGCTCTGTTAGAAAGACATCCAACGGCAAGTTATGTACAGGCTCTGTTAGAAAGACATCCAACGGCAAGTTATGTACAAGCTCTGTTAGAAAAACATCCAACGGCAAGTCATGTACAAGCTCTGTTAGAAAGACATCCAACGGCAAGTTATGTACAGGCTCTGTTAGAAAGACATCCAACGGCATGTTATGTACAGGCTCTGTTAGAAAGACATCCAACGGCAAGTTATGTACAGGCTCTGTTAGAAAGACATCCAACGGCAAGTTATGTACAAGCTCTGTTAGAAAGACATCCAACGGCAAGTTATGTACAAGCTCTGTTAGAAAGACATCCAACGGCAAGTTATGTACAAGCTCTGTTAGAAAGACATCCAACGGCAAGTTATGTACAGGCTCTGTTAGAAAGACATCCAACGGCAAGTTATGTACAGGCTCTGTTAGAAAGACATCCAACGGCAAGTTATGTACAAGCTCTGTTAGAAAGACATCCAACGGCAAGTTATGTACAAGCTCTGTTAGAAAGACATCCAACGGCAAGTTATGTACAAGCTCTGTTAGAAAGACATCCAACGGCAAGTTATGTACAGGCTCTGTTAGAAAGACATCCAACGGCAAGTTATGTACAAGCTCTGTTAGAAAGACATCCAACGGCAAGTCATGTACAGGCTCTGTTAGAAAGACATCCAACGGCAAGTTATGTACAAGCTCTGTTAGAAAGACATCCAACGGCAAGTTATGTACAAGCTCTGTTAGAAAGACATCCAACGGCAAGTTATGTACAGGCTCTGTTAGAAAGACTTCCCTTATAATGTTTAAGCGCACTATTAAAATGAAAATGGGCACACGTAGTGACCTAATTGGGTTAGCGGCAAGGAGTTTTCCCTTCCAGTGGGGGAGTAAGACGTCGCCCATTGCCTTTCTAGTCTACAGGATACCCCTGCGTAAGGTGGAGTAGAGACAAATAATAATAAATGAATATTACAATGGAGTGACATTTAATAGGTGTTAGATCAACGAATCATTTCAGGGGAAGAGGTATGTTTACAACACTCGGACAAGAGTTCACAAATAATCAACGACAGGAAAAAAAAATATAGAACAATAGACAGCCCGATGCAGGGTCCAACCCGTTCTCCTCGACACAGCGTTGCCACGAGAAACAAACGCTAGAACACACGGTAACTAAACAGCCTACTGAGTACCAATGTAGCCCCCATATCAGGGTAATGTGAAGCCATGGGAGAACATGGTAGATAGTGCTGTGGGAACAGGCAACAATTAGTACCAATAATGCCCTCCACTCCGTGATGGCAGTTAGAGGATCTCAAAGGAAGACACAATGCCTCTGATCTGTAACTAATACGGTCACTTCCAAGAGGTAAAGGAATGACAAACTACCCTTTTGTATTGTCGAGAATAATAATTCAAGAAACAATGCGATATTACAGTTAATGACGTTAATGGGGACTCCTAAGCAGCCCGCTCGTTAGGCAGGGAGCGTCATATGCTATAGGTGATACTCGATCGTCATAAAACTATTGTATGCTAGATCAAAATAAAAATACTGTATTACACATCGAAAGAAGTAATATCGGTGAATAAAAGAATCAACATGCGAAATTAATGGCAGAAAAATTACTAGAAATAATAGACCAAAGATGAAAACATAAGAAAAAGGATATGGGATACAAACGATTATATAAGGAAATCTAAAACAAATACAAAGAAGCAAAGAGTGGCTAAATCAGAAATATGAAGAATAGGAAAAACAACACACACAAATTAGAAACAGTCAAAGAAAAGAAGTTGGTTTCAGGATGCAAATAAATAATCATAAATATAATAACAGAAGAGGAAAAGATGACGGAAAGACAATACATGTGCCTCATTGACTACAGGAAAGCATTTGACAAAGTAAAACATTTGGAAATAAACAATGTGCTAGAGAAACGAAAGATGGATGGCAAGAATCTGAGAATCATTAAAAAAAACAGTGGTAACAAACAGCAGTCACAAGAATTAGCAACAATGCGTGACAGTTCTAATATCTGAAACAAAGAGTCAGAAACAGTTGTATTCTCTCGTCGGATTTGTTCTCACTTTACAGCGAACATATTATGATATCAATAGTAAGCAATACAGAAACAAATATTACAAGAAGTGAAGTGAACGTCACAACATAAACCATTTGCAAGAGGCGGATACCACTGTCTTAATTGTAGAGGTATAACATGGCAAAAAAGCAACATGAGAGGTCTGAGCCTAAACAGTAAGAAAACAAAAGTAATAGTCACATCCAAGAAACAATCCTCATGCAACATCAAAATAAGCAAATGTTCCGCGTCTCCCAGCACCAGAGCTGGAAGTTGTCAGCGACCCACAGCTGATGGCTTGCGCCAGGATCGGTGAACCAAAACCATCCAGAACCTGCTCCACCTCTCAGTGATGCCTCCAGTAACAGACTAACCTGTCTAGTCTGGCCACGCGAGCAGGGATCGAAGAGGGAAGACAACCCGTACTCAAAAATGTCGTGTTGAAGTCGGATGTGTTGGGCCGAAAGGCGCAAATATAACAGTTATACTGCAAACCACAACACAACGCACATACGGCCACTTAACGTCCTTTTAAGGGCGGATGACGAAGAGGAATTCTACAGTCTACGAATACTCTAGAATACTTTAGTCATCGGGCGAATGTAAACAAGCAAACAAAATAAGCAGAATAAGCCTGAAACAAGTGCAGAGAGTAAAATAGAATGTTGAGAGTTCCCTGGAGAGCTAAATACATGTAGATACCACGAGTAATTTCTCAGAGGCCAACACAAAATGGTAGCGCATAAAATACAGAATGAAAAAATCAATAATTTTTGGGCACATCATGGGAAAGTTAGAATTGTCATATGACTCAAAATTATAAATACTTCCGTGATTGTGTAACATACAGAAACTCTACTCAACAACAAAATGAGCAATTAATGTCAGTCTGTGCCTTTATATTAACATCCGTACAAGATTATCAAATAATCACTTTAATTAACATCGCAAACTTACAATGCTACAGAAACAGTGAGTGCCTAGAATTAACAGAAATAAAATGTGACCTGTTTCTGCTGCATTTCAACGTCGAGCAAAAATGGGGTGTTCGCACCAAAGCGCTGTATACCTCTCTGGTAAGGTAATCAATGAGGTGTTCGTACCAAACCGCTGTATACCTCTCTGGTAAGGTAATCAATGGGGTGTTCGTACCAAAGCGCTGTATAACTCTCTGGTAAGGTAATCAATGGGGTGTTCGTACCAAACCGCTGTATACCTCTCTGGTAAGGTAATCAATGGGGTGTTCGCACCAAAGCGCTGTATACCTCTCTGGTAAGGTAATCAATGAGGTGTTCGTACCAAACCGCTGTATACCTCTCTGGTAAGGTAATCAATGGGGTGTTCGCACCAAAGCGCTGTATAACTCTCTGGTAAGGTAATCAATGGGGTGTTTGTAGTGCCTCTCCTATAAGGTGATCCCTGTGATGTATAATATTTATTTCATCCATGGCCTTCTAAGCCTACTCCTTCCACCTGTTCCTTTGTCTCTGAGTTTAAGGCTCTAAATGAGTTATAATGTGGTACTGTATACAATTAACAAGAGCTTTAAATAAATTGTTCAATTTAAAAAAAAAATTCTACCAGCACATTAATGCATAGAATAGATTATAATTCATTATGCTCTGCTAAAATGACTAATAAAATAGGTTAATGTTTAATCTTCTAACAATATTATTGATAGAAAAGGTAATGATGTCCTATAATAAAGTAACGAAAGTATTATAACGCTCATGATGTCGCGTAATAGAGCCATCATCATCATCAAGTACCAGGTCTATTGGCGTAGGTGATCATGTCTCTCCACAACTTTCGATCTCGGCAGCTATTTATCATTTCTGTTTTTGACCTTCTGCCAAGCCATTCTCTTAAGCTGTCTGTTAATTTTTTCTCTTTGCTTCTCTCTATCTCTTCGTCCCTCAATTTTTCCAGTTGTTACAATATATTCCAGTTGTTCTCTTCTCATTACATGGCCCAAAAAATGATGATTGTTTCTTCCTAATATTAGAAATTAGCTTTATTTTTGTTTTGACCTTCTCAGAACATCTTCATTACTCTTCCTAGCTGTCCATGGAACTCTCAAAATTCTTCTGTAAAACCACATTTCTACAGATTCCAGTCTTTTGTCTTTCTTGTCTTTTATTCTATTGTCCATGATTCGCTTGCATATGTTAAGACTGGCTCTACATGCCATTTAAGAACTCTTTTTCTTGTTTGTATTGTTAACAATGGATTGCATAGTATCATCCTCATTTTTTGGAAAGCTGCTTTTGCCTGAAGCATTCTGCATCTCACCTCTTTTGTACATCTTCCGTCTGAGGTTAACAAAGTTCCCAAATATTTAAATTCATTTGCCTGTTTTAATATTATTCCACTTGTCTTTATTTTGCACTGAGGTGATGTCTTTTTCTTTGTTGTTACCATTACCTCTGTCTTTTTGCTATTAAGTCTGAGTCTTTTATTTTTGCTTTCTTTCACTATAATGTCCAACATTTCTTGTAACTCACTTTCACTCTTAGCGATTAAGACTGTATCATCAGCATATCTTAGATTATTTATAATATGGCCTCCAATTGTTATTCCAGGCATGTCCCTTATGGATCTTAAAATAATCTCACTATAAATATTAAACAAATCTGGTTACAGCACACAACATTGTCTAACACCCTGTTTTATTTGTTGAAACATTCCCAATTGGTTTCCAGTTCTTATGGCCGCTGTTTGTTGCCAGAACATGTTCTTTATTCTTTGATCTTTGCTGTCTACATTTATTCTTTCTAAAATTTTAATTATTTCTTGGTGCTTTACTTTGTAAAATGCCTTGGTGTAATCTATGAAACATCGGTATTTATCTGTTTTAACCTATATAGCTCTTTCTTCTAAAGATCTTATGATATAAATGGCATTGCTTGTTCCTTTATCTCCAACAAAACCACACTGTTCATCGTTAATTTCTGGACTGATTTTGTTTCGCACTCTACGCATGATGATTCTTAGAAATATCTTAGTCATATGACTCATAAGGCTTATTATGCGGTGGTCATCGCATTCAATAGCACCCGATTTCTTTGGTAGGGCTATGAATATTGATTTGAGCATGTCGTTTGGTATATATCGTCTGGTGTAGATATCATTCAATATTTATGTTATTATTTCTATTCCAAAATCACCCATGGCTTCGCTTCAATCTCTTCTTTAGTTATGTTATCTGGTCCAGGAGCTTTGCCTACTTTGCCTACTACAAGGCATCTTCCACTTCTTCTCTGAGTATTTCTGGTCCTTCTCCATTATCCTTAATATTTACTTCCGTTTGTTCATCATTATAAAGATCTTTAATGTATTCCGTCCATCGTTCCCTTATGTTTTCTTGATCAATCAACAGTTCTCCTTCCTTTGATCATAGATATCCATTTTTTGATGACGTTTTTCCTCCTGTTAATTCCTCAGTTTGTTTGTATATAGCTTTAGCATCTCCTTTTTATTTCATTTCAATCTCTTTGCATCTCTCTTTTAGCCATGCTTCTTTTGCTTCATTGCATTTTACTACAATTTCTTTATTTAATCTCTTATACTCATCTTTATTTTCTTTATTTCTTCTTCTTGTATCCATTAGCTGCAAAATGTCGTCTGTCATCCATTTCTTTCTTGAATTTGTCCTCACTGGCGATATGAACTCTTTTGATGTTTGTTGCATTGATTCTTTTAGCATTTCCCACTGTTCATCAATGCTTTGTATCTTCTCTATTGCATTGTACCGGTTCTAAATTGTGATTTTATATTTGTCTTGCAGCTTCTTGTCTGATTTTAGTAAATCTAAATTTAACTTGATGTTAACTGAGGCTCGTTTTGTTGTTTATAATTTTATTCTAAGCTTTCCCACAACTGGTACATGATCACTATTGCAATCTGCCCCTGGTCTAGTTTTCACACACACCAGACTGTTTCTAAATTTATTGCTTATCATTATATAATCAATTTGATTACGTGCCTTGTCAGCTGGGGTTTTCCATGTCCACAGACGTCTTGATTGTTGCTTAAACCAGGTGTTTCCTATCATCATGTTGTGTGTTCTTGCCCAGTCAATAAGTTTCTCACCTCTTTCTTTCCTCTCGCCTAAGCCATAATGACCAACTACTCCCTCAACTCTTTCTTTTCCTACTTTTGCGTTAAAATCCCCTAGAACTATGGTGTTTTCTTGTGGTTTGCATTTATGAAGTGCCTCATTTTTAACTCGTTGTAAAATTGATCAATTGTTTCCTCTATGTCTGGTGTTGGTGCATAAACTTGTATAAGATTTATGTCTATTGGCTTTCCATTCAATTTCACTAAAAGGACTCTGTCAGATATTGGGTAAAAGCTTTTCACTGTTTTTGTTCTTTCTGCATCCAAGATGATACCTACTCCTTTTTGGTGTTCAGTACCTCCAGAATAGATTATGTTATGTTTATCAGAATACATCTCCCCTAATCCGGTGTATCTCATTTCACAAAGTCTCAGTAATTGTAAACCCATTCATTTCATTCTTGTATGATGTTTTCTAGTTTACCCTTCTGCATGAGTGTTCTTACATTCCAAGTACCTATCTTTAGAGTTTGTTTTATCTTTATTTTGCTTACAGTAGCTTGATGACGATCGGGTATCACCTGTAGCACATGATGTCCCCTACCCGACGAGGGTTTTCTATTGGAATCCCCCTTAACGTTGTTGTCGTTATTTCTATTGTTGTGGCGATTCATGATTGTACAAAGAAATTACGACCGGTGGTTTCTGTTGCCTTCCGTCGGTTTGTTTACGGTTGGCTCCGCTAGCCTTTCACTAAAAAGTCTCACTCACAAGGAAGTGGGGTTGTTTTACTTCGGGGTACCCTTCCTTAGCCTTTTACTCTCCCGAGCTTACCTGCAATGCAGCAGGGTAATGAAGTAACAAATGTATTATAACGCTCATGATGTCCTGTAATAAAGTAACAAATGTATTATAACGCTCATGATGTCTTGTAATAAAGTAACAAATGTATTATAACGCTCATGATGTCCTGTAATAAAGTAACAAATGTATTATAACGCTCATGATGTCCTGTAATAAAGTAACATAATAATAGTAATAAAGTAAACTTCTCCTCAATTCTTCTAATAAAGAAACGAATATTAAAAGAATTGAAGTCAACGTCACAACATAAAACATTTGCAATAGGCAGATGTCATTTTCCCGGCATCTGATTTCTTAATCAAGTTTACTTTAGTCAGAAATGTGATTTAATCTCCTAGTTAAAGTCAAAACTTTGTATCTACACAGCTACTGTATTGTTCCAGCCTTGAAATCTGTCAAAATATCAAACATATTGTATATAGTTGTACTTGGATATAGTTGTACTTGGATATTGTTGTACTTGTATATAGTTGTACTTGGATATAGTTGTACTTGTATATAGTTGTACTTGTATATAGTTGTACTTCTATATAGTTGTACTTGTATATAGTTGTACTTGGATATAGTTGTACTTGTATATAGTTGTACTTGTATATAGTTGTACTTGGATATAGTTGTACTTGTATATAGTTGTACTTGGATATAGTTGTACTTGTATATAGTTGTACTTGGATATAGTTGTACTTGGATATAGTTGTACTTGTATATAGTTGTACTTGTATATAGTTGTACTTGGATATAGTTGTACTTGGATATAGTTGTACTTGTATATAGTTGTACTTGGATATAGTTGTACTTGTATATAGTTGTACTTGGATATAGTTGTACTTGTATATAGTTGTAATTGTATATAGTTGTACTTGGATATAGTTGTACTTGGATATAGTTGTACGTGGATATAGTTGGATGTGTATCAAACCTTTGGCGGCTTGGTATCAAGCAATCATGATAAGTCAGTAGTGTGGTATAATATTAGTGTCTTATACTGGGTGCTGCTTTGCCGAACAGGTTCTTTCGTGGCTGAATCTGTCAATATTGGATAGATAGATCCGTCCACAGAACGATCAACGTGTATTTGCCGTGCCTGGCCTTGTTTCTTTGCTCTTGCGCCCTTTATCTTCTGAATTTGACATCAGCAATAATTTACATATATAAATCAGTGTGGTCTCTTACCATATGAATGACTGGTGTGCAAATCGAGGGTTAATGTTCCAACAAAGCAATGACTTATGTCGGTGATTGCGGTGCTATCAAAGTCTCCCTAGTAGATGAGGCTGTATATGTCACACAATTACTGATATCAGTTACCTTTTGCTACAGCGATTGAAAGATATTCGAAATTTCAAGGTAAAGGTAAAGTACGAGACTTAAATTCAGCGTCTTAGCACGCGAGTTTTCACACATGTGTGTTCGGTCGTCTATCCAGAAGTGTTCGGAGACTTCTGTATAGTGTCGCTTCAAGCATTGAAACTCACGATGCGAGGTTCCCAGAGTACTACCCTGGTACCCATTTCAGCCAGCGGCTGTGGCGACCGCGGGGGTATTTTCCCAACCACGAGTACAATTCACACTGCCTACAGCGGGAATCGAACACGGGTTGTCCGAACGTCGTGAGCCCTGTCGGGTGTTTTCCCAACTAGGCTACCGAAGTCCCCACCTTCAAGGTGTTAACAGGAAGACTCAGAAATTGAAGATGACGTAAACTACGACACAGTGCAAATAACACACATTCAACGCCCTTTTAATAGTGGCCGAGAGCATGCCGAAGATTACACGTCGATGTTGGGTGTGTGTACACGTTTAACCGTAGCAAAATAGAGACTAATTCAGATGATAACACATCGCTAGAGGATATCATTTAATCTTACGGCGTGTGAACGATAAACTCCGAATGGTACATTACTGTATGTAATGAGTGTCAGTGAAAAAAGAAATTCAAATTACCAATCATAACAGCTTCTTATATCTGTATTTGTGAAATGAGCTAAACTTTATGTATTTAACATATGAGGATTATCAATAATGCAACGGAGTTTGTGCACTGTTGAGTTCATAAGAGAGGTTGTCATGCTACTCATCAGAATTCCGTGATGAGAACTAAATGTAAGAATGAGAGCATTAACTTTCATGAGCCATCAACTGACATTTAAAAAGCTGACAGCCACAAACCACTAGCCTTGGTCTACGAATGATCGTTTCTGACACGTGCGTTGATGAAAACAAATTACAGTTGCGCAAGGAAGGACATAGATCTATGCTGAGATTGCTTGCAGTTATTAATAACTTGAAACCCTAAATATGAGCCGCGATAGCTCAGTGGTTAGTGAACTGGACTACAAAGGACAAGAGGTAGGGTTCGATCCCAACCGACGGCTTCCGGGTTCACCCAGCCTTAAATGGGTACCGGATTTTTTTCTGGGAAAGTAAAGCAGCACGGGCGTAATACCGACCACATTACCCCAAAAATCATGTGCTGAAAGTCTGTAAAATATAGGGTCACTATATAACACCATATTTCCCTATACGCCACTTGGCGTGACGGGGGTACATTACTATTACATTAAACCCTTAATAATAATACAAAATAGCACATTGCAAAACAATGAAATTATGTTCTCTGCAGGTTTACCTAAGGTCTAGTAGACGTTAAGAACACAAAGAACTAATTAACAATGAGTGTATGTATATATAATCATCATCAGGTACCATGGATGCTGACATAAATAATCATTTATCTCCACAAATTTCGATCACGACAGTTATTTATCATTTATGTCGTTGACCTTCTACCAAGCCATTCTCTTAAGCTGGCTGGTACTTTTTCTTTTTGCTTCCCTCTTCTCTTCGTCCCTCAACTTTCGCTGTTGTTACAATATATTCCAGCTGTTCCCATCTCATTACATGGCCAAAAAAGGATGATTGTTTCTGCTTAATATTGGAAATTAGCTCTCCTTTTGATTTTGTCTCTTTATGAACTTGTTCAATATTCTTCTTTGTATTTCCAACATTAGTAGGTAGGTGGTAAAGCCACCACGTCCTTTGACGTCTTGACAGACGGTTGGTGGCAAACAATCATGATAGGTCAGTAGTTTGGTAAAGCGTTAGTGTCTCACACTGGGTGCTGCTTTACTGAACATCTTATCTCTTGGCAGAATTGCCAATCATGGACACATCCTGGACACACACACATATATATATAAAGCATCTTTCCAATAAGTAGGAAGATACTATGCAATCCACTTTTGACAATAGAAACAAGAACAAGAGATCTTAAATTTATATAGAGCCAGGCTTAACATATGAATGTGAATAATGGACAATAGGACAACAGACAAGAAAATCACAGGAGTCTGTAGAAATGTGGTTTTACAGAATAATATTTAGAATATCATGGACAGCTAAGAAGAGTAATGAAAACGTTCTGAAAGAGGCCAACCAAACAAAGAGCTAATTTCCAATATTAGGAAGAAACAATCATCATTTTTTTGCCATGTAATGAGAAGGGAGCAGCTGGATTATATTGTAACATCTGCGAAATTTAAGAGACGAAAAGATAGAGGGAAACAAAGAGAAAAGATACCAGGCAGCATAAGAGAATGGCTTCACAGAAGGTCAACAACAGAGATGATAAATAACTGTCGTGATCGAAAGTTGTGGAGAGACATGATCACCTACGCAAGCAGGCCTGGTACTTGATAATAATGATGATGATATATATATATATATATATATATATATATATATATATATATATATAGCCTGAGAGATAGGAAAAGATAGAGGGAGAGAGAGAGAGAGAGAGGAGTTGGGGGGGGGGGGGAGTCCTCGTGCCAATAGGCTAGGTACAAATGCCTGGCTGTGCGAGATAATAACATAAGGAACATATAATACTGGACATTCTACATACGCATTTTGCACAGCTACATATTTAGACCTAGCTTAATGGAAGCTGCTGTTATATGGGGACGGTATTTTTCCTATTATGGTTATTACACTGTTAATAATAATTGCTACCACAGTTATTAAACAATTATTATGTCGGTGGTATCGTCACCAGCATAATAACGGTAATATCATTTCCACGTTATCACCTACGGCCACTAAAATCTTGAACCGAACCACGCATAGAGTTCAGTTTTTAGAGATCAGTTTGACAACGACTGCCATTATAATTACACTTAGATTATTTGAAACGATTGACCTTCGCATTGACTCAACATGTAACGAGAAATATCCAAAGTGTACTTGTGTAAATATTGTAATAATCAAATAGAAATATAAAATTAAGCTCAACAAGTGACGCTATGTCACGTGGGAGAATGTCTATAAATAACCTGCTTTATTCAGTCATCGATATTTAGCTCAATGAGAAGGCAAGGTTTACTAAGGTCATAGTTTGTGCTGCCATAGGGGTTCAAAGTTTGCATCAAGTAATTTTGAAAAATTATATTTACTCACACTTGAGCATATTTCTTCATTTTCAACGATGTCATCTGATATATATGTATTTCTGTTAGGTTTTGTTTTTGTCGAAGAGCTTTTCTCGTGGCTAGTTCTACCAATAATTTACAAAACACACACATCTGATATAACTGAAATATCAAAACAAAGACACAAATACAGCTCTTGTAAAAAATGGGTGAGTCAGGTTGGACAAATCTCCTCAGGAATATCTTATAATTGTGATACGCTTGCTCTATCATGTTGCCTTAAAAGAATGGTGCAGTTGAATGCAGTGATTTTAGAACAATAAGCCTAATGAGCCATGTAACAAAAATCTTGCTAAGAGTTATACAAGAAAGGATTTTAAAAAAAATTTGGATTTAGAAAAAATACAGTGGGACGAAAGAAGCTATATTCCGCATGAGGACAATAATCGAAACGTACACTGAAGTAAACAAACCTATATGTGCGCGCTTTATAGACTATACCAACGCTTTTGATAGAATACACCATTAATAATTTATAGACTGCCTAAAAGATATACATTTAGATGTCACAGAGATACGACTAATATGTAATTAATACTGGGTGCAAACAGCAATAATAAAATATAACAAGGAGAACTCTAAAAAAAAAAAAAAAGAGGAGTAAGATAGTAATGCATCCTATCACCAAGCTTGTTCAATCTATACACTGAGCAAATCTTTTAAATAACATCACAGAGATGCCAGGCTTAAACATTAAAGGAAATATAATCAATAATCTAAGATATGCTGATGACACTGTACTACTAGCAGAAAATCCTAAAGATCAACAACAATTAATTAATGAAATAAACATGACAAAAAATATGGATTACATATGAATATAACAAAGACTAAACCTATGATCATAAACAAAGATAATACTCAAAACCTACCAGTGGATATCAAAGGTGAAGGAATAGACCTCGAGACAGTTGAGAGATACAAATACTTTGGACATATTATAACCAGTGATGGAAAATGTGGAAATAAAATAAACAAAAGACAGATATGGCAAAAAGTAATTTTAAAGCCAAGAAAAAAATACTAACATCAAAACAAATAACGCCAAGGCTAAAACTAAGAATAGCAAAATGTTATATCTTCTCAACATTTCTGTGTGATGCAGAAACATGAACATTAGACAAGATGAACAGTATATTGAAGCCTTTGAAATGTGGATATATAGAAAAATAGGAAGAATTGGATGGAAAGAAAATAAAACAAACGACAAGTCTTAAAATAATTTAAAATGAAAAGAGAACTACTAAAAACAATTCAAAAAAGACAAATGCGATTTTGACACAGCGGCTTACTAAAATAGTGGAAAATACAAGATAAAAGAGGTAAGGCAGACAAGACTAACATGGACGAGTAACATCAAAAGATTGGTAAATCTGCCTATAACAAAGTGCACCATCAAAAGACAGAGCAGAAGGCCGATCCATGATAGCCAACGTTCAAAGTGGAGACAGCACTCAATGAATGAAATAAACAAACGATTCAGATATGAATGGACATGTCAGCATCAAGATGAATAACGGAATTGAAATTATCATCATCATCATCATCATCATCATTACAGACTATGCCTGCTGGCTTAGGTGATCACATTTCTGCACAATCTAATATACTGTACAAAGTATATACTGTTGTTTATCAGATTAGATGTTGACCTCCAACCTAGCTATTCTCTAAACGTGTGTTTCGTTTCGCTGTTTCACTCTATATTTTTGAAATGTTCAAAATAAATAGATTGACTAATTACCTGAAAGCGTCTCTTACTTTGTTGCTAGGCACAATCCGTTCAACCGCAGACTAACTATTCTAAAGTATATTAGATTGAAATTACCATTCAAAATTGATAGTAGGATCTATTTGCTTTTTTAGCACGCCGTTGTTTGGTTCTGTTGAGGTTTTACTTGAACGTCTTGTGTGGCGTGAAGCTCCGGTAGCAGAGAAAGTAGCCCGATATCCCTAGACACCACTAGAACCAAGGTCACTCTATAGCAAGGGCAGGCTATTTTAGAACGTTCTCATTGCTGTATGTGGTTTTCTCAATATTATTATGTAAAACATTGATGTGGTCTACACAGATTGTATTGTTGGTTTAAAATGATAAATGTGTTGTTGTTTTGCTTGTTGACCTCTAGTGAACAAAGTTACGTTATCAGTTCAGAGAGTTGTCTTCGCTTCTGTTTCTAGTAAACACAGTTATGTTATCAGGTCAAAGAGAGTTGTCTTCGCTTCTGTCTCTAGTAAACACAGTTATGTTATCAGGTCATAGAGAGTTGTCTTCCCTTCTGTTTCTAGTAAACACAGTTATGTTATCAGTTCAGATAGTTGTCGTCGCATCTGTTTTTAGCAAACACAGTCATGTTATCAGGTCATAGAGAGGTGTCTTCGCATCTGTTTAATACAGCGTATCTTGGTCAGAGTAAGATGTTGAAGATAAACAGCGCATCTATTTCAAGACACTCTCTGATTCATTCATTCATTTCTTGACCGCTAGATACGCAGAAATGTCCACTTTCTCTACAACCAATAATAACCAATTGCAGACTAATCGACCGAGATTCTCTTATACTGGACTGTAGTTAGAGAAAAGGTTATTGATAGTATACCTTGGTCCATCAATCCAAGGGACATCATTCCCGAGACTGATGTCTTTAACAAACCGGAAAGAGGTTTTTGATGTTGAAAAACAAACAGCAAAATAAAATTACTTGTTCTGGACTGTTTCAATCTCACGATGATCAAGAAATAATGACACGTCAATGGCGTATCCATAAACCTGTGATTATTTTAGCATCGATACAGTCCAGTAATAAAATATTTTTGACTATTTATTAGAACCATCATCACTATCCACCCTTTAGCATTCCGATACGGTCCTCATATCACATGAAGATATCAGCACAGAACACGAATTCAGACCCATCGGAGCTGACACCCAGGTTAATTTCTAAGAAGTACATGAATTAGTTTGAAAGATGGTAGACATGTGACGTGAGATAAGACCTACATAACACCAACTGTGCCTGCTCTATCTGCATAATTTTGTGGTAACTATGCATCTCAATACACATAATCGATATAGCGTTGAAATTAGGGCGCAGTAGTCTCATAATGACACGGTACCCAGGTCAAACCATTTTTGGAATGGTCAGATATGTTCTCCTTCGTTCCACGTTGAAGGTGGGGGAGATCAAATACTTAGTCCTATGGGAAAGGGACGATTATAAAGTGGTTCTGTGTTAAAATTAAGGTCGCGAAAAAAATTTAGTAGTTGAAAGCTGGAGAGATTAAACGATATATTGCTACTCTTGTCATTTTAAAAATTCAAAATATATAATTTAAAATCATGTTATATTTATGCAAATTAACCAACTTTCTGAAATTCTCCTGGTATCTTAACTGGTGTTATTTAGTTCGTCAAATGGTCTAAGAATAAATGCGGTGTATCAGAAATAATATTGAAGTACTAATTTGCAACAGCAAGCCCCATTCCCTTGCTAAGATTAAGCAGATCGCCCAGAACAGGGAAGGAGTGTTGGGGATATTAACGCGGCTCCCGTGCAAGACTTAAAAACCAAGACGTTAGGACACGGAACGGATCTAATTTCTGCCCTCTGTGCCGTGCCGTCTTCGGTTCGAAATAACAATAGACAGATAGCTCGGGTATATAACTAATGGTCAGATAAAATAACAGACAGAGGTACACGCAGAAGGACGCTGTACAGTATTGACAAAGAGTTCCCTACAGTTTTTGTTAAGCTATTACATAAATATATTTAATTATTTGTGTATGAATTGAAATGTATCTGTTATGTACGATGCTCGTTGTTGATTGCGGCATTTGCATCATGATGTTGAGCTTTCTTGATGATTCCATCGACGATGAAGTCACCGTCTCAAGCGCGAATAGACTAGGAAAGGAAACCTTTTATCATCCATGTCAGTGATGCTGTATCTCGCTACTTACAGAGAAGAGCAGAATGTGGCACTATATTTGTTCTCAGAAATCATGGAGAAACCAACACTAATGGGAGCAATTATATTCATAACAATAGCATAACAACAAGAGTGGTTGGACTCATCTGCTTTATAGTTACAAGGGACTTAACTTTTTGGTTTGTTTTATTTCAGAGATGAATATCAGCACATTGTACAAGCCAAGGAAGCTAGTCAGTGACAATGACAGAGCCATCATTCAGCTTGTTAATTTTTTGGTTATTACCAACGCTGTCTGTGCTTTTGGTGTTGTGGCTAACGTGATAAATATCATCATTTTCTACAAACAAGGATTTACCAACACAGTGAATATCAGCTTTTTTGCGCTGGGCATCTCTGATCTCTGCAGTCTCGTAGCGTTGCTGTGGTACTGTGTTTGCGTCAACCCCTTGTTTGAAAACTCTGAAGTACCGATGGCGACTACTGAGGTCATTTACTTAACAGGAGGTCTGCCACACATTACATTCGCTCGTATCACTGGCTGGATAACAGTTTATATTACAGCAGAAAGGTGTTTGTGTATCACACTACCACTAAAGATAAAACAAATCATCACACCAAAGACAACGACTACAACTTTGTGCTGTATATTTGTGGTCATTATCTCTTCTTTTCTGCCAGAGTACGGGACGACTTACATCGACTGGAAGTTCTTTGCAGACAGAAACAGAACTTTGTTGGGGCTGACTTTTACTGAGAATAGAGGTAGCATGGAGGGGGTGGTTTTCATCTTGTATTCAATTCTGGGATCATTGTCGTTTGTTGCCGTGATTGTGTTTACCATTGTTCTTGTTGTTCAGCTGAAACAAAAATCAAAATGGCGACGGACAAATGCTAACGAAAGTAGCAATTCGATTTCCAACAAGGAAAGAAAAACGGTCTCTATGGTCATCATGATAACTATTGTTCTAATTGTTTGTTACATTCCAGGGGTCGCTGTTTCAATGGTTACTTTCTTTGAACCAGAATTTAGTATTATTGGCCAATACGTTAACGCATTTTTTGTTTTATGGTCTGTGGCTTTAATGTCGGACGCCATCAACTCCAGCGTCAACATCTTTCTTTACTATAGGATGAGTACTAAATATAGAGAAACGTTTAATGACATTTTTGGCATCCAGCAACGCTCTCAATAAATATTAATAATATGACTGCAATTGCAAGAGCTTATATAGTAATGTAGAAGTGAAATTAGAGCAAATAAATTAATATCAACACCGGTGCAACATCTGAAGTACAAGGTTCCGTATTGTCACAATTATTGTTTTTCACTCACATTGACAACATATGCAAGAATGCCTAATCACAAAGTTAACATATAACTGGGCTACTTGTTGCTGACAAGCAGCCCTAATAGCTTTTGAAGAAACATAATTTGAACATATGTTGCTATTTATCGAAAAAAAGAATGTAAAATGAATCATTTGAAAATAAGCACTGAAAAAAAAAACAGAAGTCATATCAACAGGAAGACACAGAAGGCAGTAAACATAGCTATTACACCACATTGTGAAACAAGGAAAAACTTTAAATATCTGGAACAACATTATCTGAAGATGGTAAAATCGATAAAAAAATAGACATCTAATGCAAGAAGACAAACCAAATATTAGACAGCTAGCCCCTATACTCCAATAAAAATTGTATTATATTAATATTACAACTAATAAACATCTTACACTGAGTATATTCATTACTACATTGTGATATCAATGCCAAACATGGTCACTTACATAAAAGAAAGCATATAACCACAGAGGCGAGATCTCTGAGAAAACCCACCAGGACATAAAACCAAAATCGGAAATGTTATTATAAGAGAAAGAGTGGGCATAGAACCAATCCTAAGCTGCATACAGAAACATAAAAATAAAACTGGTTCGCCCATCTAGAAAGAATGCTGTGGGATTACTTACAATAAAAAGTATATATTAAACGGGGAGAAGGGAAAAGAGCTAGAGGAAGGCCTCGATTAAGACGAATAGACAACCTCAAAGAAACGCAACAACAACAATTGGCAATGATTGAAACAGTCAAAGAGCCGAGAACCATACATTTGTTTATCCCGTATCACCGGAATGGGCACAAGAAGAAATGAATAAAGAAGAATAGAATTATTGAAAGCAAAAATAACTGGACGTCACGAACATCAATACGGCATTTTGTGGTACGGCATTTAGAAGATGGCTGGAGCTGATCCAGGCTTTAAGGAGCGTACTGAAATGTAGAGCGCAGGCATTCTTCCACATCATCATTTGACGAACATAAAGTGTAGGCATACTTTCATATCATCATTTGACGAACATAAAGTGTAGGCATACTTTCATATCATCATTTGACGAACATAAAGTGTAGGCATACTTTCATATCATCATTTGACGAACATAAAGTGTAGGCATACTTTCATATCATCATTTGACGAACATAAAGTGTAGGCATACTTCCACATCATCATTTGACGAACATAGAGTGTAGGCATACTTCCATATCATCATTTGACGAACATAAAGTGTAGGCATACTTCCACATCATCATTTGACGAACATAAAGTGTAGGCATACTTCCACATCATCATTTGACGAACATAGAGTGTAGGCATACTTTCATATCATCATTTGACGAACATAAAGTGTAGGCATACTTTCATATCATCATTTGACGAACATAAAGTGTAGGCATACTTTCATATCATCATTTGACGAACATAAAGTGTAGGCATACTTCCACATCATCATTTGACGAACATAAAGTGTAGGCATACTTCCACATCATCATTTGACGAACATAGAGTGTAGGCATACTTTCACATAATCATGTGACGAACGTAGAGTGTAGGCGTACTTCCACATAATCAGGATGTCAGAAGATGTCGATCTAATTCCATATTTGATTTACTACATTTCCAGCAGTATTTCAACTTCGTCTGTACCTATATAATTTCCATGTATTTATTTCCTTTCGTACACCAACTACCACCACTTTTTCTTTCTTTTGTGACATGGTTAAAGAACATAAAATGTATTTCCATCTGAAGAGTTTCAAATATTGTCTCAATTTCTTCGAAAGAATTCTTCTTTATCTTGTCTACTTTATTAATTATTCTTCATCTACTTTTAATATTCTCTTTTTTGCGTTCGCCAGCTTATTATTTCCGACGAAGTCCCTAGAGACTTGTAATTGAATGTTGTGTGTGAATCCGTTTTTCCTTGGTAGCCGTGTACACAGGGGGCCCTCGCCGCACTGGCAGATAACTCCCTCTTCGGAGGTAATGATATTTTTTTCCGTCTATGAGTAATTGACGTTTCAAGCCGGGCCCTGCTGCTGAGACCAGGGCTGGTTGCCGCAGAGAGAAATCATAAATAAAAATCCCAACTTGGTTCAGCAGGGATTTGAACCCACAACCTCTTTGCCTCGAGACCAACGTCTTGCCTCGAGACCAACCAGTCCCCTTTTGATATTCTAAACGTTTTTCGTATTAAAAAAAATATATATTACTTCCAATGATCTTCTTATTTGTGCATTAATCGCGGAAGACTTACATTCTTAGAAGACTTACATTCTTAGAAGACTTACATTCTTATCAAGAACAAAATGTGTGTAACGTTAAAGAACTAATGTCCCCATTAAAAAAAAACAGTTAGAGACCAAATAATACCATAAACGTAATTATTAAAAAAAAAAAAAAAGATAAATGGTATATATATATATATTACATTTCATTTACGTAAAATCACTTCTTTTTGCGGTATAAGTGATATATTTTTGTTCTAGAGAGGGAATGGACGGTTTGGTAAATAACAAGTGATAATCTATGGTATCATTGTCATGAGTGGTGGGGGTAGGGAGTAATTGTATTTATAACACTGCAAGGGTTGAAGTGCAAGATTTATGTAAATCACAGGGACTGGAGATTGCATCGTTGTAAAGAGAGAGAGGAAGATACATATAGTGTTGCTATCAAAGTCTGTTTTGGGTGGTTGATTAAGGGGTTGATAAGTAATATGTTTCAACTGGATCGAGAATGGGAAACTATAGTGACCGCGATGGAAATAATAGCAGCAGTGGAAATAATTGTAGTAGCGCAAATAATAGGAACTGACGGAGAAAATAGCGGAAATAATAGCAGCGCTGCAAAAAATAAGTAAGTAAAAAAAGTAAAGGTTCCATTCACACCTTGCTAGGCGTCTGGGGAATATGGTGTTAGTGACCATATTTTTCTATAACCACGGCACATTTTTGGGTGATGTGGTTGGTATCACGTCAGACTGCCTTTACTTCTCAGAAAAATTTATGGTACGCATTTATAGAGGTTGGGTGAACCTCGGGGCCTTGTCAGTCCGAAAAAAATCTGCCACTGCTGGGAATCGAACCCGAACCCTGCTGGTCAGGAAGCGAGCACACTAACCACTCAGCCACCGAGGCTCCTGGAAAAAAATAGCAGCAGCAGAAATAACAGCAACTGTGGAACATAGCAGCAGCGATGGAAATAATAGCAGAAGCGGATATAATTGTGGCAGCAGAAATAATAGGAATTTACCGAGATAATAGCAGCAGCGGCAGAAACAATAGCAGCATAAACATTAATTTGCAGCAACAGGAATAATAGCAGCAGCGATGGAAACAATATCAATAGTGGAGATAATATCAGTAGCAAACAAAAAAAAAAAGCAGAAGAGGAAGTAATAGCAGCAGCGGAAATAACAGCAACTGTGGAACATAGCAGCAGCGATGGAAATAATAGCAGCAGCGGATATAATTGTGGCAGCAGAAGTAATAGGAACTGACCGAGATAATAGCAGCAGCGGCAGAAACAATAGCAGCATAAACATTAATTTGCAGCAACAGGAATAATAGCAGCAGCGATGGAAACAATAGCAATAGTGGAGATAATAGCAGTAACGGAAATAATAGCAGCAGCTGGAATAATAGCAGCAGCTGGAATAACAGCAGCAGCGGAATTAACAACGGCTGCGGGTATACCAGCAACAGCGGAAATAATAGCAGCAGGAGCAGAAATAATAGCAGCATCAGAAATAATAGCAAAAGCGGAAATAATAGCCGCAACGAAAATAATGGCTACAGCGATGGAAACAATAGCAGCAGCGATGGAAACAATAGCAGCTGTGGAAATAATTGCAAGTGATAGAGTTAATAGTAGCAGCGGAAATAATAGCAACTGTAGGACATAATAGCAGCAGTGGAAATAATAGCAGCAGCTGAAATAATAGTAGCAGTGGAAATAATAGCAGCGGCTGAAATAATAGTAGCAGTGGAAATAATAGCAGTAGCGGAAATAATAGTAGCAGTGGAAATAATAGCAGTAGCGGAAATAATAGCAGCGGTGGAAATAATAGCAGCGGCTGAAATAATAGCAGCAGTGGAAATAATAGCAGCGGCTGAAATAATAGCAGCAGTTGAAATAATAGCAACGGCTGAAATAATAGCAGCAGTGGAAATAATAGCAGCGGCTGAAATAATAGCAGCAGGGGAAATAATAGCAGCGGCTGAAATAATAGTAGCAGTGGAAATAATAGCAGTAGCGGAAATAATAGCAGCAGTGGAAATAATAGCAGCGGCTGAAATAATAGCAGCATGGGAAATAATAGCAGCGGCTGAAATAATAGTAGCAGTGGAAATAATAGCAGTAGCGGAAATAATAGCAGCAGTGGAAATAATAGCAGCGGCTGAAATAATATCAGCGGCTGAAATAATAGCAGCAGGAGAAAAAATAGCAGCAGGAGAAATAATAGCAGCATGAGAATTAATAGCAGCAGGAGAAAAAAAAGCAGCAGTGGAAATATTAGCAGCAGGAGAAATAATAGCAGCAGGAGAAATAATAGCTGTAGTGGAAATAATAGCAGCGGCTGAAATAATAGCAGCAGCGGAAATAATAGTAGCAGGAGAAATAATAGCAGCAGGAGAAATAATAGCAGCAGTGAAAATAATAGCAGGAGGAGAAATAATAGCAGCTGGAGAAATAATAGCAGCGGCGGAAATAATAGCAGTAGGAGAAAAAATAGCAGCAGGAGAAATAATAGTAGCAGGAGAAATAATAGCAGCAGTGAAAATAATAGCAGGAGGAGAAATAATATCAGCAGGAGAAATAATAGCAGCAGTGAAAATAATAGCAGGAGGAGAAATAATAGCAGCAGGAGAAATAATAGCAGCAGTGAAAATAATAGCAACGGCTGAAATAATAGCAGGAGGAGAAATAATAGCAGCGCCTGAAATAATAGCAGCAGGAGAAATAATAGCAGCGGCGGAAATAATAGCAGTAGGAGAAAAAATAGCAGCAGGAGAAATAATAGCAGCAGGAGAAATACTAGCAGCAGGAGAAATAATAGCAGCAGTGGAAATAATAGTAGCAGGAGAAATAATAGCAGCACGAGAAATAATAGCAGTAGTGGAAATAATAGTAGCAGGAGAAATAATAGCAGCAGGAGAAATAATAGCAGCAGTGGAAATAATAGCTGCTGTGGAAATAATAGCAGCAGGAGAAATAATAGTAGCAGGAGAAATAATAGTAGCAGGAGAAATAATAGCAGCAGTGGAAATAATAGCAGGAGGAGAAATAATAGCAGCCGCTGAAATAATAGCAGCAGTGGAAATAATAGCAGCAGTGGAAATAATAGCAGGAGGAGAAATAATAGCAGCAGGACAAATAATAGCAGCAGTGGAAATAATAGCAGGAGGAGAAATAATAGCAGCCGCTGAAATAATAGCAGCAGTGGAAATAATAGCAGCGGCGGAAATAATAGAAGCAGGACAAATAATAGCATCAGGAGAAATAATAGCAGCGGCTGAAATAATAGCAGCAGTGGAAATAATAGCAGCAGGAGAAATAATAGCAGCAGGAGAAATAATAGCAGCAGTGGAAATAATAGCAGCAGTGGAAATAATAGCAGCAGGAGAAATAATAGCAGCAGTGGAAATAATAGCAGTAACTGTTTGAGAAACGGACATAGTATGGCTGCTTTTAATATTCAACGCAATATGGCATCATTGGGATGATCCAGAATATAGGGAAAAGGCAGGCAATGTACCAAAATGGAATAAGAAATGTAGTAATGGGAACTGTAATCAATACAGAGAGATCTCACTACTTAGCCATGTAGAACAACTGTGCACCAACATTGTCGAGAACAATACTTAGAACTACAATAACTTCCAATCAGATTTCCAAATTAAAATAGAGCACAAAATAACGTACTATCTTCACTGTGAATCAATTAGCAGAAAAGGCAATAAAACAATCAAAAACTAGCATTCATAGGCAAAGTAAAATCATTCCACCGATGACGTGTTTAATTTGTATAGTTTTTTATACCTGATGAAGGCTTTTGCTGTAACGTTGTAATTTGTGTTGTCTTTCTTTTAGTCTAGCTTCTCCATACCATTATATGTGTGCTTCATATGTTCAGATAACAATTATGACAGAGACTGGCAACATACTGAAACAGACCATTTAAACAACAAACAAACGCTTAACCATTGTATGTAACAGTCGCTACATCAACTATCTCGTCAAAATCAGAACAACAGCGAGTTGCACACATAATTCGTGCCATCACCTCATGCTGATTATTACTTACATGGATTACATATGTAAGTTAGCCAACCCACCAGAGACATATGCAATTCGCACAAACATAGACAAATAGAAGAACTAAATTTTGACTTAAATAAACTTTAGATAGAATAGACAACAACGAGCACCCAAAAAAAAAATATGAAAATCAATATCAAGAAAACAGAGGTCGTGAACATCGTGTAAGAAAAAAGAGAGAATATAAAAATAACAATGGACATCAGACAAATGAAAATAAATGATGGATTTTGAATTATCTAGGAAGTCTGGTGACAAAGGACAATTGAAAAGGAACATAAATAGGCACACAATGCAGCAAAGCGTGTCGAGTCAGTGGACATATGCCAGTTTATTGTTTAACAAAGAATTAACTCTGCAGACAAAAAAAAAAAAAAACGGACCATCCACTACAAAATGATTATTCCAACGGTGTACTACATATGCCACATCTAGACGCTAGCCTCATGGACAACAAGAAAATAACACCCACTGAAATAAAAAGTGCTAGACGCATTACTGGAAACATTTTGATAGGCAATATCAGAATTGAAGACTAGAGTAAAAAATATAAAAACAATCCTCGCCATTAAACACGTAAAAGAAGCAACATATAAAATGATTTAGCAGCTTGATAAGACAAATATATACAAAGACGACACAATGAGCTTCCTACAAATGTTCCAAGAAAACCAGACTTAAGTGTTGTCCACGAAAAATATGGATTAGTAAAATTGTGAAAATACTAGCGAACATAACTGCAGGAGAGACCAACTTGAAAGAAAAGCCAAACTAAACATCCCTCCGACGCTGAACGGCAGACAGAAGAGCGTCTCCTCAAAGAAATAATGATCCCCAAAAATATGATCATTTTATGTTGTTAAAGTCATTAGCATAATAAAGATGTGTGCAAGTGAAAGATTGGGCATCACACGATCGTTGATACTGTGTGATTTGTTGTACATGTAATACATGATTCTATGTTCTTTAGATTCTAACCCTCATCGGCTGTAATCAATATACAGTGTTATCATTTATTATATTATAATCACAGCAGGTAATCATAGTTAACTTTATAAGGTAATTGTTTCTATCACTGAGACATAACCACGTTATAATAACAGCAAATTCATTCCACTGGAACCTTTTGGTTGTGTTTTCATCACCAAGTAACACTCCCAAAGTGCCGACGGCAATATTCATTTTAAAATACACACTGCAATTAGATTGATTCTAGCAAATAAGTTCTAATATTTCAACTTTCGCGAAATTACAAGCATCTAGATGTCATCACAGTAACTACGATATGTGTTTTAAAAAAATAAGATGTATAATAAAAGTATGAAGATTGCTGGTTATCACCAAGTCACGTGATTGGATATCGGGAAATGCCAACCCGTTATAACCAAACGATATAACATTAGATTTCTCTAACTCAACGTTCGCTGATGTTATAGTTTGTGAGAACGTAGAAGTTAGACTTAAAGTCATCTTTGCATTTTCTTCATGGAGATAAGAGCAAATATCAAATATATAAAATATCAAATATATAAAATATTAAATATTAAAATAAATATTAAATAATATAAATGTGTTTATCGCTGTCAGTTACTATCAAGACTTTACTTTTGTACTTAAAGAAAGATCGTGTTGCCATTTATAGCGTGTTTGTCGAGATCAAATATAGAAGTAACAGATGAACACATTTAGTGTCTTTATTTCAGTGGGTGAGTATTCTCATACCAGTTGAACAACCAGTAATAATTTAACATGAATGTATGTAACCAAAGACACTAAAACATATTTTAAAAAACTATCTTTCTATCTTATCAGTATTATTCAATTTCTGGCCTGTCACGATGAAATTGGTAGGGACGAGAATAACGGCGCATGTCCAGTATAGTAGTACGAGGTGTCCATGCTCCTCAAAAAAAAAAACAATCTTGACTCACTACCGTAATTAGAACCGCGTTCTACATGTTAGGGCACGACAAGTTGTCGATTCTGCCAGTGGCTCTTTATTATTGAAACACAATTATTTTAATAAACAAGAAAGAAATAGATATCTCTTCTAAATCTAAAGTGAATCAGAAATAACGTAAATCAATGTTGCTATTATATCGAACTTATAATTATTTGTTTTTCTGTCTGCTTTTAACTTTTCAGAAACTATATGAAATCAGTTACTAGTATGCATGTACTTTTCGCTTACAAGGGTGGGCGATAAACTGAAAGCGTTACTTGATTTCATACCGGTTTTAGAAATAGCTGTGAACAAATGTAAACGTATTGTATCGTATTTAACCCTTTTGGTATCACGTTTTAATCTTGTTATTCATTAAGTTCTCGTCTTTGTCCTTATTTACTAATGAAACTGCTTAGGTGGGAATGTTTTCTCTTGTTCCACCTTATGTCTTTAAAGCTGCAACACACGATTTATTTGTTATTTTGTCTCTATAACAATAAACATCGTCATATGCTAACTCCAAGACTATAAATATCATAGATGACAAAGAATCTCTTTTATTTGGGGCCCGTGTCACATGATGGCGTAATATAAACATTTCAACAGTTGCCCTATATGACAGAAAGAATCCCCTTTTAATCTATTTCCTGTTTGTCCACACCGACAGCTGTTGCCTTAAATATAGGAACCAAATACAAGCGAATGAAGTTCAAAATAAATGTTAATTAAAGACTGAAGTCGCTGGAGCGGTACATGATACTGCTGGTGATCCGGATGTCGTATTTGTCCTTCTGGTCTGAGAAATTGAAATGGGTAGCCACTGAAGTGTAGTATTCTTTTTTCTAAGTAGCTGCTTATCTTATTTGTTAATTAATCTTACTTGCAATCCATGTTGAGTGTTATAAGAAACGTGCTAGTCAATGATTTCAAATGATGAACCCTGAATTTGTTTAATGACATCAACATCAGCCCAGTTGGGTTTACGTGCTTTTGATTCTTGTGAACTCTTCTTTCATTTATTTTCTTTCTTCCCATCTCAAAAAAAAAAAAAATTATCGTCTCAGTTTCATATGTAGCAAGAAAAGAAATTGAAACAATGGTGAAAGAAATAATGGGATCAATAGAGAAAATAAAAGAATTAAACCAAAATAAACTATTAGGAAATGTGTTAACGAAAGAAATATTTGAAATAAATAAGAGCACTGGTACACTTTTGTTGTATACTTTATGATGCGTGCGTTGATGAAAATACATTACTTGAGCAAAAGAAAGAAATCTGATCAGTGCTGAACTTGCAGGCAGTTAGAATGTCTTGTAAACCCAACAGAATAATAGAGAATAGTACCTGGAGGCAAACTAAAACTAATTGTCTTGTTCTGAATGAATCATGTTACTATTTTAGAAAACATTAAGGGCACACAGAACTAATTGACAATGAGCATAACTATATTATCTGTGTGTGAAGAGAGAAAGAGAAAAAGAAAGGGAGAGTATATCTGCATTTAGGCTGTGAGCTATACATGTCTCTCTCCGGTTGAGAGATAATAACATAAGAGACACATATATTATTGGATATTTCATGTACGTATATTTCATGTACTGCTACATATTATTTTGTCAGAGTAGAATATAATCTGATTTAAAGTTGTCATGATATTTCTCACGTGATAGATATCACGCTAGTCATAATGGTTTAGTTAGTAGATAATTATTATATCAACGTACATCATCATAGGCATACAAGGTATTATTATTTCAACGTGACCTCCCTTGGCCATTTTCACCTTGAACCAAACCTACCCCAGCGTTGGCATTAAATGTCATGTCAACTTGTCAACGGTTAGAAGTACTACCAGATTATTAGTAACGCAGACATTCATATTCAACAAATATGTAAATATACATATCTCTAAATATATTGTACTGGTATATTTGTTGTAAATAATAGACCAAATGAATAAAGATGGCCAGGTCTCGCCATGTCGCATACAAGAATAGTGATAAATGACAATTTGTTTTTATCCAGGAACAGATCTTTAGCTCAACCACACCTCAAGGTTTTCTGCGGTTATAGTGTGTGCTAACATAGAGGTTTGCTTTCAATTTATCTAGGAAACTTTACGGGGTGGTTCACGAAGCGAGAAATCAAAAATAAAAATCCCAACCGGTGAAGTCAGGATTTGAACCGACAACCTCTCTTTCTCGAGGCCGGCGTCTTGCCTCGAGACCAATCAGTCCCTCTGTGTGAACAATTTCAAGCTAAACGACATTGATAATGAAATAGTTAGAGGAACATTTGGTCAGCTTAAACATAGAGCTTGGACCAACACTAAACTAACATCCAGGACTAGGATTCTGCCGAAGTTGTGTGCTTACTACATTTATACGGATCAGAAAGTTGAATTACCTATGCAAGGCAGAAGAACAAGTTAAACAACTTTCATATGTCTTGCTTTCGCAAGATAATGATCATCAAATGGCAGGACAAGGTAACCACCTTAACGTCTAGAAATAAGGCGAAACTCACATTCATCATGGCAGCATTTAGGAGTCGGAGACTAAGGTGGCTGGGTCACGTGAAAAGAATGGGCAGCAGCCTAATTCCTCAATAGTTATTTTATGGCGAACATAGTGATAGGAAAAGAACAAGAGGCAGACCAGTGCTGAGACATAAGGATGTTTGCAGGGCTCCCTTGAGTTAAGTCTCTTTCAGTAAAAGAAAATGGGAAAGTCTGGCATCGGATTGTTGCACATGGAGAATACAAATAAAAAAAGACACTGCAACAATCGAGACAGCACTGAATTCGAATTCACAAGACAAAAACCGCAGGTGAAAGGAGATGAGGTCGGGCACCGCAAATTCATCTTGTTCATTCTGCGGATAGTTTTGTCTTTCCAATGTTGGGAAATTCAGCGACGAGAGAGGCTGTTCAGTAAAACAGCATCTATATGACACTAACATTTTACCAAACTACTGGCTAGTCATGTTTGCTATCAGCCCTCTGTCAAGACGCTAAAGACTATATAGTTAGATGAGTGGTTACTGACGATCTAGTTAGGTCCATGCATCCAATGGACACCCATTCTAAAGCTAATGTCTCCAAAAAATTGGAAAACGATTTTTGTAGTTGAGAGAAAAAGTTACAGAATAATGTCACTTGTTTTTGCTTGTTTTAATGTCAAGAACGCAATAAATTCTTAAACATGTTTCTTCTTAAACATGTGATAACTTAAGCATCGATACCCTCCCGCCATATATATATATTATTTTGTATGAAAACCGTAATTACTATATATGGACAATGTCAATCAGTAGTCTGATATCGTCGATCTTCATAATATTGGAAGATCTCAACACAGAGCACGAATCCTGAAACACCGGTGAGGACATTTCTAAAAGCTATATTAGTTATTTAGAAGGAAGGGTTAGAATTTGATGTGAGACGAGACTTACTAAACGACAATTATGCTCGTCTTGCTTGTGTGGTACTTTAGCAACTATACAATCCACCCATGGTGCACGTAGCGTTGTGATTAGAGTGGTCGTCTCCAAATCCAGGTATATCCGGTTTAAATCACATTCGGAGTGATCGGATTTGCTTTCTGTCATTCCTGACCGAACACCTGATCCTATGGGAAAGTAAAGATTATCAAGAGATCCCATCTCTAAAAGCGAGAACGTAGATGAAACCTTGCTAGATGAAAGAAGGAAATAGTAGGCGATATGTCGTTACCCGAGTCACATTTAACAAAGAGAAAATTACAATTCTACTATCCACATAGCAAATAACCAACTTTCTGAAATTGTCCTGGAGTATGTTAACTGGTGCGACTGTGTTCATGAACTGAGCTGAGATAATCATGTGTATCATAATTCATATTGGAGAGCTACTAGGCAACAGCAAGAATTAACTCTTTTGTCATCATTTAGAGGCTTTCCGAATACAGAGCCGTGTGGTCAGTGCACGATCTGTCCAAAGTCTGACAATAGATAACAAAGGCGTCGTACATGGGACGTCTAGAGTTAATACCCTATGTGCGATCTTCAGCTTAAAAAAGGCAATATAGAAATAGGCTAGACATTGTTCGAATACACAGTTGCTGGGCAGATGATATAAAAGACACGTAGAACAAGGCTTTGCGGTGTTTCCAAATCGTCTGACAACATTTGTTTATAGCTACATTTAAATATTATATATTTACACTTTTTATTTAATGGAAATATAACTGTGACGTGAGTTGCGCTTCATCGCGATACTCGCATCTCGACGTCATGTTTTCTTGTTGGTTACGTCACCGAAGTAGCCGCCTAGGACATGACCGGCTACACGAAGACACATATAACTTTTTGTTCGTCTTGAGAGTTAGTGAAAGTTAACTCAAGAAATGATCCACAATATTAGCAACATTGTATTCGTTCTCTGCAGAAATCACGGAGAAACCAACACTGATGGGAGCAATTATATTCATAACAATAGCATAACAAGAAGAGTGGTTGGACTTATCTGCTTTATAGTTACAAGGGACTTAACTTTTTGGTTTGTTTTATTTCAGAGATGAATATCAGCACATTGTACAAGCCAAGAAAGCTAGTCAGTGACAATGACAGAGCCATCATTCAGCTTGTCAATTTTTTGGTTATTACCAACGCTGTCTGTGCTTTTGGTGTTGTGGCTAACGTGATCAATATCATCATTTTCTACAAACAAGGATTTACCAACACAGTGAATATCAGCTTTTTTGCGCTGGGCATCTCTGATCTCTGCAGTCTCGTAGCGTTGCTGTGGTACTGTGTTTGCGTCAACCCCTTGTTTGAAAACTCGGAAGTACCGATGGCGACTACAGAGGTCATTTACTTAACAGGAGGGCTGCCACACATTACATTCGCTCGTATCACTGGCTGGATAACAGTTTATATTACAGCAGAAAGGTGTTTGTGTATCACTCTACCACTAAAGATAAAACAAATCATCACACCAAAGACAACGACCACAACTTTGTGTTGTATATTTGTGGTCATTATCGCTTCTTTTCTGCCAGAGTACGGGACGACTTACATCGACTGGAAGTTCTTTGAGGACAGAAACAGAACTTTGTTGGGGCTGACTTTTACTGAGAATAGAGGTAGCATGGAGGGTGTGGTTTTCATTTTGTATTCAATTCTGGGATCATTGTCGTTTGTTGCCGTGATTGTGTTTACCATTGTTCTTGTTGTTCAGCTGAAACAAAAATCAAAATGGCGACGGACAAATGCTAACGAAAGTAGCAATTCGATTTCCAACAAGGAAAGAAAAACGGTTTCTATGGTCATCATGATAACTATTGTTCTAATTGTTTGTTACATTCCAGGGGTCGCTGTTTCAATGGTTACTTTCTTTGAACCAGAATTTAGTATTATTGGCCAATACGTTAACGCATTTTTTGTTTTATGGTCTGTGGCTTTAATGTCGGACGCCATTAACTCCAGCGTCAACATCTTTCTTTACTATAGGATGAGTACTAAATATAGAGAAACGTTTAATGACATTTTTGGCATCCAGCAACGCTCTCAATAAATAATAGTAATGTGATTAGTGGAAGCAATTATAGTAATGTGATTAGTGGAAGCAATTATAGTAATGTGATTAGTGGAAGCAATTATAGTAATGTGATTAGTGGAAGCAATTATAGTAATATGATTAGTGGAAGCAATTATAGTAATGTGATTAGTGGAAGCAATTATAGTAATGTGATTAGTGGAAGCAATTATAGTAATGTGATTAGTGGAAGCAATTATAGTAATGTGATTAGTGGAAGCAATTGTAATTGCACGTCCTGAACATGGACGTGATGCAACATTTAGGAGATGGATTGAACTGACTCCTGCTCTAAACATCGATACATAGAGAAGACAACACTATCAGGATGTGCCATGATTACAGTGCAGGCGCTCACGAGCTTCCACATTTTCATGATGTTCTTTGCTGTCGGTCAATGTGCACACTAGAATTAATACAATTCTTGCAATCTCTGATCGTCATCTTTATCTAGATATTCTCCTTGTATGTATTTACTTGTATACACCTTCTTTCTCCATCTTTCCTTCTCTTGTGGCTACATAATATATACATATATCTGAACAGATTTAAATGTTTTTTTTTATTCTATTTAAGAATTATTCTTTACTTCGTTACTCACGTTATCTATTTATGGTATTCTCAACATTATTCTGTTATTTTTATTTTAAAATGCTAATCCCATTTTATCTTTTTGCTTGTGCAATAATTGCTTACAACTCACGTCATTGTCAAGGTCATGACCTATGTAACTTAGAAGAACTCATATCTGAATAAAAAGCAAAAAAAAAATTAAATTATTGGAAGAAAGGGACTAAAAAAGGTATATAGGAACATTACAAGGACATCAGTGTCAGAACTTGCACAAATGAATACATCTCTTCAATAAAGTCAACACTGAATGAATTTATACGTTTTAACATCTAATACAACAATGTTCTTGTCGTGCATGTTAATGGTTGCGAACTACATTCAAGGATCTCAACTACCACGTAACAGCAATTAAAGTGCCAGCTGATGGGAGCCATGAAACAACTATCCTCCCACCACACACACATAGACACACCGACCTCCCATTAGGCCTCTGATATGACCACGTGTGGTGAGAGTATTTCTTACAGTGATCAGACATTCAAAATCCTGTAGTCTTGGAATAATCGCAATAGTTTGACACGATCACCACACACAATAATCTGATTAACTAAGTGGTAGAAACTCGTGTGTTTAAAATTATTGAAATTCTACAGTCAATATATCTTTGTCTCATAAAACTACGAACGATAACAAGCAAACCAAATCGTAACAAACTTAGTTATCAATCTTATGTATAGTAACGAATCATTTGTGTTAATTGATAAACAAAGCACATGCTAATAAGAACAACAATTATTGTATCAAATGAGGTTTTAAAGCCTCCAAAATTATTAGAACATTTTTCAAAAGTTGTTTCTGGTTAGAAAAATCAGAATGTATCTTATTTTCACTTTTGAATATTTTATGACATTGACACTTTTTACGAGGAGCTTGAGGCGACCATGGAAAAGTGTAAATCCCAAGAAATAACAATTATATCAGGGGATTTCAATTCAAAGGTAGGAACAGCTAAAGTGCAAAATGTGACTGGAAGGCATGACCTTGGAGAGACGAATGACAGAGGGGATAGATTGATAGATTGGGCAAAGACACATGAAATGATTATAGGTAACACCTTGTTCAAACAACATCCTAGGCGACTATAGACATGGCAAAGCCCAGACAAAAAAGTACACAATCAAATTATACTGGTACAGAGAAGATTCAGGAATGGGCTAACATCGGTTAAAATAAGGCCAAGAGCAGATTGCAATAGTGACCATGTACCGGTAGTTGGAAATAAGAATAAAACTGCGGAAGTCACAGAAATCACAAAGAAATATAAAATTAGAACTAGATATGCTAAGAGTAGATAAACAGATGAGTGATAAGTACAGCACGATAGTACATATATATATATATATATATATATATATATATATATAATGCTATTGAGAAAATAAAAGACAACCGGAAGCAGTGGGAAATGCTCAAATAATCGATTCAACAAACATCAAAAGAAGTAATACCAGTGACTAAAAGAATCAACAAAAAATAGTAGATGACAGAAGAAATATTACAACTAATGGACGAAAGAAGAAAACATAAGAAAGAAGAACGGACATACAAAATATTGCACAAAGAGATCCAAAACAAGTGCAGTGAAGCAAAGGAAGGATGGTTAAAACAGAAATGTGAAGAAATGGAAAAACAGCAAAATCAAAAAGACTCGAAATTTATGCACAATCAGTTAAATGAATTAACAGGAAGAAAAGAAGTCAAAGTTTCAGGATGTGTGAAATCAAAGGAAGGACTATCAATAATGCAGAGTGAAGTGGAGGACGCAATTCAACACATGAAAAGAGACAAAACTCCAGGTCCTGACAATATAACAATCGAAGAGATAAATGCATTAGGAGAGTTGGGAGTACAAGTCATAACAAAATTACTCAATGACATATATAACACTGGACACATACCCGAAGATCTACTAAGATCTATCTTTGTAGCCATACCGAAGAAGTCAGGAGCCACTGATTGTGAAGACCATCGCACTATTAGTCTCATGAGCCATATGACAAAAATATTACTAAAAATAATCATGAGACGTGTAAGGAACAAAATAAAACCAGAAATAAGTGAGGAACAATGTGGATTTGTGGAAGGAAAGGGCACAAAAAATGCAATATACATCATTGACAGAAAGATTTATAGAGGTAAAGAAAGATCTATATATGTGCTTTATAGACTACACGAAAGCATTTGACAATGTAAAGCATGTGGAAATAATCAATATGCTGGAGAAATTAAACATTGATGGCAAGGATCTGCGAATCATAAAAAAACATGCACTGGACTACAAACAGCAGCTATACGAATTAACAACCAAACAGGACAATTCCAATATATAAAGCAAGGAGTCAGACAAGGCTGTGTTCTGTCATGGGATTTGTTTTCACTTTACAATGAATATTTTATGAGATAAATAGTAGATAAAAAAGGAATTGAAGTCAACGGTCACAACATAAATAATTTGAGATATGCGGATGACACAGTCTTAATAGCAGAGACAGAGAACGAAATACAAGAAATGATAGGCACGATAGTTAAAGAAAGCAACAAGAAAGGTCTCAGTCTGAATAGTAAGAAAACAGAAGTAATGGTTATATCGAAGAAACAACCATCACCATCATGCTGCATAAAAATAAACGAGACATCTGAAACAAGTGCAACGTGTCAAATACTTGGGCACAATAATAACACCAGATTGGAGATGCACTACAGAAATAAAAAGCAGAATACCTCAGGCCAAAATAACATTTCAGAAAATGAAAAATATATTATGCAACAAATCTATGTCAATAAAAATAAGAAAGAGAGTTCATCGGTGCTATATAGAACCAATTCTGACCTATGGAAGCGAATTATGGACAGTAGACAAACAAATGAAAAGACGATTATAGGCCACAGAGATGGGACTTCTCAGAAGAATGTTGAAAGTTCCCTGGACAGCTAAAAAGACCAATGAGGAAGTTCTCAAAGAGGCCAACACAAAAAGGAAGCTCTTAAAAAACATCAGAAAGAAGCAATCAACATTTTTTCGGGCACATCATGAGAAGAGGAAAGTTGGAATACTTGGTTACAACTGGCAAAAAAGAAGGAAAGAGAGAACGCGGACGACAGAGAGAGAAAATACTGGATAGCTTGGTGTCATGGCATGGAAAACAGTCAACAACAGAACTGATACGATGCACTGTAGATAGAAGATTGTGGAGTAGCATGATCACCTACGAGAACCGGTATGGCACATAATGCTGATTTCATTTTCATGCACAGAAAGGAAATGTGAAACAGCTGATATTAGAATAAAATTATTTAAAACAAGATGGCGATAGGCAGAGCGTTCCTCATATTTCGTTACTGATTGCTAAATCTGGAAGTTCTCATACTATTGGTGAAGAACTAATTTGACTGGTTATAAATGAAGTAATACGGAACATGCTGCACAAGCCAGCTTCGATAACAGAAAGGAACTGTCATTGAGCAATAATACAGAAAATGAAGAATTGATGAAATAATTGAAGATGTTAAAGATTCATTATTTGAGTAATTAAAAACATCCCAGTTCTCTGTGCTACTTGATAAGTCAACTTTGTGATAAAATAAAGCCTTACTTTTAATATGGGTAAGATTCATAAACAAGAATAACAATTTCAAAGAATTACTGGTTGCTAGAAATTTGCTAATAAACTAAAGATGAATAGATATTTCATTTTTTGGGTGAGTTTTTTTACGTAAAATAAAGAAATCTCTAATAGTTATTGAGTTATTGGGTTATTTGCGGGTCATCATCATTGCACTCCGAACATGTCCATAGGTGCTCAGATCCCCTCCTCAGCAATTCCCTCAGTGTCCAGCGACTGACGACTCCAGTTCTATGTTGGTTGATAAGTCTTCTTACACGCCCACTAAGTTTCTCATTTCTGGCTGTGCCCATCTTAACTCCCATTTCCATCATCCGAAGAAGTGACGTGGATCTGTGTTTGTCGAAGTCATGTGCTCTTCCCACATCTCGGAGGACATTGATGATGTCCGCCCGATCCATTGGTTGCCCGTCCTCAACGACAGCGCAGCTAGCCAACCTGTCCGCTCTTTCATTTCCCCGTACTCCCGCTTGTCTAGGGACATAGACAAAGGTGCCCTTACGTATTTTGGATTTCTGCAACGACTTTACCCATTGCATGTGTACAGAGCCCTCTCCACTTTTTCTATCATGCTCATCGAATCACTCAGTATACATGCGTGGGTGTAGTCTTGTGACTCTCACCATTTGAATGCCTTGGTCACTGTCATCGCCTCCATTGTCATGCTACTCGTGGTCATGACGTATGCACCACTGTCTTATTTGGCTATTCTGCCTGCCGAGCGTGCTGTAAATGTCCATGCACTTCTTTGGTGTCGTATTACAGATCCGTCTGTATAGATGACTGCATTTTTCTCATCGGTGTTATCGCAGATGAGACTGTTGAACTCGGCATTAGAACCACGACCGGGTTCTGTTCCCTACTTTTCCTGCCGAGTGTGACAATACACGAGAAAGTCCCCTTGACTGACGTAGGCACTGGTATCCACTCCTCAATAACGCTGATATTGTGTTAAGCCCACATACCTGTTTGATGACATCTTCTGCTCGGCCCACCCATGATTTGCCTCTTTTTAGCCTGGTACCTTTCACTGTGTTGAGCACGTGGTGCAATGGATGCTCTGAATCTGTGCTAATCTTCAGGTATGCTCGTGCTCTCCAGATCTTGATTCTGTCATCCATGGTTGGAAAGTCAAGAAGATACTTCATTGCTACACAGGGAGTGTCCCTCGTACATCCCAGGATAATGCTCATGGCTTCATTTTGTATTTTCTCCAGCCTATCAATTTGAGTCGTACTGACAGTAAGAATTGCCAGGGCATACTCAATTGATGCGAGGACTAATCCCTGGAACAGAAGAGTAAGTAGCCTCTGCTCGATGTTGGCAGCTGCCATGACGTTCAAGGCGGCTAATAATTTGCGGGATTTTGTTATCACATGGTCGACGTGGTCCCGAAAACACAGGCTGCGATCAAACTTAACTCCGAGGTGTGTCATCAACTTGTCCCTGGTCAACTCATCAGCTCCCATTCGTACTACCGGTGTGGTCGTATTAACGATATGATTGTTAAGGGCGAACCATGAAACTGATGCTTTATTAGGATTAACCAAGGCACCTGAAACCCCACACCAGGAAGAAATGCAATCGAGTTCGTCTTGCATTGTGGAGGCGATTCCCCGTCTGTCTCTTCCCTGTCGATATACCAGAATATCATCAGCAAAAGTCATAGTTCTTCCCCTCCCAACCAGCTGTTGTTCCGTGATCGTTATTGTGTACACGTTAAATAGAACTAGTGACAATGGTGAGCCTTGTGGCACCCCTGGATAAATGGATATTGGCTCGGAAGACCAACTTCCACATCTGAGTATCACCTTCCTCTGAAACAGTGCCGCGGCGATCCATCTAATGAGGAAGGGGTGCACCGCCAGTTTGAGAAGCATATGCATGAGATATTCAAATGGTACCCTGTTGTATTCATCCTCCAGATCTATAGCAACAGCACATGTCTCCTCTCGTCTGTGGAAGCCTTCGAAGACGTCATAGGCAAAGACTGCCGCATTGAGCCATGTCTCTTTGTTATATCTATAACTTCCGAGTGTGGGTGGGAATACGCGTTTCTGTTCAAGGTGACAGGTGAGGACATGGGCAACTATTTTCTCCAGCAGCTTGCCCGCAGTGTTCTGCATTGTGATGATTCTGTAGGCACTGATCTGAGAATGGTCCTTGTTTGGCTTCGGTAGCGGTAGTAAGTAGCTGTGTAGCCACTCCTCCTTAATCTGGCCACTCCGAATACTGGCATTAAACTCATTGGCCAGTTTTGTCAAGTCGTCGTCAGCTAAATCGCCTATGTCATCGTACCGAACACCATCTGGACCAGGAGCAGTGTTGTGTGACCTTTTAAGTGTTGTGCGAATGGTATCGGTTGTGGTTATGAGATCTTCTTCCAGCCCTACATCCTTACACAATTTTGACAGCGACCCCGTATCCTCATTCTTACAGCCTCATTTCTTTATTCCGTCTGCTCAATGTAGCGGGCAAGCAGGGCCTTCCCTTTGCTCTCATCAGATTTGTGCCATATCCGCCGGCCTGTGCTCTGAAAGTCTGGTATGCCTCTGTGTCGTGTTGTGCCAATAGTAATATAATATAATATATATAATATTAGGCCTTAATGCATATTAGAAAACTGTTTCAGGAATATTTGCTGTGCCTCGCGTCATTCATCGTCAATTTTCAGTAGCCAGAAGCTTGAGTGAGTTCTTTCATAGGTCATTACATTATGTCGTTAAAGTAATCATCAAAATTAACAGAAATTCTCTAAATTGTTTGGACAACATCGTATCTGAGAACGATGAGGAATTAAATGAAAAAGTGGTATGATCACAGCTTTACGTGGTAATTAACAAAACAAAAGTCGACGTTTCGGCCAAGTAGGCCTTCAGCTGGAACAACAAACAACAACACAAAAATATATATAAGGATATATACACAAATCTAACTACATGAAGATAATATGTTAGAAATGTTTGTGTTGTTGTTTGTTGTTCCAAATGAAGGCCTACTTCGCCGAAACGTCGACTTTTGTTTTGTTATTTTTGTTTTTAATTACCATGTAAAGCGGTTACCATACCACTTTATTCTTCTGTTTTTTTTTTAAATTGTCATTATCATCAGCTTTACAGCGGCTTCGCATCTCTTTGCATCTTGGTGCATCTTGATGCCTTTACTCCTTTGAAGAATTAAGTGTCTTGCTATTTGTAACATAAATTGGGTGCGATTGAATGCGATGATCTTCGCACAATAAGCCTTATGGGTCATATGACTAAGACATTACTAAGAATAATCATGCGAAGAGTGTGAAACAAAATCTGTCCAGAAATTAGCGATGAACAGTGTAGTTTTGTTAGAGATAAAGGAACAAGCAATGTTATTTATATCATAAGATCTTTAGTAGAAAGAGCAATAGAGGTGAAAACAGATCTACACCTATGTTTCATAGATTATACTAAAGCATTTGATAAAGTAAAGCACCAAGAAATAATCAAAATTTTAGAAAGCATAAACGTAAACAACAAAGATCTAAGAATAATAAAGAACATGTACTGGCAACAAACAGCGGCCATAAGAACTGGAAACCAATTGGGAATGTTTCAACAAATAAAACAGGTTGTGTGCTGTCACCAGATTTGTTTAATATTTATAGTGAGATTATTTTAAGATCCATAAGGGGCATGCCTGGAATAACAATTGGAGGTCATAATATAAATAATCTAAGATATGCTGATGATACAGTATTAATCGCTAAGAGTGAAAATGAGTTACAAGAAATGTTGGACATTATAGTGGAAGAAAGCACAAATAAAGGACTCAGCCTTAATAGCAATAAGACAGAGGTAATGGTAACAACAAAGAAAAAGTCATCACCTCAGTGCAAAATAAAGACAAGTGGAACAATATTAAAACAGGTAAATGAATTTAAATATTTGGGAACTTTGTTAACCTCAGACGGAAGATGTACAAAAGAGGTAAGATGCAGAATGGCTCAGGCAAAAGCAGCTTTCCAAAAAATTAGGAAAATACTATGCAATCCATTTTTGACAATGAAAACAAGAAAAAAGAGTTCTTAAATGTTACGTAGAGCCAGTCTTAACATAAGGATGCGAAACATGGACAATAGGACAACAGACAAGAAAATCACTGGAGTCTGTAGAAATGTGGTTTTACAGAAGAATGTTGAGAATACCATGGACAGCTAAGAAGAGTAATTAATAGGTTCTGAGAGAGGTCAAAGCAAAAAGAGAGCTAATTTCCAATGTTAGGAAGAGACAATCATCATTTTTTGGCCATGTAATGAGAAGAGAACAACTTGAATATATTGTAACAACTGGAAAAATTGGGGGACGAAGAGATAGAGGGAAGCAAAGAGAAAAAATAACCGACAGCTTAAGAGAATGGCTTGGCAGAAGGTCAACAACAGAAACTATAAATAGCTGCCGGGATCGAAAGTTGTGGAAAGACATAATCACCTACGCCACTAGACCCGGTACTTGATGATGATGATGATGATGTATAGCCAGTCTAGTAGTTTCTACACTTACATTGTACTCAGGAGAGAAGTCAAGAGATAGAGACACATACGAGAACAGACTGATGAAATCGATGGGAACGGTGACAGGAAGTCGTCACGACAATGGACTTCCTCTAAAAGATGGCTACGACCCGCATGACATTGTTACCCTACAAATCCTGCAGATGCTGAATAGTTTAGTTGCGTCGACAGATGACCTTCCTTACACATAGAAAATCTAAATGTTCAGATACTTTCCTCAGAACCACCTCCAGAGTATAGCAACTGACAATTCCAGGAACCGCTTTTAGATACTTTCCTCAGAACCATCTCCAGAGTATAGCTACTGACAACCCCAGGACCCGCTATTAGATACTTTCCTCAGAACCACCTCCAGAGTATAGCAACTGACAACCCCAGGACCCGCTATTAGATACTTTCCTCAGAACCACCTCCAGAGTATAGCTACTGACAATCCCAGGAACCGCTTTTAGATACTTTCCTCAGAACCACCTCCAGAGTATAGCTACTGACAACCCCAGGAACCGCTATTAGATACTTTCCTCAGAACCACCTCCAGAGTATAGCTACTGACAACCCCAGGACCCGCTATTAGATACTTTCCTCAGAACCACCTCCAGAGTATAGCTACTGACAACCCCAGGAACCGCTATTAGATACTTTCCTCAGAACCACCTCCAGAGTATAGCAACTGACAACCCCAGGACCCGCTATTAGATACTTTCCTCAGAGCCACCTCCAGAGTATAGCTACTGACAACCCCAGGAACCGCTATTAGATACTTATGTGAAAGCACCGACGAGTTTCTGTTTTTTTCTTTAAAACGGAAAGGTGTGATTTTGGTTTTTGCCCAGGCAGCGGCATTGTTTAGCTCTCTCTTTTCGACCCTTCCAATGGTTCTTTCTGTTCTTTGCCTTTATTCGAGAGGGCTAGATATCGGATTACACTATCTAAAACTAGTGGAGGGTAAAGTCCGCTGTGTGAGATGTAATTGAATGCAAGAACTTTCTGTCTAGAGGCTGACGTTTTACATCTGCACCACCGAGCAGCCATTGATCATGTTGTCGGTCTGTGGCTAATGAAAAATGAATATACAAAGTTTCAACACTGTAAAATAAAAGACAACCACTGAACAACCTTTATATGTCTTTGAAATATGCAATTTATTGGTATGCTATACTCTTACACAACATTTGTAAGTAACCATCACATTCTATGTTCAAAGGGAAAATATCATTTCAGGATCTTGCGTTCAACATTTTCAGGACAGTCGCTTTGAACTTTGAACTCATAACGAAATACACAAAAATATTAATGCTGAAGTTAATAACCTGCGCAAGACACGTTAACGACCAGACGACAAAGAAAACTTGCCCATACTCGCCCCCGTGACTAAATTTAGGCTCGTACGCCATGAGGAAGAAATTAATCGTGGCTGGGGTGTAGCAAGACAGAAAAATAATTGAAATTAAAATGATCATTTTAACAACTTTCTTGTCTTTGAGGGAAGCGTTTTCCGGTTTTAGTGCATTGTGGGCCACAGAAGTATCCCGCCATTTTGATTTTTTGTTGAGCTTGACAACGAGGATCACCGTACAGACAACGACTATTATAAGTGTCATGGAGGCCAGAACAACGCTGTGAATGACGAACGTGATGGTTTCCACCAGAACTCGGGGGCCCTTGTACACTAGTGCGAGAACCGTTCTGTTACAGAGCGGTAAGAAGCGATGCTGTAGGTTGTTGACGAAGTAGAACGGACAGAAGAGTGCGAACACAACACTGGAAATGGTGGTAATGATGACCTTTGTTCTGAATGGAGTAATGAGATTTTTTACTTTGAGTGGCGTAGTGACACATAGACATCTTTCCAGTGTGATAAATGCTGTGATGCAGCTAGATATCCTGGTGGTGATATAGTGCAGAGGTTAATCATATTTTGAATCAACATTTAAGGAGATAATTCTCATGATAATATAACTAATATTTGTATTGAAACGGAGTTTTGAATACATCAATGATTTGTAACACAGCAATTGTGCTCGATGACGGAGCAGATAGTTTTAAGGCTGCAAATTACACAAATTTCATAGCACATTGTTGTGTAAATTTTGGTGACCTTTAACAAACAGGGCTACTTCAGTTGAGGTATTTCATGGACATTCAGTAAACTGAGCTAATTTTCATTGAATGTTCATGGAAGATTAATAAACTGGGCTACTTCATTGGTGGTTCTTGGAAGTTTAATAAACTGGGCTATTTTTGTTTAAATTTCACGGAAGTTTAATAAGCTTTGGCTATTTCATTGAAGGTTCATATAACTTTAATAAGCTGAGCTACTTCATTGATGGTTCATGAAAGTTTAGTAAATTGGCCTACTTTATTGAACGTTTACGTACGTTTAATGAACTTGACTACTTCATTGAAGGTTAAGATAATGTATCATCATCAATACAGACAAATGTAATACTACACTTTTAACTCTCTTCCCAAAATCATAAAACAGGAGCCATCTACATCAACAATGAACTCGTGAAAGAAGACAAACAAGCTACTTATCTTTGAGTTACATTTCTTTGCACACATAAAATTGTACTATTTTTATAAGCAAAGTGTGCGTTAATTGTTTAGTTATTGTTACTACAGTTGTATATTTTGTATGTAAATAGACAGGCGTAATCATAAGATTAATAATAAACGTGTGTTAAATTCGGTACACATATTAATTTATTGCATTTACAGAAAACAATAAACATACATTAGTGCAGTGGCGTATTCTCTATGCTAACGCAGCTATCGCCGGTAGCTTGAACATATTAACAAAATACAAAAGGAAATGATAATTTATTATATTTTGTTCATAATTATGTTACAAATTGTCGAATATTCTGTTACACATTTCGTAGGTCAGTATGATTTATTTGCTTTGTTTTGCATTTATTAAAGCAAGGTTTTCCTATGGTCACTATAACGTTCGTGAATGAGACCGAAACTACTATATACAATAGTACATGAAACCGCTAATCAGCAGCGGTACATTTCTCTTCTCTCCGACTTTGAATTAATGACCTTGACATTTTAAAATTCCCGTCAAAATAATACGGCTAAGCTACCTCTACACTAATGCGTTTTCACTGGTTATTTTTAGCACTAGCCAATCGAAATCGTCACAAAGTGAAAGTGAAACTATGTCTGATTACCGGAACTTTTTCACCTATTTATAACTACGTTATGAGCATCAGCATCTGTAGAAAGAATTTTTTTCTGCTCTCAAGAGAATCAAATCTTATTGTCGCTCTACTCAGACACAAGAAGACTTATCTGGTTTGGCAATAATGTCCATTGAGGAATCATTCTTTCAGAAACTTAGAAATCAATCCAACAGTACTTTCAATGACAAAGTCATCGAGACATTTTGGTCCCAAACAAGACGTTTAGAGTTTACATATAAATAAGTAAGTAATCTAAAATGTAGTGATGTCATTAGCAAATATTGCTTCATGTTAACCTACTGAATATAATGTATGTCTTTATTATTATGTCAGCGGTAGCCCAGACCCCAAAACCAGTATACGCCACTGCATTAGTGCATTGATATGTGTTAAATTATATGGTGGTGGTCTATATAATATATGGAGGCCATCATATATTATGTAGCAAATATCAATGAAATAATATACACATTAATAACATGTAAATTATATAGTAAATAAACATAAAGGATATCTATATAATATAACATAGTAGTAGTCTACCTCAGTCATAGTTGACTATGACTTTTCCAGAGCCCCATAGAAATGTTTTTTTTTTCCTTTCGCTGTGTATTATCTTTTCTTTGAATGTGTCTGCTTCTTGTATATATATATATATATATATATATATATAATATAACATAACACAACATAATGAACATAACAAACATTTTTTTTTACATAATAAAACATAACAAAATATACAATGATAATTCTTGATGTTCAGATTTTTGCCTAAAAGGAATCCTGATGCTTGTTTTAGATGAACTTCAAAGCTCACACGTTTTGATCTCAGGATTTTTAACCTTCGCTTTACTGATAACAAAGATGACAACCTTCGTTTTACTGATAACATAGATGACAACCTTCGTTTTACTGATAACAAAGATGACAACCTTCGTTTTACTGATGACATAGATGACAACCTTCGTTTTACTGATAACATAGATGACAACCTTCGCTTTGCTGATGACATAGATGACAACCTTCGTTTTACTGGTGACATAGATGACAACCTTCGTTTTACTGATGACATAGATGCCAACCTTCGCTTTCCTGATGACATAGAAAACAACCTTCGTTTTACTGATGACATAGATGAGAACCTTCGCTTTACTGATGAGATTGATGAAAACCTTCGTTTTACTGATGACATAGATGGCAACCTTCGCTTTACTGATGAGATTGATGACAACCTTCGCTTTACTGATGACGTAGATGACAACCTTCGTTTTACTGATGACATAGATGACAACCTTCGCTTTCCTGATGACATAGATGACAACCTTCGTTTTACTGATGACATAGATGACAACCTTCGTTTTACTGATGACATAGATGACAACCTTCGTTTTACTGATAACATAGATGACAACCTTCGTTTTACTGATAACAAAGATGACAACCTTCGTTTTACTGATGACATAGATGACAACCTTCGTTTTACTGATAACATAGATGACAACCTTCGCTTTGCTGATGACAAAGATGACAACCTTCGTTTTACTGATGACATAGATGACAACCTTCGTTTTACTGATAACATAGATGACAACCTTCGCTTTGCTGATGACATAGATGACAACCTTCGTTTTACTGGTGACATAGATGACAACCTTCGTTTTACTGATGACATAGATGCCAACCTTCGCTTTCCTGATGACATAGAAAACAACCTTCGTTTTACTGATGACATAGATGAGAACCTTCGCTTTACTGATGAGATTGATGAAAACCTTCGTTTTACTGATGACATAGATGGCAACCTTCGCTTTACTGATGAGATTGATGACAACCTTCGCTTTACTGATGACGTAGATGACAACCTTCGTTTTACTGATGACATAGATGACAACCTTCGCTTTCCTGATGACATAGATGACAACCTTCGTTTTACTGATGACATAGATGACAACCTTCGTTTTACTGATGACAAAGATGACAACCTTCGCTTTACTGATGACATAAATGACAATATTCGCTTTGCTGATGACATAGATGACAACCTTCGTTTTACTGATGACATAGATGACAACCTTCGTTTTACTGATGACATAGATGACAACCTTCGCTTTCCTGATGACATAGATGACAACCTTCGCTTTACTGATGACATAGATGACAACCTTTGCTTTCCTGATGACATAAATGGCAACTTTCGCTTTACTGATGAGACTGATGACAACCTTCGTTTTACTGATGCCATAGATGACAACCTTCGTTTTACTGATGAGATTGGTTACAACTTTCGTTTTACTGATGACATAGATGGCAACCTTCGTTTTACTGATGGCATAGATGACAACCTTCGCTTTACTGATGAGATTGATTACAACCTTCGCTTTACGGTTCACATAGATGACAACATTCGTTTTACTGATGACATAGATGACAACCTTCGCTTTACTGATGACATAGATGACAACCTTCGTTTTACTGATGACATATATGATAACCTTCGCTTTCCTGATGACATAGAGGATAACCTTCGTTTTACTGATGACATAGATGACAACCTTCACTTTACTGATGACATAGATATCAACTTTCGCTTTACTGATGAGATTGATGACAAACTTCGTTTTGCTGATGACATAGATGGCAACTTTTGCTTTACTGATGAGATTGATGTCAACCTTCGCTTTACTGATGACAAAGATGGCAACCTTCGCTTTACTGATGAGATAGATGACAACCTTCGCTTTACTGATTACATAGATAACAACCTTCGTTTTACTGATGACATAGATAACAACCTTCGTTTTACTGATGACATAGAGGACAACCTTCGTTTTACTAATGACATAGACAACAATCTTCGTTTTACTGATGACATAAATAACAACCTTCGTTTTACTGATGACATACATGACAACCTTCGCTTTACTGATGACATAGACACAACCTTCGTTTTACTGATGACATAAATAACAACCTTCGTTTTACTGATGACATAGATGATAACCTTCGCTTTACTGATGACAAAGATAACAACCTTCGTTTTACTGATGACATAGACAACAACCTTCGTTTTACTGATGACATAAATAACAACCTTCGTTTTACTGATGACATAGATAACAACCTTCGTTTTACTGATGACATAGATAACAACCTTCGTTTTACTGATGACATAAATAACAACCTTCGTTTTACTGATGACATAGATGGTTTCGTAAGACCAGAACATGAACTAAGAATTTTTATACAAAACATCTGCTACATAGAGGATAAAGATCAATGCTGAAAATACAAAGATGACAGTAGTCCTGGCAACATTGTTGAAAAAAATATAAATAAATGGACTTCTAATTTTTTTTCCTTCCTCACCTGCCTTTCAGCGTCGAGGGAAGATATACTTTGCGGTCTTTTACTCTTCTATTCGCCTCTGCTGCTGTAATTTTCCTAGTGCTTCTAATATTCCATCAATCCATCATTTTCATGGTCGACCCTTGGGTCTGGTGTTCTCACAACGTTTGCTGAATGCTCGTTGTGTTGTGTTTTGATCTTTCTGCCTTGTCACGTGCCAAACCATTTTATCTGTTGTTTCCTATATATTCTATGGCGGGAGCTATTCCTAGCTTTTTTCTCATATCTGATCTTATCTCTCAAACTGGTTCCTGTTATTCACCTAACACATTTAATCTCAATAGAGGTTATTTTTTCTTATTGTTCTTGCATCTAAAGTCCAGGACTGGCATTGATAGCACAAAGTTGGGATGAAGTTTAGGGTCAATTGTCAGCGATGAAGGCTGACGATCTGAAATATCGGTTAGAACAGGAAGACTACAGAGGCCTTGCAGGGGTAACGGCTCTTTGAAAACATAAAAACGTCACTCTTGGCTCTATCATCAAGTTGATGCACTCCCTTGTTACAGCATATTCTCTGTGGACCTGCGAAACATGGGTTCTTACTGTAGAGTTACAGAAACAATACAAGATATGGTGTGCGAATGTTACGGTAGGATTTTGGACATCTCTTACTTAGATTGTAACATAAATGAAGTAAAGTTCGCGAAGGATACAACAAGCAATAGAAGTACATGGGTGTCTTTTGTCTATTGTGAAAAAACGCAAAATTAAATAGTTTTGCCACGTATCTCACTCAATCCAATGACGTAGCGAAGGCTATTCTGCACAAATTTAAATAATGTGAAAGAAACGCGAAGGAGAGGTAAACATAGAAAGAGGTGGGGAAATAACAGCACATTGTCGACAGGTTTTGAGTTTGTAGAGATCCAACGAATTACTGGAAATAGAGAAAAATGTAGAAGATTGACGAAGACTGTCAATGGATTCCCAACTCCCCTCAGGTTTCTTGGATGATGATGACGATGATGATAACGATGATGATGAAGATGATGATGAAGATGATGATGACGATGATGATGAAGATGATGATGACGATGATGATGAAGATGATGATGAAGATGATGATGACGATGATGATGACGATGATGATGAAGATGATGATGAAGATGATGATGACGATGATGATGACGATGATGATGACGATGATGATGACGATGATAATTACGATGAAGATTGACGCATATATCACTAAGCTGTAACTATTTTTTTTATTTATATTGCGTAACCATTTATACCCGGGGGTACTCCTACCTCAGGTCGAGCTGAATATGCTAATATATACTTGAACATGTTTTTCAGGTAGTTAGTCTCAATAATTAATGTAACGGGTAACATACCCTGGCTATGTCTAGTGAGACTGGTGGAACTATTATTAAAGTGGCATGTAAAATCTGAATTTTGCCGTGGTACAAAATTAGTAAAATATATACTAGTTTTACAGTCGATGTCAATACTATGAGAATGACGTTACCGGAAATTATTTATTTTAAAATGTAATTGTAGCTATATTCCTACAACAAGATAGGTGGATAGTCATTTTGGGAAACAGCAGGTCGATAGAAATCTTGAATTGGTAACTGACGTCTAACTCTCGTTAGGCAAGGTTCGACGAAAGGAGAAACTAATCAATAATAGACATCTCGTTCGGAAGTAGACATCTCGTTCGGAAGTAGACATCTCGTTCGGAAGTCCGTTAACTAACGAGAGTGGTCGTAAAGTAATCAGCAACAATGTAGGTACACATGGAGAGCTTTGTGCATGGCTAAACATTTAAATGGAAGAAATGATGTCCGTACGTCTATGTCACATGATCTTAAATAACGTATAAAGCTAAGAATAGCCTCCGCCATAGTATATATAAAGAAACAACAGATAAAATGGTTTGGCCACATGACAAGGCAGAGTGATAAAAACACAATACAACGAGGCTTCAATAAACGGTGCGAGAATACCAGACCCACGAAATATTAGAAGCATTAGGAAACATAACAGCAACAGAGGGGAGACGAGGAGCAAAAGACCGCAAATGATATCTCGCCTCGACGCTGAAAGGTAAATGAGGAAGGAAAGAAGAAGAAGAAGAAGGTATAGTAGGAAATAGAGGCATGATCAGGTGAAGGTGAATTAATGATATCAAAGAAAGAAAAAAGAAGAAAATAGCACAAGAAACCAAGGACGACAGATGAGATTAGAGAAAAACTATGAGAAGCTCATACTGAGGGGAACAAACGGTTCCCTGGGAAAGTAAAGGATTAAAGCTGGTAGAGATAAACATTGCGCAGACATAAATGTGATTTCCACATGCTATCCATTTCTTTGCTACCAGCTTCTGCTATTCATGTGTTGGTCTACAACGACATGTGTCACAGTTTAGTGGGCACTCCGCGGGCGCTAAGGACACTTGGGGGTTAAAAGTCGAAAAGCGTGGGTTAATGTGGTCGCTATAGGTGGGCTTAAAGTCTTACCTAGTTCCGTTTAGTTGATAATGCTGGGTAACTTCTGTGAGTCATTTTACCATTTTAAGGTTTTTGGGGGCGATTGAATGAAAAAGGTACCCCGGGGTTCGACACCGGCTGCTGGTAGAAATTGGTACCAGGGTAGCACTCTGGGAAGGTGGGGAATGCCACTCGTATAGTGAGTTTCGATGCTTGAAGTGATACTATCCAGAAGTATCCAAACACTTGTGGTTAGGCGTCCGAGCACATATGGGTGAAAACCCGTGTACTAAGACGCCGATTCATGTCTCGCACATTACCTTTACCTTAGGGGCCTCATAACTATGTACAATTATGCACCGCGGTTTGTTTGAGGGTTCTACAACACACAATGGAGGTGTGGTTACGGTCTGTTTTGTAGAAGTGTGATTTAGCGGTAAAGTTATCTGTTCTCAGATTAAAAATCTAAGGCCGATTATTTAGCTGATTTGTCTTGTCATATTCGAGATCACAGTTTTCATATATCCCGTTACTATGGCTTGCGAAAAAAAAAAAATTAAGATTGAATAGATAAGCAGAGCACAGTAACAGTGCATCCGCACAGTAAAATAAAAATAAAAAACTACTACTAAACAAAAATAGAAAAAATAAAAGAGACAAATATGAAATACTACTCTCTATTTACTAAGACAGTCAAATTTCCAGAAATGAGGACATAACGTAAGAAATGAAAAGTATCATTCATCAAATGTTTTGAACAAACTACCGATAATCTAGAGAGCCAAAATACCCAGTAAACTAACAAAACCTAGACAATTCTACCCCTGCCAGCACATTGATACAAGGTCAAGGTCAAGTACGGGACTTCGTACTTAAGAATCAGGATCTTAGCACGCGCGGTTTCCCCCATATGTGCTCGGCCGCATATCCAGAAGTGTTCGAAGACTTCCGGATAGTGTAGCTTCAAGCATCGAAACTCACGATGCGAGGCTGCATTCCTCACCTTCCCAGAGTGCCACCCTGGTACTCATTTCTACCAGCGGCTGGGTCGACCACGGGGGTATTTTTTGTTTCAACCACAAGTACAATTCACACTGCTTCCAGCGGAATTTGAACACGGGTTGTCTAAAAGTCGGTAGCTTAGTCGGGTGGTTTTCCCAATTAGGCTACCGAGGCCCCATAGCAACATAGATGTGAAAGTTGGTAATCTGCCTAAACTTTAGATAAGAAATGAATTAAGCGCCTTAGAAAACAAATGTCTACGTAAGTTCTCAAATACAAGCTGGAAAGAATTCATTTCAGATGAAGAGATAAGAGATGAATCCAATCAATGATATATGTGTCGAGCTTTATAAGAAGGCTTTGGAAATATATCGGTCATGTTCTGAGAATGAATGAAGAAAGACTTTCCTGTCAGGCATTCACGTGGAAACCATCTGGTAAAAGGAAACATTGTGGACTAAAAGAATCGCTATATAGAACAATTACTAGGGACGGCTCAATCAAGAAACTAAGAAACAACCAAGAACTGCAAGAACTAGTAGTACATCGTCGATTGTCCAGAACTATGACTTCCGCCATATGTGTCGTCAACGGCCAGAGAGATAATTGATGCAAAAGAAATAAATGTATATAATGCGAGAATCATTAACAGGCTCAAATGTTCAGAGATGAAACAACAACTTAATCTGGCTATTATGTCCAGCAGCTCTCTGACGGCGAGTTGTTCTAAAAATTATGTAGTTATGGGACTTTAAACAGTCAATGTCAGTTATTAGTGGTTTCCCACGAGCTCCCTAAAGAACATCGTTATTTTATTTTTGAAATTTGTATAAAAATGTGTATAAAATTAGCACTGACATTATGTCAATTTGATATATGCTTGTTGACATCAAGGACATGCTTACGTCAAATTGTACACACGGTCTCATGGTTAGATTTTCATCATCATCCTGTGACTGGCGTAGCCGATCATGTAAAAAAATAAGTAGTAAAGATCACCAGTCACACCAGATGGCGTATAGGGAATTTGGTGTTAGTGACCCTATATTTTACAGACCTTCGGCACATTATTTTTGAGGTAATGTGGTCGGTATTACGCCCGTGCTTCTTTACTTCCCCCCCCCCCCCAAAAAAAAAAAGATCCGGTAACCGTTTAAGGCTGGGTGAACCCGGAAGCCATCGGTTGGAATCGAACCCAATCCCTTGTCCTTTGTAGTCCAGTTCACTATCCACTGAGTTATCACGGCTCCTCGCCGACCATGTCCTTCCACAGTTCTCTATCCACAGTACATTGTATCAATTTTGCTGTTGACTGATTTCCGTGCCATGACACCAACCTATATTTTATCTTCTCTCTTTGCCGTCCGCACTCTCTCTTTCCATGTATTTTGCCAGTTGTAACTAATTATTCCAACTTCCCTCTTCTCATGAAGTGCTCAAAAACGTGTCGATTAGTAAAGGCAGATTGTGAGAACAAATATCTTGATAACAAGAGTATCAATGTTTAAAAGCAAGACAACAACTGTGATGTTGCCTGGTCAGACGCAGACTTCGTCTAGATCACATGACTGCAGGTGTGAATGTTTATCACTGGTCTAGTTTTTTTTGTCGTGTTCGTCAGCAACTCATCATCACCATCATTTGGTGCCGTCCCCGCATTGAAGGTTGGCTACTATGGAGCGTCATTCCGCTCTCTGTCTCTTGCTCTGATAGTGCAGGTTGTCATAGGCTGACTCGTCCTTCTTTTGATATTACTGCTTCATGTCAGTCTTGGCCTGCAGCTGTCTCTTTTACCTTGTATTTTCCCTTCCAAAATTACTTAGGCAGTTGTGTTTTTTAACATGTCCCCAAAATCTCATTTGTCTTTTTTAAATAGTGTTTAGTAATTCTCTTTTCATTTTAAGACGTCATCATATGTTTTCTTTTCTTTCCATCCAATTCTTTATATTCTTCTATAAATCCACATTTCAAAAGCTTCAATTTACTCTTCTGTTTTCTTGTCTAATGTCCATGTGATGATCTGACCATTCAGAAATGTTGAGAAGATATAACATTGTGTTATTCATAGTTTCAGACCTGGTGTTATTTGTTTTGATGATCCACTATAACCTGCTATCCTTAATATCTGAAATCCTTAACATTGTATCGCTCCGCTTAACTCAACATCAAGGAACTAGTTCATCGAACTGTCATGCAGTTTGCTATGCTACGATAAGTGTGTCACTTGTACTTACTGACCACGTTTTCTGTGCTCTGTTCTCTTCAGATACTTCTGTCGATTCATCCACCTATCCAGGATATAGTCTTCTAAAGTATCTTACCTCAGGTATTAAATTATCTTCAGCAGTGAAAATGAGATAGTGTAAACTCACCTTGCGCAGCACACGTGAGGCCATCCTCCGGTCAAATACAAGACGCTGAGAGGGTCAAAGGTCAGCTGCAGTTGATCAGACAGTGGCAGAGAATAACAGATACTCATCCATAGCATGGTAGATACACATCCCAGATCTGCTACTGACAGGCCTGAGAACAAAATAAGCTCATCTTGTGGTTAAATGTTGGTATTTATTCAAATGTAATATGGACTTCCGTCTCCAAGATGGCGGATCTAGTCCACGTCCTCTCGATCGCTGCAGAAAGTGCATCCATGGTCTGATTAATTTCGGTTCTCCGTTGCACTTTTCTGCGTTAAAGTCAAAATGATGATATACTTAATACATCTGTGCCGCTAAAGCGAGGTCGTAGGCCGACAATAGTCCGTTTTTGATAAATCAAGTGCTGTGAATGATACCTTCCACCGTCTAGACTTGATTTGCGCTTTACGTCACACTTGTGCTGTTCATGACCGTTGTTGGAATTCCTTAACGTAAGTTATTTCCATGTTACTCATTAATGTAAACTACTTCGTCAGCCGCAGTTTTATCTCTTTAGGGAATTTGCGTCGTGTTTTGTTCGTCGTAGGCTGCTTACACTAGAGTAATCAGAAATCTAAAGGGAGCGAGATTGTGTATTCAACATTATTGTGTGCTACGTCATCGTAATGGTTCCATAGACCAGCCGTGCGCTAATCTTACGGTCCGATGTTTGATGTGCGACGGGGATAGTTTAACGATTAAGTGTGTGTCTATATGCTCGGAATTGGAGTCAACAACGATGGTCTAACATCATCAAGTGCTACGATGATCATCATTTTCATGAGGACGTGAATTACCGTTATATGGGGATAGGCGGCCGGAACAATTGAAGGCTATGTATGAAAAGTGTTCATTGTTGCAGTTTCTTGATATTCCAAGTCGCATGTCTGTGTTAGTCACCTATAGTGAGTCGGGCAGATGGTGCCCGTAAACATGGGAGGGCCGACCATCTAAGGGCAGAATCCCCCTACAGAAAAGACCATCTGCTGCCTTGCAGGAAGATTGGGGACAATCAAAGGCTAAGGATCGCAAACCTGAACAAAATGCTGGCTGAAATCGAATGCACTGGGCCACTGGCGCAGAACACAGTGCAACGTTTTAACAGGTATTCAAGCAGAGCGGGTCTAACAGGCTTAAACAGACAGCTGTCTTAGTGTGAGAGTCTGGAGTCCTACTCTGATTGAGTCCTGATCGTAGTCAGAGAGAGAGAGAGAGTGAAATATACTGTTATTCTTATTAAATTAGTTTTAAAGTATTTGCTGGACTGTTGTAGAAAGAAGACATCATTTTTATCACTCTTAGCACTTTTGCGGAAATATGTAACATAATTTAGAAAATTGGAGCTTCGGTGGCTGAATGGTTAGTGTGCTCGCTTCCTGATCAGAATGGTTTGGGTTCGATCCACAGAAGTGGCGCATTTTTTTGGGACTGACAAGGTTTCAGAATTCACCCAGCTTCTAAAATTGGGTACCAAAGATTTTTCTTGAAAGTAAAGTTATCCTGGCTTGATATCGACTACTACTTCTTCTTCTACTTCTTACCTTTCTCATCTGCCTTTCAGCGTCGAGGGGAGATATATTTTGTGGTCTTGTGCTCTTCTGTTCGTCTCTGCTGCTGTTATGTTTCCTAGTGCTTTTAATATTCCATCGACCCGTCTTTTGCGTGGTCGACCTTTGGGTCTTGTATTCTCACAATGTTTGTTGAAGGCTCGTTGTGTTGTGTTTTGTTCTTTTTGCCTTGTCACGTGGCCAAACCATTTTATCTGTTGTTTCCTTATATATTCTATGGCGGGGGCTATTCCTAACTTTTTTCTCAGTTCTTCATTTCTGATCTTATCTCTCAGACTGTTTCCTGTCATTCGTCTAACACATTTCATCTCTGTAGAGGTTATTTTCTTGTTGTTCTTGCATCTAGGGTCCAGGAATGGCATTGGTAGCACAACGTTGGGATGAAGATTGTACTGTATAGTGCTCGTTTTGCCTCCAGAGTTATTTCCTTGTTGGACAATAGTGGTGATAACTGTCCAATGATTTGATAAGCTTTGTCGCATCTTGATTCTATCTTTGCTGTTTGAGAATTATCGTTTGTCATTAGACGTCCTAGGTATTTGAATTCCTCTACTTGCTCTAGTTGACTGCCTTCAATAGTTATGTTGATGTTCTGTTTATTTTTGGCGACATTCATGACTTCTGTTTTGTTGATGTTGATTTTCATGTTGTATTTTGTGCCTGAGATGTTGAGTTTGTTTAAGTGTTCATGTAGGTCTTCTATTGTTTCATGTATTAGTGCCTGGTCGTCTGCAAATAAATGCTCGTTGGTCTCCTCTGTCTCTGATTGGTTGGCTAGCCAGCATATATGGTTCATGTATGTATAAACAGTAGGGAGGATAGTACGCACCCCTGTCTTACACCTGATCTAATTTCGAAGTGGTCTGTGTAGCCTGCTGCTGTTATGACCCTGCAGTTGCTATTTATGTTGATACTTTTAATAAGGTTGGTTAGATGTTGGCTTACTCCGTATGTTGTTAGTATCTCCCACAGTTGTTCTCTGTTTACTCTGTCGAATGCTTTTTTCCTGGTCAATGAAGGCTATGTATAAGTTTTGATTGTGTTCTGTCGTTTTGTCTGCACAATCGACCACATTACCCACAAACGTGCCGTGGTTATATAACAGTCTGGTCACTAACACCGTATTTCCCAAATGCCTAGCAAAACAGGGGAGGGAACTTTTACTTTTACAATTAAATACTAACAATATATACAGAGGTACAAGATGTGCCTTGAAAGAAAAGCCGTGGAGGAGGATCACTTTGTATATCTTGAGAGCTGCATAGATCAAGAAGGAGACACACAGAAAGAAATTAGAATCAGACTAGCGAAGGCAGCAATGACTTTCAGAAACCTTGATAACATTTTGAAATCAAATGTTTTTATACACACACAAGTATGCACAAGAGTATCTGGAAAATAACTAAAGAAATAGAAAATAAACACGATGCATTTGAAAACAAATGCCTCAGGAAAATATTTCGTTTACCATGAAGTGAAGGCAAGACTTGTGCAGAAATAAGAGAAATAACAAAGCATCCAAAAATGTCAACTATAATAAAGAGAAGAAGGTTGTCATATGTTCGTCATGAGGAGAGACAACAAAAGAATCTCAAAGCAGACCCTCAAATCTGACCCAGGGGATAAATGAAAAAGAGATCAACCTAGAGAAGAACTACAAAGAACACAGAGGCGAGGTGCAACAACAGCAAGCCTCAACTTCCTCGCCGAGATTGAGCAATTTGTCCAGAATGGAACCGTATGGCGAGACACAATACAGGCCCTGTGCAATGTCTGACGGTTACAAAAATTGTCGGAGTCTAGAATTTCTGTCCTATGTGCCGTCTTCGGTTTCGAAAATACAATAGATAGATAGAATATATACAAAACCATTTAGTAATAGAAACAATTGACACAGTGTTAACCATAACTTTTACTCGACGAAACAAAATATTTAATAATGTGGTTATGTACAATGACAGCAAGTGCCGACAATTGAAATAGTTATCAACCAAACTGGGATAGCTCGCCATAGACACATATGTCATTAAAAGAGCGAGTCAAATATCAACTATATATGTGTGTTCAATAACGTTTAAAGACAAGCACTCAGACCCTGAAGGCAACAAAGATGGACATCTGGGAGTCATTACCATAGCCATTACTACACTTTTAGCGTCTCACAAAAATTAGGGCCGGAGCAGTTGTTTTACAGGGCCGCTTCTGATAACAAGAATGTCTAATTAGACACATAGTTGCTATGAATGTTCACACAAAGTAGTTGTGACAAGAAATCTATTGACGGTATATCTATCCCACTCGCGACGAGTGTGACCCCAGATTGCGATTGCTCACGCATTACCAGCAGGCTGAGATCTTAATGGAACTAGTCATGCTGGTAATATGGAGCTAACCTCGTGCATGTAATGCTCAAACTCTCGTCTGTTGTGTCCGTGCACTCTGCCAGACTGCAGTCACAATGTTGCCAAGTGTACTCGGTGCTGTTATATTTCACTGTGCGGTTAATAGCTGTGTCCGCTTGAAATAAACACCTACATCAGCACATATACTCATAAAAATAAATTTGCATGAAATTTCACTCATAAACACGTGCACATAATTTACGACACATTTCAACAAATACACCTGTATCACACATAATTCATACTTGCCTGACCTTTCTCACACACACAGATGGTAATAACTAGAACATACCACACAAGCTGAAGGTGATGCTCTCTCGGAAGCCCTGCTTCACACACACACACACACACATAGTGGTGACAACAACTAGAACATACCACACAAGCTGAAGGTGATGCTCTCTCGGAAGCCCTGCTTCACACACACACACACACACACACACACACATAGTGGTGACAACAACTAGAACATACCACACAGGTTGAAGGTGATGCTCTCTCGGAAACCCTGCTTCACACACACACATACACACATACACACACATAGTGGTGAAACAACTAGAACATACCACACAAGCTGAAGATGATGCTGTATCGGGAGCCCTGCTTCACACACACACATACACACATACACACACATAGTGGTGACAACAACTAGAACATACCACACAAGCTGAAGGTGATGCTCTCTCGGAAGCCCTGCTTCACAAACACGATGATATTGACGACGTTGGCAAGAACCCCAAACAAGCTGACGGCACCACATGCAGCGATAACCACCACAACCTGAACCACGAGAACCACATCCTGACTGACCAGCTCAATCTCTAACAGGCTAAGTCTACTCATGTTTACATGGTTAGTGACATCAGAATTGTTGAACCCAGCACGGTCTGGTAGAGCTGTGCTGTTCTCTACACCCAGTGTTGCCAAAGACATTGGTCTCGTTCACTATTTCCTGATATGAAACTGAGATATTAATCACAACCCTAGTACGGATATATCTATTTTTCAATTATTGTTCTAGTCACATTGAAGTTACAATCTTTTCAGTAACATCTTTAGTTGTGACGAAGAAGGTTTAAATTTTGTCAATGTTTCAGAAACAAATAAAACTGATAACCCTTGTCAGCGAAAGGATTAAAACAATTTCTACACTATTCTATGCTCTATATTATAGTGAAGGAAGGCAAAAATATAGGACTCAGCCTTAATGGCAAAAATAGAGAAGTAATGGTAACAGCAAAGGAAAAGACAACATGGCAATGCACAATAAAAACAAGTGGAACAATATTAAAACAGGTAAATGAATTGAAATATGTAGGTGCAATGTTAACTACACATGGTTGATGTACAACAGAGGTAAGATGCAGAATAGATGAGGCAAAAACCGCTTTCCACACAAAAATGAGGGACATATTGTGCAATTAATTGTTGACAAAAGAAACAAGAAAAAGAGTTCTTAAATGTTATGTAGAGCTAGTCTTACCATATGAATCCGAATCATGGACAATATAACAACAAACAAGAAAATCACCGGAGGCTGTAGAAACGTTGTTTTACAGAAGAATGTTGAGAATACCATGGACATGTAAGAAGAGTAATGAAAATGTTCTGAAAAAGGCCAAAGCAAAATTCAAAGAGTTAATTTCCAATGTTCGGAAGAAACAATCATCATAGCGTCATTCATTTTTAAAACCTAGCCAGGAACTAAAGTAGAACGAATACAGCGAATACGTCTAGCCGTGTGATGTAGCAAAGATACATTAGAAATTCTAAATATTTGTTCAGGATAACCAGATTGTATACCTTGTGTACGCCACTTTTTATCTCCCTTGGTTGACCTGATACACGTCACGAATTTCTAGTTAGAGCCAGTCTCTTTGTCACCCATTAGATTAAACTGAAGCTCTCTACTTTTAAGACTCGATAAATCAACTTCAAAGTTATACAATAATAATACGATCTCACCTATCAATTTATTAGAAAACCAGATTATGAGTTAAAATCTTCCAATTATTTCTCTCTGTATTCAATAATTTGGTACAATGATCCCATTTTTGTTATAAGTAATTTGTAGATTGCTTTTAAAACTCGTAATTGTAGAACATATGAAACGTTGAATATGGTTAGTTGACTGTATGGCATATGTCAAACGTGTTTGCTTACAGTGAGATCAATAAACATTACTCTGTTTTAAGTATAGATATTTCTTCTCATTGTCAACGTGTGTTTAACGTGTCGACTGCTGGAAACTATAATCCCTCCCATTTTAAAGAGAAGTACATATTACCGTCTTACTAGTCTATGTTCTGTGTGCAATATGTATAACGCACGCATATGTAAACAAACATATATCACGTGATTTGCAAAGAATTATGTATAATTTACGATTTGGTGTTGCAGCTTAGAATGGACAGCTAAGAGTAATGAAAACGTTCTGAAAGAGGTCAAGGCAAAAAGAAAGCTAATTTCCAATATTAGAAAGATACAATTATCATTTTTTGGCCATGTAATGAGAAGAGAACAACTTGAATATATTGTAACAACTGGAAAAATTGAGGGACGACGAGATTGAGGGAAGCAAAGAGAAAAAAATACCAGACAGGCTTAAGAGAATGGCTTGGCAGAAGGTCAACAACAGAAATTACAAATAACTGTCGAGATCGAAAGTTGTGGAGAGACATGATCACCTACGCCAGCAGGCCCGGTACTTGATGATGATGATGATTGCAGCTTAGCTGCACGCAAACTGGACACGCAAACTGTTATTAGCTAGATAGCTTCTTGACCTAAGAAACATAAACACATACAAACATACAGACTCACGCTTACTATCTACACACATTCACACAAAGAAAAAAAGAGCAACTCTATCACTGACAGCATATTACTAGAACAACACGTAGTGAGTTGTATCACTGAAGCGTAAGAGCTTATCAGGTACGGGTTTTCGCATCTTAATTTGTAATTGTCTGAATTCAGTCATGTTCTCTAATTAATGTTGTCTTTAATTTACATGTTGGTGACAATGAACCGTTTTGGGGCAAGTGGGAGGGAATGGGCTTAGGGAGAAGCAAATCTATCATCATCAAGTACCGGGCCTGCTGGCGTAGGTGATCATGTCTCTCCACAACTTTCGATCTCGACAGCCATTTATCAATTCTGTTGTTGACCTTCTGCCAAGCCATTCTCTTAAGCTGTCTGTTATTTTTTCTCTTTGCTTCCCTCTATCTCTTCGTTGCTCAATTTTTCCAGTTGTTAAAATATATTCCAGTTGTTCTCTTCTCATTACATGGCCAAAAAATTATGATTGTTTCTTCAAAATATCAATTAGCAAATCTATAGTAGCTCTGAATGTTAATTGTGAAGCAATTGACAGTTCCAAAGTTGTCTGGTCTATAATCTAAACTTTTGGATAGAGAATAATGATCCCTGGTAGCTTATCTTTCATTTAGTTAATGATAATCCAATTAGGCAGAATGAAAAACAAGTTATGACAAATAACAAGAAAGAGGCTAAGTGTAAATATTTCAATAGAAGACAGAGTGATGAAACTTGTATCCGTTCATGTATCTACCCACGACATTCACAGAAGATGTCAACAAGTATAAATAAATCGACATGAGGTGTTGAGTAAGGCAAACTAAATACAGAGACAGCGAGCTCCTTGCCTACAAGGTAAGACTGTACCAGTCAGCACACAAGAATCATCTTGTACAAGGCATATTATTTCCATCCTGTGTTACTAGTGCCAAACATTGCCACTCACAACAATTCAGAAAACAAATTAGTCATCCCGGAAATGAGATACTGAAGAATCGTTGCAGAAGTGATCAGGACGAGGCAGAATGAGAAAGTAGATTATGAGAAGAAAGAGTTGACATATAAGCAATTGGGAATTAATACTACAACGAGAATTTAAATGGTTTGCCCACCTGGAGAGATTGTCTAGTGACGTCATACCATACAAGGCGTGCACAAAAAGCGGTGCAGGACGCAGACACTTTGAAGTGACATCATTTGAGAAGCTCTACACCAGCATCACGTCTCAATCATTGAGGTTGCCAGACAAGAAATAACCTGAACTCTGTATCTTCGGCGACCGAAGCGGTGAAACAGGAAGAAATTAAAAGAAGATGAAGATATCGAAATAAGCGACAGGATAGTCTAGTAAAGATTATCATGGAGGGCGGGATAACAGATAAGAGAGACAGGAAGAGAGAAGAACAAACCAAAAAGTAGATTATCATGGAGGGCGGGATAACAGATAAATGAGACAGGAAGAGAGAAGAACAAACCAAAAAGAAGATTGTCGCAGAATGTTATAATATGAACTATTATATTAATATTTTACACCGTTTTATCCCTCCATTTTTCAGATTATTGCTTGTTTTTAGTATGTACATTTTTATGTTTATTTTAGAGTACCATTTAAAAAAAAAATCTTTCTATAATTTTGTTGGGACCTGTTTAAGGCTAATACCAAAACGTCGTAGTTTGTCTCTTCTCTCTATTAGTGAAGCTGATTAATACCATGTTGTGTTTATTGTTTTTTTTTAATTCGCTTGTAAAAGAATTTTAAGAAAGCTTAGAGTACATCAGCAGTAGCTGGACTTCTCGTCATATTAGTAGCATGAAAATGTGTTGCAGCTTTTGAACATAAACTAATGGTTATGGAACATCAATCTATAATTTGAACATCGCTGTTAAAGACGTATCCACAAGTGTCTGTTACATCACTCAGCCACTACCGATTTATTATTCTACTGCTGTATTAGAACCATCAGTCATTCATTTAGGAATGTTGGATTGTCTTTAGTCTGCTGACTGTTTCGAGTTTCAATTTCGTCAGTTTCTTTCAGAAGTTGATTGTGTGGGCCATGTTTTTCTCATCAAGTGTGCCAGCTTGAGGCAGATCTGTAAAGCAATGATTGGTATATTTGCTGGACCGCAGAGGAACAGGCCAGTGTGACAATTTGAGAACAAGATGGTTGTGTGAACAGCCCTAACAGTAGTTCTGTCTTCAGTCACACGTTTCTGTGAAACCGGTTAGTGTTACAAGATAAATTGTTGGTGCAGTGTTCAGCTTTCTATTTTAGAAAAGGGGCCAGAGTTGCTGAAACCGTTATGTTATATTCTGTTGTCTTCTATTTCTGTTACCATAACCCTGGGGATCCATGGGGTACTATTGACGGATTTCACCATCCCTTCTTTATTTTGTATATATTCAGTCATAATCTAGAATTCGGCAAAGTCAAGATATGTCCATTCTGTGATGTTATCTTCCAAACTTGTCTCTACTACCTCTCCTCGCTTTTTTTTCAAAGTGTCTTATATGGACCATGTTTATTTCTCTCAATTTTTTACATTCTATATAATGGGAATTGTTGCTCTTTATTCTGGGCATATGTCCATTTATCAATTTACTCACAGATGCTGACTAGCGCACTAGCATATAATGTTTACAACTGAAGATGAAAGTCACCTCAAGTTGAGTTATACCCTAGAACAATTGCGATGTTAGATCGCACAGATATGAATCAGCGGATTTCGAGTTGGAAGGAAAGAATGAGGTAACGAAAAAAGCTCATGAAAGTTTCCGCCTGCATATATTTTCATTCATTTTTCGTGAAATCAAAGATATCTCAATATCCGTTTCTCAAATGTGATCTTGCTCTTTACAAATAACTTGTAGTAACTTGTCCTATCAAAATTCGTGTCATGTTGACATCTATTCTTAACTTTGTTTCTGGGTGACTGGTTCCGATTAATGTTGTTTCTTTGACTTTGTATAATAAATGGTCATCTCTAAACCACCAGTTTCAAATCACCATTCAGCAGAAAGTCATATTCGTAGAAACACGATTCTAACAATTTCTAACATTTGTGACGATTCAAACAAACTAGAAAAACTTTATTGCTGATTTGTTTTAGTGGCTGGCGTCTTCGAATTTATCCAAATTTAATAAACGTTTTATCTCATTATTACTTAGGTTCTTCTCTCGTAAACTGCAAAGAGTAGCATTATATGGCCGGTTTTGGTATAGCATATTGTTCTTTCTAGCTGGTTCATTACTCGCACAATATCTTGCTGGTTTGTTTAGTGGTCGTTTTTATATCTAGCATTACTATATGTTTAAATTGTCTGGGAACATAATCTCTGATATTTACAATCGATACTGATGTTTGACATATTAACGTTATTGGTTTTTGCATGGTTCACCTCAAATTTATCTGTAACTGCCAGCAGGTGCTGACATCAACAAGTGTTGGACCAATAATTGCTAACAAATATCTCCTATTACTTTAAATATTGTTTGGGAATATTTTAATAGTTGTCGTTTATTTTTTTCAGTTAATAAAAGTTCCATCTCCAAGCAATCTTTGCTCACAATCAACAAGCAAAGTCTCAAGAATGTCAATCCTTGAACCTACGTCCACCTGAGAGGCGATGATGGGAGTCCTCTAGCCCCAAACTAAAAAAAAACAAAGGAAGCTGCAGTTAGAACAAACAATTATTGCTATAGAGAGTCAAGGCAAAGAAATGCACATAAATACATCCAAATGCGAAGCTGCAGTGAAGCTTACAGTGAGGAGAAATGAAAAAGTATATATATATATATATAATTATATGGTTAAAGCTTCACAAATCAGAACGACGTTTCGGCGCAAAGGCCTTCAACAGGAACAAACATACAACACATGTAATAAATATGTAATTAAAATAGAAAATAAATAATTTTAAAAATCGAACAAGTAATAAAAGAAAGAAAAGTAAAGGAGAATAAAATTTTCATGAAAAGTTCCCTGTAAGATTTAAGAAGAATCTTTCTCCTGAAAGAACGGAAGTGCGCACGCACATGCATCCCATTTTTCTTTTCTTTCGCGTGTATTCTCTTTTCCTTTGAATCTGTCTGTTTCATATTTGAGTTGAAGGTTTAGAGTGAGTTTCCAGAGATTGCGGTCTTCAGCTATTTCTTCCCATGCAGCAGGGTTTATGTTCAGTTTTCATGTCACGTTTACACACGTCTACAAATCGAAGTTTTGGGCACCCCCTTGTTCTTTTACCATCTGCTAGTTGTCTATATAAATATCTTTGGTGTGCCGCCATCTTTCATACGGTGTAAGTGACCAAGCCAGGTTAACCTACGTTGTTTGAGTATCGTGTAGATGTTCGGGAGGCCTGTGCGAGTCATGACCTCCACGTTTGTCAGTCACTTCGTCCTTTCAGGTGATACCAAGAATACGGTGCAGACATCGTATATGGAATGCATTTAGGCTTCTCTCCTGCTTTGCATAAGTTGTCCACGATTCGCTGACATACATAATGATATTAATGATGCAGGCATTGTTAACTGCGGCCTATGTTTCAATTTTCAGTTTGCTGTTTTGCCAAACACGCGTAGAAAGACGGGCGAAAGTTGTAGCAGCTTTACCAAATGGGTGTCAATTTATGTATCTAAAGATAATTTGTCGTTGATGATGGACCCCATGTAGCTATACTGATGCACGACATGAAATGTGTGCTACTTTGTAAACAGTTGATGATGGACCCCAGGTAGCTATACTGATGCACGACATGAAATGTGTGCTACTTTGTAAACAGTTGATGATGGACCCCAGGTAGCTATACTGATGCACGACATCAAATGTGTGCTACTTTGTAAGCAGACTTACGGTCTGCTGTTTGATGTGCGACGGGGATAATTTGACGACTCACCGTGTGTCTATATGTTCGAAATTGGAGTCAACAACGATGGCCTAACATCATCAAGTGCTACGTCGATTACCATTCAAGAGGACGTGAATTACCGGTATATGGGGATAGGCGGCGGAAACAGTTGGAGGCTGTGCATGAAAAGTGTTCCTTGTTGCAGTTTCCTCATATTCCAAGTCGCATGTCCATGTTAGTCACCTCAAGTGCCTCGGGCAGATGGTGCTCGTAAACCTGGGAGGGCCGACCATCAAAGGGCAGAATCCCCCTACAGAAAAGATCATCTGCTGCCTTGCAGGAAGATTGGGGATAATCAAAGGCTAAGGAAAGCAAACCTGAACAAAATGCTGGCTGAAATCGAATGCACTGGGCTACTGGCGCAGAACACAGTGCAACGTTTTAACAGGTATTCAAGCGGTGTAGATCTAACAGGCTTAAACAGACAGCTGTCTTCGTATGAGAGTCTGGACATCCTACTCTGATTGAGTCCTGATTGCAGAGAGAAATGTGTAGTTGTCAATAAAGTAGTAGGTATATCAGTTGATGACGTCTATATACAATTTCGCAGCTTTAGGACAATGTCATGTCATCTCTTTCGCTCTTAAACAACAATTGCAGATTGTTTTTGCTCTAGAATTAAAAAAAAGGCTTCATTTTACTTGTTACCAGGTCACTACCAGACGCTTCATAATAGTTGAGATCTGTGCTGTCTTACTGGCCTTCATTCTAAAGGTGACTACCGAATGGTAAAGAATGAAGTATCTTAAATTACATCAAATATGGCAGTTGATTATAACTTCCCACATGACTTCTGCAACCAGACGCAGTTGTCTGGCCTGGTTTGGTGGAATGACTTAAGGTAAGTAATTCATTTTCTACGTTATAGTCTGTCATTCTTTTGAACTCACAACAAACCACTTTCACTAATGTCCACCACGTTCGTTGGGGCAATTTCTTGCTAAATACCACTTTAGTATATTTCTCCATGTTCCTACGCGTTCCATCTAAGTTATAGCCATCTATCAATATGTCCCTACTGCCTGTCTAATCGACAAAGATCTGGCTGTACTCTCGGTTGTCCGAAAAATGACCACGAGAAAATTGTCTTCCGAGCTTCTGTTTTGTATCTCTCCGTTGTCGTCTAAAGGGGTCTATGTTATCAGTCACTTGTTCCAAATTGTTATCGAACCAATCACTAATGGTTTACAAACAGATTTGTGACAAATAACTGTCTCTTCCTTGCAAGCTCAACACGTGAACGAATCTTGTTTGTGTTTATATCTTTGTTACTTGGACTCTAACTTAGAGCTCTATTCTTAACTCTACCACATAGTTCGTCTTGACCTATTACTCTCATTTTATTTCACGACTCATTGTCTCTATACTCTTTATAATGAACTTCTCATTAAGGTTTACTAAGTGATAGTCTCCAGATTCCTTATGAATAATGCCCCTTGTATATATGGTGCCTTCATCCATCCTGTCTAACGATCTAAACCAGTATAATGCTACCAATGCCTACAGCTATGCCACACAAGACAAGCCATAAGCGGAAATTAGTCACCCTACCATTGAAATTGTTAACATGTAGCTACAGTAACCACAAGAGACATCATTTAAAATGAGATCTGAGAGAAAGAATCAGGATTGAGCGAATCTTGAAAACCATGCAATAAACATAAATGGTGTAGTTCTTAGATGTGCTTTATGAATTCATGTCATTGAAGGCGCGTGCAACAAGAAGGATAAGGACGTTGAGCTCGAGGCAGAGAGCAAGATAAAGTTGCAACACCCCGGAAACTTTGCAGCAGCTCAATGTAACAATGCACAAGACATCCGAGATCTAAAACTCAGCTGCTCCACTAACACCTGAAGTGTTTCAGAAGAAGTGGAGGTGTACAGTCCTGATTTGTAAAAATGGAATGTACAACTTTTTTCAGGTTTAATGTACACTTCGAAACACATTACGTAAAGTCGATTTCGATCGAGTGCGTTTAGCCTCAGAATGCGTCACCCTCAATTTGATTAGTGCAAACTGTCATCAAACCATATTCTTTGTACATGTCTTGTATCATCTTGGTATTGGTGAAAGCTACTTCCTTGTTCAATTATCTACAAATGCATATATCAAATAAGTTATGTGTTAGATAAATGATAAAAACCTTCCGTACTGGAGGAAATATTGAATGAACTGATTGTAATGTTTATTCGTTCAGACCTGGAGATATCATAGTTTAGCATTGACGTGGACACAGACAAGGGATAGGTAAGAGCGAGGATGGTTTATCCAACACTTGTCTCTTGAGTTGTACCTCGACTTGTGTGAACAAACAAACACTTATAAATGATGAGTGGTCTTTGATGTTATGAAGAAAGAAGGGATGCTAATTGGATCGAAATGATGTCCTGAAGGCAATAATTGTTACGAAATTGACTGGATTTATAACTAATATAGTATAATTACATGAGATTTAAGTGCAATACAAGATCTCAAGGTTTCGTGCAATAACAAGATAATGAAAGTACACAATTAGAGAAGCGTTGCCAGTTTTAATTATAATAGACTTGTTCAATGTTCTAAAATTAAACATACAATGTTCCTTTTATAATGAAAGTTTATTTTTTTATGTCCTTTGTTAACAGCTTAAATTAGTGATAGATATAAACATCAATTCAGTCAACCAAATTATTATTGATTTAATTAGTACAATTAGGTGCAATAACGCTCATTCAATTTAGTTAATTAGATTTTTTTTTTTTTAACTTTTGATCTGCTCATTAAATGATCTTGAAAATATATTCATAAACGTAGCCTTGAACTTGGAGCTCATGTTTAAATACACAAAGATGTTAACACTGGAGCTCAGGGTTTCAAGCAGAACGGTAAGAGACCAGACGACATAGAACGTGTTCTTGTAGAGTCCAGCGATACTTAGTTCAGGTACACAGGTCATTAAAATAAACGTGAGTGTAGCAGGCGTGTAGCAAACGATAAATATGGCAGAGATGGAGGTGACCATTTTGACAACTCGTTTTTCTTTCATAGTTGATTGGTCACTTGTTAACTTGTGAGCCTGACTTTGTTGTCGCCATTTTGATTTCTTCTTGAGCCTCACCACCAGAATGAAGGTGCAGATACTGACGGAAATGAGGGAGACCGCTGACATGGACACGCTGTGGATTGGAAAAGTGATCGTCTCCACAAAGATCCTGTCATCAGTGAAGACAAGGGTCAGTATGGTCCTGTTCCTGACTGGGTCGTAGCGCCATTCCAGCTTGTTCACGTAGTAGAAAGGAGAAAATATGACAACCATGAAGATGAATATGGAAATGTTGATAATTTTGGTTCTCATTGGCGTGATAATAGTTTTGACTTTCAGCGGGCTGGCGATACACAAGCATCTTTCCAGTGTGATAAAGGCGTTGATAAAACTTGATATCCTGAAGGAACGAATAACAAATATAAGAGAGTGTACCGTGGTTGGTGAGTTCTTTTTAATCTTGTTATATTTATAGTAATTGGATACTGACTTAATGGGTGTAACGATTTTGCAGCAGTTATTGCCCTGTTTCCTTAGCATGATATACAATAGAATAAGCAACATAATGCGCAGTAAAATATTGAATAGAATATGCAATATAATACGTAATATAATATATTATATATATACTATGCAATATAATAAGCAATAGAATATTCAATAGAATATGCAATATAATCCACAATGGAATATTCAATAACATATGCAATATAACACGCAATTGACTATTCAATAGAATATACAATATAACAGACAATGGAATATTCAATAGAATATGCAATATAATACGCAATGGAATATTCAATAGAATATTCAATATAATACGCAATAGAATATTCATTAGAATATGCCATATAACACGCAATAGAATATTAAATAGAATATGCCATATAACACGCAATAGAGTATTCAATACAAAGAAGAAACTAAAATAGACTACATAAACGATGAGTTTTCATAAATATATTGAAATATATATTTTTAAATTTCTGGTAATGTTTTTTCTGAATAGCTTCTCTCCTGACGAATGTTGCCAATGTTGGTTCAACTTTTCCGATTTAAGTATTAACAAGACGCAATTATTTTGTCTGGTCTTATTCCACTTCGTGTGCGTTTTGTGTCTCCTGATTTTAACATTAATGTTACCATGTTATTTCTTATCGTTGTTCTTCAAAAGCTACAATCTGTGGCCAGACTGCTCTAATCCCCCTCGCTGGTAGAGAATTCTCTCAAGGAAGCCTTGCAAACATCCGTATATCTCAGCACTGATCTGTCCTTTAGTCCCTTTCCGTCCCCAAGTTCGCTATACGATAATTGTTTGAGGATACAACTATTGTCCACTCTTCTCACAAAACTCAGCCACCTTAACTTGCGACTTCTATGCGTTGCCATGTTGGATGGGAGCTTGGTTCGTATCAAAGCATGTGATTTAGTTAGTTTATTTTGTCATGTAATGTTCATTATCTTGGATGGAACATGAAAAGCTTATTAACCTTTTCCCCTATCCCAGTTGCCTGAGTTTCATACACAACTCTCCTAAGCGCACAACTTTGATAAATTATAATCTGACTGTCCTGAGAGAGTTTTGTGTTGGCCCTTACAACTTTATTAAGTGTGAAGCTGCCACTCCAACTAGAAATTTCTTGACCGATGAGCTGAAACTTGCACACAGATTCAAATGTTACAGGTCGGACTTCATTTAGTTGGAGAACCACATTCTTCTAGACATTTATAGACAAGGAGGATAAGTCATGGGATCTAGGAAGATTATCCATTGTTTAATGCATTAATGCGTCAACACGAGGAACCAATGTTGCAACATCACCGAATATAATCGACACAATGATGATGAGCTCAGACAAAAACTTTCCCTCAGACGTGCTAGATTAAATACTGAGTCGTGGGATCTGGTTCGCGTGTAGATGGCTCCAGAGATGGCCTCAAAAGCATTGAGAAGAAGGGTAGCATAAAATATTCCATACAGGATAGGGGCAAGGACACAACCTTGCTTTGAGTCTACATTTGACCTTTAAGGGCTGGGAAATTGTGACATCGAAATGAAAAGCTGTAGACATTGTGAAATGGGTTCATTGTTTAGTCACACAGATGTGCAGGCAACATTCTCCAACTCGCAGTGAAGCCCAGGCTGGCTCACGTTATAGACATTCTTTGTTTAGTCACACAGATGGGCAGGCAACATTCTCCAACTCGCAGTGAAGCCCAAGCAGGCTCACGTTATAGACATTCTTTGTGAAACCAACGAAGGCAATAACAAGGTCTTCCCTGTTCTCTAATCTGCTTCTGTAATTTTCTGACACAAACAATTCTATTGGGTGGTTGATGGTCAAGGTCTAATTCCACACTGGATATCGGGTAGAACGCATTTTGCCAGTTGATGTAGTCGCTTTAAAACAATTATTGTTGATGTAGTCGCTTTAAAACAATTATTGTTGATGTAGTCGCTTTAAAACAATTATTGTTGATGTAGTCGCTTTAAAACAATTATTGCCAATGTCTTTCCAGTTATACTGAGGAGGGAGATACCCTTATAGTTGTTACAATCGCCCGTGTCCGCTTTATTCTGTACAATGTTACAATCTTGACATTGTTCTTGTCCTGTTGTTATATTTTCGCTTCTCAAGTCTTGGAGTTTGTACAGGTAGGACGGGTGTGTTTCAAGTGAGTACTTCCAGGAACTTTACCACGAGAGGTTGAGAATACAATCATGACGTCCGTCTCAGTGCAATCATTGTCTAGCTCACTCAGGATTGTATATGTTGGGGCTACTCTGAGTGGGTTTGCTGATTTATCTGCACTTCTTTTTACTACAGGAATATATTACACTGTCCAAGATTCGCGATTTCAGTTGTTTCTATGTTTAATGCACATTTTCTTGGTTGTCTGCTTTATCCATTATTTTTGAAAGGCACTCTGTTGTTATTGCGTATTCTCGCTTCAGTGATACTAATCTTAAGCATGTACAGTTCTCTATATTTGTGTATCCTTTTTGTTGTTTCCTTTACTTTACTTATAACAAGTGCACGGTATGTGTCACAGTCTACGCGATGCTATGCTCGAGTTATTCTGACATTATTGGTGTCTGCAAAAGGACCAGGTAGTGCCATTAACCATAGTAAGGATAACATCATATTGCTCTTTATCTATTTACACTGAAGAAAGTGTTGGTTTGTCGCGTATGAAAACACAATTGCATAAGTCTTGTCATTCGTTATCCAACTGTTATAATAACCTAGTCATAAAGACCATGATCGTTTCATCCGTTTTGATCATGTTTCGCTATTTCAATTGTTTACGATGAATGATGATATCTTATGACAGGGAACAGTTGGATGTGTTCACTTTCTGTGCGGTTTAGCCGTATGTCTTTTGGCGTGTGCTGAGACTGCTTTCATGGGGACTAACGCTACCTTTATTTGTTTGGGAGATGAGATGGTAATTCTGATGATTCCACTGGCACTGGCGGTTGAGCAATTATGGATTTTAATTCGTTTGCAGTGATACCGGGGCCTTCCATAACCGAAGAACCAAATGACCATGAGTCCAATCAAGTGTATGTAGTTAGATGACCCAGCATGTAGAATTGTTAGACCGTGAAAGGCAATCTCAAGCATCTCGCAAAATGTGTTGTTTTCCTCTCTGCAGTTGCTGCCATTGTTCGTGCAAGGTACCTCATTGATGTTCATTGATTCAGTTTTAAGTTGACATTGAGAGATATTAGTCGCTTCAATATTCCTTTAGAAGTGGCCATGGAATCAACGGACTTGTTATGTATATCAAGACCCACTAAGTGTAGGCGGGGCTGCTCGGAACTTAGACCCTGCCAGAAAAAGGCATCATTTTTTTCTCTTTGACTGAATCCCAATCCGCCATGCAATAAGAAGGTGTAATTTTACTCTAAGTCTAACCACTATCCGCCACGCCATAAGAAGGTGTCATTTTTCTCTTTGATCGACCCACTATCCGCCATGCCATAAGAAGGTGTCATTTTTCTCTTTGATCGACCCACTATCCGCCATGTCATAAGAAGGTGTCATTTTTCTCTTTGATCGACCCACTATCCGCCATGTCATAAGAAGGTGTCATTTTTCTCTTTGATCGACCCACTATCCGCCATGCCATAAGAATGTGTCATTTTTCTCTTTGATCGACCCACTATCCGCCATGTCATAAGAAGGTGTCATTTTTCTCTTTGATCGACCCACTATCCGCCATGTCATAAGAAGGTGTCATTTTTCTCTTTGATCGACCCACTATCCGCCATGTCATAAGAAGGTGTCATTTTTCTCTTTGATCGACCCACTATCCGCCATGCCATAAGAAGGTGTCATTTTTCTCTTTGATCGACCCACTATCCGCCATGCCATAAGAAGGTGTCATTTTTCTCTTTGATCGACCCACTATCCGCCATGCCATAAGAAGGTGTCATTTTTCTCTTTGATCGACCCACTATCAGCCATGTTATAAGAAGGTGTCATTTTTCTCTTTGATCGACCCACTATCCGCCATGTCTGAAGTGATGTCATATCAACCTTGGGTCCCTGTGGCTCCATGCCGATGAGAGGGGTTCCCCTAATTTCTCCCGCTATTGTAAGGTCTGTACCAATTAATCATGATACATCGTTCATGTGGGAAGTATGTGAGATAACTTTTCTAGTTTCCTGTTCCAAACAAGCATGCCATTAACAATTCCGTTTGCCTGCATTAGCTTTGCGAATTATTAATATGAAGCTAAGAGCTCTGGCGAACTCGCTCTAGCTAACATTCAACTCATGTCGCACTGGCGACTCTCTCGACTCCTTTTTGAAGAGCTTTGAAGGAAAGACGAGGCCCTAACATTTGTAACTAAAGTTGAGTTGCAGGAAATGTCAGAAAAGGGATAATACACCACAGACTATGTACGCACCCTATGTTGTTAATTAAGTAGAATAAGTTAGAAAAATAAGAGTGGGACTTTCGGCTTGTGTTTAGTGGGTCAAATTCAATTCTATTTCAGCACAAAACACATCAGACTTCATACACTTCGAGAAATGCTGGGGCGGGCTGTGGAGTAGTTATGGGGATCACCCCTCTGCAATAAAACTGATTCCACGAATAGAATAGAATAGAATAGAATAGAATAGAATAGAATAGAATAGAATAGAATATGTTTGTATTATTAATGCATGTCTGCATACCATATATCCCATTTAGAGCTAATGTTTTTTTCCCTAAAATTGAGTCTCATTTAGAATTATTTTTTTAGTCAAATTCAAAGAATTAGTTTATATAGAGCCTCGCGCCTCTACAACATCATATTCAAATCTATTTACAGCCAAATGGATTTATATTATTCAATGAAGATTTAAAGATATTTGCATGGTAGGAAATAACTAGAATCATTAAAAATAACGAAGTTCTTTCAATAAAGCAATGACCAGAGCATATCTTAATTACTCTTGTAAACGGTACATAATGATGTTGGGATGATAAAATGCTTAATATAAAACATACCTGTTTGAGCACAGTCGCGTCCAGGTGCCTGTCATGTAGGTCACGTCGTAAGCGTTAAATGGAAGTCCAAAGTAAGCAAAAATGGGGCTACACGAGAAGCAGATCCAGAACATGCTGACGACACACAGGAAGTCCGACACAGTCAGAGCTTGCAAGGGAAATAGAACATCCGGTTAAGGAGGTGTTCCGGTCGAACTTTAACGATGGCGTAAATGAGGTAAAGATGAGACCATTCCAGAGTGTAAATGATCAATAGAAGGAGACGGATCTTCCAGCGATAAAGAGAACAAATAGGAGAGAGTGAAAGTATCGGACGAATAGTAGTGATGGTTTCAAAGAGGAAATAGTCAACAATATGGCGGATGTAGAGTTATTTTTGAGATTAGAAGGAATGAGACAGAAGTTCGGGATACGGAGAGGGAACAAAGAGATTGGTAGAGTGATATAGAATATTTCAGGATAGACAGAAGCAGGAGAACTGAAACTTAAGACAAAAAGTACCAGTGGTCAAGGCAAAGAGATACATAAAAATGTGAAGCTGCAGGAAAGCTGATTGTAAAGAAGGAATTATACAAATATATATATATATATATAAAGATATGGTTAAAGCTTTACGACGACACAAATCTGAACGACGTTTCGGCTCAATAGGTCTTCAGCAAGAAAAGTGTTAGAGAGATCATAGGAGCAACAGAATGACTGACATATTGTCTAGAAGAATAGGGTCAGTCGTGTTGTATAGGTAAATAAATGGTGGCAGATAGATATTTCATGATTCATAGTGTGACAGAGAGAGATTTCATTGTTCAAGGTGTGGCAGAGAGACATTCAGCAGTAAAAGGACAAACAGAGAGACATTCAGCAGTAAAAGGACAAACAGAGAGACATTCAGCAGTAAAAGGAGTCACAGAGAGACATTTCAGAATAAAAGGAGTCAGAGAGAAACATTTGAGAGTTAAAAGGAGTCGCAGAGAGACATTCACGAGTAAATGGAGCCATAAAGAGACATTTCAGAGTAAAATGAGTCAGAGAGAGTCATTTCAGATTAAAATGAGTCACAGAGAGACAGTTCATGGTTCAAGGGGTGACAGTGAGATATTCCTTAGTGAAAGTATTCACAACGACACATTTTGACGTAAAGTGATTCACAATTACACATTTCGAAGTATAATGATTCACAATTACACATTTCGAAGTAAAAGGAGTCACAGAGAGACATTTCAGTGTTTAAGGCATGACATGGAGTCATTCCAGAAAAAAAGGAGTCACAGATAGACATTCCAGACAAAGAGGAGTCACAGAGAGATATTTCAGAGCGCAATGAAATTAATGGCAAAGAGATATTTGGTAGTACAAAGAATTATAGCAAAATATGTCATAGTACAAAGAATTATAGCAAAATATGTCATAGTACAAAGAATTATAGCAAAATATGTCATAGTACAAAGAATTATAGCAAAATATGTCATAGTACAAAGAATTATAGCAAAATATGTCATAGTACAAAGAATTATAGCAAAATATGTCATAGTACAAAGAATTATAGCAAAATATGTCATAGTACAAAGAATTATAGCAAAATATGTCATAGTACAAAGAATTATAGCAAAATATGTCATAGTACAAAGAATTATAGCAAAATATGTCATAGTACAAAGAATTATAGCAAAATTTGTCATAGTACAAAGAGTAATAGCGAAATATTACATAGTACAAAGAGTAATAGCGAAATATTACATAGTACAAAGAGTATTAGCGAAATATTACATAGTACAAAGAGTAATAGCGAAATATTACATAGTACAAAGAGTAATAGCGAAATATTACATAGTACAAAGAGTAATAGCGAAATATTACATAGTACAAAGAGTATTAGCGAAATATTACATAGTACAAAGAATAACAAAAATAAACATGGTATGTACAAGGAGTGTCAGAGAAACATGTCCGTGTGCAGGGAGTGTCATAGAGATAGCTCATTATTCAAAGGACGTCAGCTAGACATATAATATAAAGAGTAACACATAGACATTTTATTATATAAATTGTGATAGAAATATAATACAATATTTAAAGAGAAATACATATATATATATATATATATATATATATATATTACTATATATCAAGAAATAGAGACGCACCTATTGAGATAGGGAGTGATAAATATCAGAAAGAGAGACGACGAAGGTTACCCACTTATACACGTAAACCTTAAGGAAAGTTTGACAAACGTGAGAGAAGGACCCACCAAAATCTTCATCTTAGACACATCACTAGTGCCCATTTTTTGAGTGCCTGTTGAACCCCGGAGCCTTGCCAGTCCGAAAAAAAATAATCTGCCAAATCTGGAAATTGAATCTGGATCCTTCATGTAGGGAAGTGAGCGTGCTATCCACTATGTGACAGACGCTTCCAAACTGTAGCATGTATTTGGACTTGATCGAGTAGCCACCAAATAGTCAGGACTGAAGCTATTGTTAACTCGCGCACAACAGACGGTTATTAACGGTATCACAGTCTCAGAAGTAGAAAACTGGCTTTACAGTTTCATTAACTAATCGGTGACTGAGCGATTTCAGGTAGTCTGCAATTGCGTATTTAAATGGAATTTCTGGCAGCTGATTGGTCTCGAGGCAAGACACAGGTCTCGAGACAGAGAGATTATGAGTTCAAATCCCGGCTGCGCCAGTTTGGATAATAATTTATGATTTCTCTCTGCAATAACTACCCTGGTCTCAGCAGCGAGGCTGGGGTTGCAAGTTAATTACTCATCGGCGAAAACATTATGAGTACTTCTGAAGACGGAGTTATCTGCCTGTTCACACAGCTTCCAGAGAAAAATAGATTAACACGAAAAACTCAGTTTCTAGTCTCTAGAGAGTTCGCTAGAGGTGAAAGGTGGTAAACGCAAAAACAGTACTTCCCTCCATCAATCTGGTATACTCGCACAACTGTTGACGATAATGAGCTAATTCCAGAGCGGGTATCGTAGGATGATATTAACGAGACTAGTAAACACATCAAAGTGTAACCACTAAGCGTATGCTTGTTGTGAAGGAATAATTATCATCATCATATGCCATCTATCTACAGCGCATCGTATCAATTCTGATGTTGACCGTTTTCCACGTCATGACATCAAGCTATCCAATATTTTCTCTCTTTGTCGTCCGCGATCTCTCTTTCCTTTTATTTTGCCAGTTGTAACCAAGTATTCCAACTTTCCTCTTCTCATGATGTGCCCAAAAAATATTGATTGTTTCTTTCTGATGTTTTCAGTAGCTATATTAGGAATAATTATAGAACACCCAAAGTACACATTTGACAAAAGGTCTACAAGATGGCGGATCTAGGCCACGTCCTCTCGATCGCTGCAGAAAATGCACCCAGGGTCTGATTAATTTAGGATCTTCTTTGCACTTTTCTGCGTTAAAGTCAAAATGATGATATGCTTGATACATCTGTGTCGCTAAAGCGAGGTTGTAGGCCGACAACAGTCCATTTTTGACAACAAGTGTTGTGAGTGAGACCTTCCACCGTCTAGACTTGATCTGCGCTTTACGTCACACATTGGTGCTGTTCATGCATGACCGTTGACGGCATTCTTTGACGCAAGTTATCTCCATGTATACATTAATGTAAACTACTTCGTCAGCCGCAGTTTTGTCTCTTTGGGGAATTTGCCTCGTGTTTTGTTCGTCGTAGGCTGCTTACACTTGAGTAATCAGACATAAGTCCAAACGTATCGAGATTATTTGTTCAGCGACATTGTTGTGTGTTACGTCATCGTAATGGTTTCCTAAACCGGCCGATCGCAAATCTTAAGGTCTGCTGTTTGATGTGCGACGAGGATAATTTGACGACTGACTGTGTGTCTATATGTTCGGAATTGGAGTCATCAACGATGGCCTAACATCATCTAGTGCCACGACGATCTTCATTTTCAAGAGGACGTGATTTACCGGTATATGAGGATAAGCGGCAGGAACAATTGAAAGCTATGCATGAAAAGCGTTCCTTGTTGCAGTTTCCTCACATTACAAGTCGCATGGCTGTGTTAGTCATCTCTAGTGACTCGGGCAGACGGTGCTCGTAAACCTGGGAAGGCCGACCGTCTAAGGGCAGAAACCCCCTACAGAAAATATCACCTGCTGCCTTGCAGGAAGATTGGGGACAATCAAAGGCTAAGGAAAGCAAACCTAAATAAAATGCTGGCTGAAATCGGATGCACGGGGCCACTGGCGCAGAACACAGTGCAACGTTTTAACGGGTGTTCAGTCGGAGTGGAGATGGCAAACTCTAACTGTGATGTTCTGTCTGTGGGGGCGATCAACACACTTAGCCTGACAGCTGACTTCATGTGAGAGTCTGGGATCCTACTCTGACTGAGTCCTGATCGCAGACAGTACACATTTGTTGAAATAGGTAGTGACATCTGTGAAGATAGTTAGTGACATCTGTGAAGATAGGTAGTGACATCTGTGAAGATAGTTTGTGACATCGAGCTGTAGGAATGATAATCCATTACAGTAAACAATCCCTTTTGACAGGAGCCGAACACCTTTGGAATTTCCATGAATGCAGTCATACCCATTATAGTAACCAGCAATCATTAACATTGATGTACATTTTCTGGAAGCGTTTATTTTGTGCACTGATTTGGTGAATATTCGCTATTTGTTTCAAAATACCAGCTCCTTTATAAATAGTTTAATACTTAATTCACATTATGCAAGAATGTACTAGTTTGAAATCATGGTTTTGTTTTGAGGGTTGGGAGGGAGTGTTGTGAGTGTTCGGACTGTGTTTAGTTTACAAAGCGTGGTACGTATTTCCTCAAGTTTACAAAGCGTGTTACATATTTCCTCAAGCTTACAAAGCGTGGTACATATTTCCTCAAGTTTACAAAGCGTGGTACATATTTCCTCAAGTTTACAAAGCGTGGTACATATTTCCTCAAGTTTACAATCGTGGTACATATTTCCTCAAGTTTACAAAGCGTGGTACCTATTTCCTCAAGTTTACAAAGCGTGGTACCTATTTCCCCAAGTTTACAAAGCGTGGTACATATTTCCTCAAGTTTACAATCGTGGTACATATTTCCTCAAGTTTACGTTCCGGGACACTGGTATTCAGGGATGCTCCAAAGATGTCCGGCTCCTGCCACCAGGGGATGTTTACTGTCAAGGATTACAGTTCCTGCAGCTCGACAAAGTCACACATGTCATGCTACGTGGTAATATAGTGAATAATCTCGGATTAGGGCCCACACTATGAATGTATGATGTGGCATTTTATTAGCATTATAATTTTCTGTTGGATGAATACTGCACCTTCGATGGAAGCCCTGAACATGATGCAACATACAATTTCGTTTTTTTTTTTTATCAGCTCTTGTCTTTCATTTTTTCTCGACTCTGTGGCGGTTGATGGTGGCTGCTGTCGACACTTTCACTATTTCCTTCAACTTGTAAGATAAAAACATACATTAATCCTTCCACCCCTCTCACTCACTGATATTTCTTCCCATCTCTTGTTCTCTTTGTCTTTTTACTCTATTGCCTGATACTATGTCTACTGTAACGGATTACATGCAGTAATTCAATTACGAGACACTAGATCTATACAATCTATGGAAATGTATTAGGCGATGTGCAAGTGAAACAAAAATATAGAATGGCTGCTCCACTGTGACGAGCAAATAATGACTGCTCCACTGTGACGAGCAAATCTCTCATCCTAGCTCATAGCCAACCGTATAGAATGACTGCTCCACTGTGACGAGCAAATCTCTCATCCTAGCTCATAGCCAACCGTTAATTTGTATTTTTTTCCCCTGGAAATTAGTTTAGAAAAATGTCAGTTGCGTCCTGTTATATCTGCAGTTGGATACTGAAGATTCAACTGTACGGCACTTCATCACATCAATTAAAGGTGAACGTGTGAGTGTTCCTCCCATACCGTCTCCAGCTAAGATACCGAATCACTTTTAGATGTGTAGGCTAGACAAGGTTGGTGAGATAACATTTTTTTTAGGCTAAAAAATGTGCAATTTTTATTGTTTAATGTAGTTCATTAAACAGATAATCTTATTGGCTTATCTAATAATTTTCTCTAATTTTTTGTTAATTGTTCTAAAATTAAATCCTCTTCCTGGTTAAAACTATTTTTTTCCTTTAAAAACAAAGTTATTTTTGCTTTAACACATTAAAAACGGTCTCTTTTCAGACAGTTTCAAACTTTATAGCTATAAGCTATAATTTTACAATTACTATAGGTCTCGAACAAACGCTGAATATTTATAGTTGGCTCTTTTGGGTTAATAAATCCGCTTGTCTTGTGAGCGTTCTTGATTTGATGCCTTGACACAAAGCTCTGATATATTTGGACATTCTTAGAATGTCTTCCGTTTGGACTTCCGTTTCCAAGATGGCGGATCTAGTCCACGTCCTCTCGATCGCTGCAGAAAATGCACCCAAGGTCTGATTAATTTCGGATCTTCATTGCACTTTTCTGCGTAAAAGTCAAAATGATGATATGCTTGATACATCTGTGTCGCTAAGACGAGGTCGTAGGTCGACAACAGTCCGTTTTTGACGAATCAAGTGTTGTGAGTGAGACATTCCACCGTCCAGACTTCATCTGTGCTTTACGTCACATTAGTGCTGTTCAAGACCGTTATTGGGATTCTTTGACGCAAGTTATTTCCACGTTACACATTAATGTAAACTACTTCGTCAGTCGCAGTTTTGTCTCTTTGGGGAAGTTGCTTTGTGTTTTGTTCGTCGTAGGCTGCTTACACTTGAGTAATCAGACATAAGTCTAAAGGTATCGAGATTATGAGTTTGGCGACATTGTGTCCTACGTCATCGTATTGGTTCCCTAAACCGGCCGTGCGCAAATCTTACGGTCTGCTGTTTGATGTGCAACAAGAATAAATTGACGACTGACTGTGTGTCTATATGTTCGGAATTGGAGTCATCAACGATGGCCTAACATCATCAAGTGCTACGATGATCATCATTTTCGGGAGGACGTGACTTACCGGTATATGGGGATAGGCGGCGGGAACAAATGGAATCTATGCATGAAATGTGTTCCTTGTTGCAGTTTCCTCATATTACAAGTCGCATGTCTGTGTTAGTCACCTCTAGTGACTCGGGCAGATGGTGCTCGTAAACCTGGGAAGGCCGACCATCTAAGGGCAGAATCCCCCGACAGAAAAGATCAACTGCTGCCTTGCAGGAAGATTGGGGACAATCAAAGGCTAAGGAAAGCAAACCTGAAAAAATGCTGGCTGAAATCGGATGCACTGGGCCACTGGCGCAGAACACAGTGCAACGTATTAACGGGTGTTCAGTCAGAGTGGATCTGACAGACTCTAATTGTGATGTTCTGTCTGTGGGGGCGATCAACACACTTAGCCTGACAGCTGACTTCATATGAGAGTCTGGAATCCTTACTCTGATTGAGTCCTGAACGCAGAGAGAGAGAGAGAGAGAGAGAGAGAGAATGTCTGGCTGCAGTCACAAGTGCGGTATGTTCCGGAAGTATTGTCCTGCAATTATTTTATATAAGGCGTATATATTGATGACGTCATTAATGTCAGATAGTAGACAGAAGATACTACAGTGTGGGAGAGTGGCTATAAGCAAATGTATGGGCCCATGAACGTCCAGAGAATGGACAACTTATAAAGGAAACGAGGCTACTAAACGTCACGTGGAGACGATTTAACAAGGAAGACATTCTTTGGAGAATGATAACACTTGCACGTGGTGGGGACACCAACTGTTTATGACGTAATTTGTTAACGATAAAGACGTGACAAGACGGCCATCTACTCAATAATGGAGACATCTGCGTTTAAACCTCTGACGGTTGCAACACCTCTGAAGGCCTCGATTAATGACAAATTTGAAAAAAAAAACATAATCAAATATGTCTCAATAAAGCTTTAAGCTGGATCAAAGAGAGATAAACTGTGTCGCTTCACTTTCGTACACACAATGAGCTATGTATCAAATCATGAACATTTTTGTTGTGTCTTTTTTCTGAGAATGGCAGTGGATGCACGCAGACAATGAATCATAGTGGATCAGCCTGTTTCAACATCAGCCTGTTTCAACATCAGCCTGTTTCAACATCAGCCTGTTTGAACATCAGCCTGTTTCAACATCAGCCTGTTTCAACATCAGCCTGTTTCAACATCAGCATTCACAGAGCCTGATCACTTCTTGTCATCCCCAGTGAGAAACGCGACATGTGTGAGGATATTCTCTTTCACAACCTCAATTAACAATTTAAAAAAAATACGAGACTGAATTAATTTTGTCAAATGTCACTGTAAGAATTTTAACCGAATATTTGATGTCGACCACGTGTTGTAATGGCTTCCTTTCGTTAACAAGAATATATATTAAAGAAAGTTCACAAAACTTTCAAGCTGTTTTAATGATGATTATAATTATGATCGGGATCTAAGGTATTTCGTGTAAAAAGAACATGACAAATGTATGTGTGTGGCTTTCTAAAAAGAACTGTTTGGCATGCAAGAAAGGCAACCCTGAAACTTTCAAGCATCAAAATATGGGATAGAACTCACGTCTCCTTTAACGTCTGCCCAGCCCGTTACAACTGACGCTCATATTTCTTGATAAACTACTAATTAGACAAGAACCACTGATGTGAGGTAAAAGAAATATTCAAACTGTGCAGGCGATTTCTAACCAGGTTTTCGGTTTTTAGTCTGGTTCCAAGTTGCTGCCAGGTTTTATTTCATAGAAATGTCTTTGGGGTTTTCGGTCTCAAAATTGGCAGCGAAAAAAAAAGTCATTTCGGATTGAAGGCGGTGTCACATTGTGTTAAAGGCGGTGTCACATTGTGTTAAAGGCGGTGTCACAGTGTGTTAACAGCGTCCCCCCATAAATGTACCGATGGTAATGGACATATATGGACAGTAACGATATTACATCGCATTTCCCATAGGTTAATGACCTAGAGGGTACCATTTTATGTTTTGGAAACCTCCTTCTAGGTATATAGAGAAGCACACTTGTTTGGACACATTAAAGAACAGATCGATCGACACGAGAGCTGGCCTACCCATTAAGCTGATGTTGATGGAGTCGTGAAACCTCTGTCTGACGAAAACGATGATGTTGATGATGTTGGTCACTATTCCAAACATACTTACGAAACCACAGCCGAGAATCAAAACTATAAACATAAAGTACTGAGCCAGATCTGCACTGACCAGGTCCATTCCCTCATTGGATGTCCCATTAAAAGGTGTGTTTTCCATGAGAAATAAAAACCATTAATCCGAAGATAGACTTTTATTCAATCAAGTTTTCGGCTCTTAAGTAAGCATCGATAATGCTTTTCTCCTTTTCAACGTTGCAGTTATATTGTTATTAGTGTGAATTCATGATTTCGTTAACTCTAAATAATGATTGCGCTTAATTTTTTTTTCTGTTTTCGTACTTCAAGAGCGTTAATCGATCATTTAGTTTTCTCTGTTGCTGCCTCACGTTCTGTGATGTTCAATTTTTGTTCCATTGATTTATGCTTCTTTTGAATCAAGTAATGCGACTTAATAGATGAGGCATCACAAGAAACATGAGAGAACTTTAGGGCACTTTCTATACACTACAAATAGTGTTTAATCTCTGAGCTATAAATAACGTTCGACTAACTTTTAATGTCAATTTTCATCAGTCACGTTGACCGTTATTTATCAGGCGTTCCAACACGAGAACCAAGTGCTGGCAATCACAATTAAAGTTACGTTAACTGATATTCTAGACTCCTCTGTAAGCATAGACACAATTTAACGCAAAACTACTTGCATTTATGCCTAGAATAAATTTAACGTGTTTGCCCACGAGATAAATTGATGCGTACTCAAAGAAACGATCGAGATTTAAACTTTAGATTTTAACGATGCATTTGTGTCATTATATCTAAACTAATGTTACTGAAATTTACAGTCTGCAGATTTTAAATTGTATACGTGAATGGTAATTGATAACATACACGAGAGCAATTGGTGCCATCTAGTCATTAGAATCTCATTTACAGACTATTATTTGATGTGGGACATGACAGACTGAGTACTCTTCACCCTGATAGGGTCAATTCACTAGATTACTGGACAAATGTTGGGTGTGATTAATTGTATTTCTGAGTTGGTTGTTGGCCAACTTTAGAATATGTATATCGAAGTGTGAGACGAAATTGATATCTCTTTTAAACAAGACTGGACCAATAAAAGTTATGACAAAACGTGCAAGTAAAACCCGTAACAAATAAACGTAATATCACAATACAGTTTTATAACTTCTATTTCTTGAATTAATGAAAGCACCGTTCATTTTAACACTTATTTTTTTTAAAATCAAGCATTAATAACCATTATGTTCACTTTTGTTATTTGGAGAGTGTTAAATTAGGATTGAGTCAACATGACATTGTCATCAAGTTTGTGTGCTAACCACAACACTACTAAAGGTATCTATTATATATTCATACAGTTACATATATCCTTTACAACAGCTTTTATCGCGTCATTCGCTATGATGCTATTCGTTCTGTGTGTGGTGCCATATAGGCCATTGTTCAAAAGTCCCCCTATGCGAGAATGATCGATAGAAACCGGCTCATTAGGTTCCACGGATTTGTGCATGAAAGGGTTCAATAGTTATCGTGAAGACTTAAAACAAGTTTGGTATTTCGTACTTGCACTTGACATGCACTTAATATAAAAGACTGCTCACTTGGGATTTGACAATGTTGATGTGAATATAAGCGCGGAATGATATTGATTGTTTACTCTCTGTCTGAAGGTCATTTAATGGGTGTGTCAGTCTGTGCATGTGAGTATATATATCAGAGGTGTATACTGGTTTTGGGGTCTCGGCTACCGCTGACATAATAAATAAAGACATACATTATATTCAGTAGGCTAACATGAAGTAATATTTGCTAATGACATCACTGCATTTTAAATTACTTACTCGTTTATGTTAATTATATCCGTCTTGTTTGGGACGAAAATGTCTGGATGACCTTGTCATTGAAAGTACTGTTGGGTTGGTTTTTAAGTTTCTGAATGAATGATATTCAATAGACATTATTGCAAGCTAGGTCCATGACTATAGAGAGCCCAGGATTCGTCTGTTTAACACAAATAAAACAGATCCACAGACAACTGATATCAGTTTACATTGTGTGGGAAAGACTGGAAAGAGACAGTAGCTTTTAATATCTTGATACATTATAAACAAGTGACAGAAAGACTTCAAAGATTATCTAAAGAAAACTAGTTTAGTTTAGTTTAGTTTAATTTAACTTAGCTTAGCCTATCTTCGCTTAGCTTAGTTTAGTTTAACTTAACTTAGCTTAGCCTATCTTCGTTTAGCTTAGTTTAGTTTAGTTTCGTTAACAGGTCATCTTCATTGACCATCGAACAAGTCCATAAGTGCCCAAATCTCCTCCATCAACGTGTAGCGACAAAAGACACCGGTGTTGTGTAAGTTGATAAGTCTTATTTTGATTACTGCGTAGCTCTCCTTTCTGGCGTCTCCCACCCTGATGTGATGCTCTTGCAGTCTGCTCATGGTTCCGGACTGAGAATCGCTTTTTAGGTCTTTCCCCCCCCCCCCCCCCTAAGCGTCACTAAATGTCAGCACGGCCCATTGCCCTTCCTCACTCACCATCAGCCAAACTGGCAATGAACTATGCCAGTAACAAACCAGCTTTACAAGGCATGACAAGTAAATGATAAAACCACAAAACTTAGCTTTCTAAAAGATTCTATATATTTTCCACAGTAACTGTAGTAAGGCTGTTTAAATTGGACAAATTGGCAGGTCTTCTGAAAGATCTATATATGTGCTTTTAATTGCAAATACTCAAGATACTTTAGACAAAGAACAAGCCAAACTTGCCCATTTAATATGTCAAGAAACTGAACATCTTAACAAAATAACAAGAATGACAATAAAATATCTTGGTGGCGTAAAACAACATAATGACCTGGAGAACATTAATAGGGAGGCACGGTACCAGACAGACGATGAAAGAAGGAAAAATGAAAAGCTTAAAAAGAATAAATAGCCCATGAGAGGGGTATATGATGGATGTCTAACACGTTAAATAATATGTTGATTCTATTTAAAGCAAAGGGCTCTCACGCTCACTCTCCACGCGAAAACAATCATGCTTATAACTTGAGAAAGCAATTTCTTTCTCTTGTGTATAATTGAATGCAGTGATTCTAGAACAATAAGTCTAATGAGCCATGTAACAAAAATCTTGCCAACGGTTATACTAGGAAGGATTCAGAATAAAATCAATATGGAGTTAGATGAACAACAATTTGGATTTAGGAAACACAGTGGGACAAAAGAAGCCACATTCTGCGTGATGACATTAACAGAAAAGCAAACAGAAACAAAACCAAGGGAGACAAATAATAATAAATGAATATTATTATTCCCCTGAAATGATTCGCTGATCTATCACCTCGGAAGTTGTCCCTCTACAATAATATTCATTTATGATGTCTCCAGTCTAAACCACAGGAAACTACTTTTCGTACTGTTTCGTCCTATAACTGTCTCCAGTCTAAACCACAGGAAACTACTTTTCGTACTGTTTCGTCCTATAACTGTCTTCAGTCTAAACCACAGGAAACTACTTTTCGTACTGTTTCGTCCTATAACTGTCTCCAGTCTAAACCACAGGAAACTACTTTTCGTGCTGTTTCGTCCTATAACTGTCTCCAGTCTAAACCACAGGAAACTACTATTCGTGCTGTTTCGTCCTATAACTGTCTCCAGTCTAAACCACAGGAAACTACTATTCGTGCTGTTTCGTCCTATAACTGTCTCCAGTCTAAACCACAGGAAACTACTATTCGTGCTGTTTCGTCCTATAACTGTATACAGTCGAAACCACAGGAAACTACTATTCGTGCTGTTTTGTCCTATAACTGTCTCCAGTCGAAACCACAGGAAACTACTATTCGTGCTGTTTCGTCCTATAACTGTCTCCAGTCTAAACCACAGGAAACTACTTTTCGTACTGTTTCGTCATATAACTGTCTCCAGTCTAAACCACAGGAAACTACTATTCGTGCTGTTTCGTCCTATAACTGTTTGACTGCAACGAAAGTATTCAGCAGTGCCCTGTCCGGGAGATACTTATCTTAATAAGAAAATACAGATACACAGTTTATTCCCGAGTTGTGTTCGCAAACCTATGCTATAGACTACTAGTACACATGCGTGAAAGACATCACCAATAATATATATCTTTCTAGGTGTTTTCCCCAAGTGTTGTAAACATGCCCGCTCCCCTTATGTGATTCGCTAAACAATTTATGTCTGCTTCATAAACAATACCAATGTTTTTGATAGAATACAACATAACAACTTATATACGGCCTAAAAGATATACATCTAGATGGCATAGACATACGACTTATATATAATATATACTTGGAGCCAACATAAATAATGAAATACAATAAAGAGAACTCAACACCCATTGATATAAAAAGAGGAGTAAGACAGAGATGCATCCTAGCACCATGCTTGTTCAATCTATACAGGCGGCACGTCTGTAAAACCATTACAGAGATGCCAGGTCTAAACATTAATGGAAAGATAACTATCTGTCTTTTGTCTAAATTACATTAGACACGTATCTCTCTTTCAATAAACTACATAAGACACGTATTCCTCTTTTGAATAAACTAGAAAAAAAAAACGTATAACACGTTTGTCTAAACTGTATGAGACACATGTCTCTCTCTTGTATAACCTATATCAGATACTTATTTATCCTTTGTCTTAACTACGTAAGACATCTAACTCTACTTTGTCCAAATTTTATGAGACACATACCTTTTCTTTGTCTAAACTACATACGTATCTCTATATTGTCTAAACTAAATAACACACCTATCTCCCTTTTGTCTAAACTACATAAGCCACTGGTATCTCTTTTGTCAAAACTGCATATGACAATGGCATCTCTTTTGGATAAACTACATAAGACACTGGCATCTCTTTTGTCTAAACTACATAAGACACTGGCATCTCTTTTGTCAAAACTGCATATGACACTGGCATCTCTTTTGGATAAACTACATAAGACACTGGCATCTCTTTTGGATAAACTACATAAGACACTGGCATCTCTTTTGGATAAACTACATAAGACACTGGCATCTCTTTTGTTGATTCGTCATCATTATAAAATAATCTAGATGATTTTGCTCGTTGGAACTTGACTTAAAACTCTTATATTTAATTATTGCTGTCTTGTACAAGACACCCAGCGTCTCTAGCAATCAATGCCAGCTCGTCTGTGATATCTTGCACTCTACATGTTCTATCTCTCTCTCTCTCTCTCTATCTCTCTCTCTCTCTCTCTCATTGTGAACAAACTTTTTTTTGACATTGTATCAAATAACATCGCATTAGCATTGAACATTTTGGACATCGTATAAGCCACTCCTGATCATGTTTTGCGCATCACATTTTCCTTCTAAAACGATCGCTTTGAAACTGAAGTCAAGCAAACATAACATTTCGTGCCTTGACATGTTTAAAAAAGTGCCTGTGTATTTGAAGAGTTAGTTTAAAAGACAAAGAAGATGATTTATAAAAATAGGAACATCATTAAAATAACCTATCTTGTTAGAGAGAGAGAGAGAGAGAGAGAGAGACAGAGAGTGGGTAGAGAGAAATGAAGCATAAGAGTAAATTAAGAGTTAGAGATGGACTGAAGAAGAAGGATGGGCCGAAAGAATGAAATATTATGAGGAAGGAAATGATATATAAAGTGAGGGAGAGATAGAGACTGAGAGAGAGAGAGAGAGAGAGAGAGAGAGAGAGAGAGAGAGAGTAAAGGAAGGAGACTATGTTATAGATGAAATTAAGGAGGTATCAAATAGATGAAGGTAAACAGTGATAAAAAGGGTGAAGCGAAAATTAGAGACAGACAGATCGATATGCAGGGAGAAAAGGTTAAAGATTATTGTGTTTATCAATATCGAGATTATTGTGTTTATCAATATCGAGATTAATAAATAAACGGATACTGTCCATCCATGAACTCATAGATTTGATGACTCAATTATTTAATACTTCACTTTAGATTTCACAAAGTTAACGAGCTGTCTGCTTTAATTTACCAGAGTGATTCGCAAAGAAACATTGATAAGGACAGACAAATTTAGATCATGTTGGGAACTGTTAAGGTTATGTGCCCTTTAGCACAAAGAGTTGTCCGCGCAGTTACACTAGCAGTCACGTATCACGGTATCATTAGCTGACTACAAGAAACTGATATCAGTTCCGTTACATGCTATATATAAATAGGATCAGTATGCATTGATTAAATGGGTACCGAATTTTGTATAGGAAAGTAAAGCGGCAAGGGAGTAATACCGACCACATTACTCAAAAAAATCATTTTGGTTACTAACACCATATTCCCTACACACCACTTGGCGTGACGGGGGCTCTTTACTTCTATATTTTACTATGCATTGATACGTTAATTGAGTGGTGCAAGTTAAAAAGCAGTCGATATTCATCAAAGTATGTATAAACACTACAAGGTTATCAACTTGTTTACCACCACAACAGGTGCATGGGTAGCAAAGAAAATTCAAAGTGATACGATCGATCCAGCTCGCTGCGGGTGGCAGTAACTACGTATGGCATTGTTGCTGCAGTGGATCAGGTTTTACAGAAAGCAGCTTGGTGGCAATCGATGAGTTGCCTAAAATAGTGTAACATTGCCATGGTTCAGCGCAGAACATTATTAGCGAGGTGCTACCCTTTTAATAACAAAAAAAAAGTCTCAACTCAGGTGAATTCTGAGACAGCTTATTCTAGAATAGAACGATCTTCATGTGGTTGCTTGAACAGCGCCGTTGGAAATATAGAAAGCTAAGTGAAATGATAATCCGCTACGCTGAGAAGATATAACATTTTGCTATTATTAGTTTTAGCCCTGATGTGTTATTTGTTTTCTTATTTTTTTTTCTTTTTTTACTTTTCAACACCGCATGGAGCATAGGACTTAAACAAATACGTTCCAAGCCGTTCTATTTCTTGTCATTCTTTTAAGATCATTCCATGTCTTCTCCATTATCTTCATCACTGCCTCCATATGTCTTCTCCAAGAATATTTTGGTCTTCCTCTTTGTATTCTTTCATGTGGATTCCAAAAAAAGGGCTTGTTGTGTTCCAGATAGTTTCCACAGTGTGCATCCTATCCAGCACCATTGTCTTCGTTGTATCTCTTTATCCACTGGTATTTGACTGGAACTTTTACATAATTCTATGTTAGTGATTTTGTCCTTTCATTTCCATCCTTTTAGTTTGAGAAGCATCCATTAACGAAGATCTGTATCTTTATAGTTGTCATTGTTGTTCTCTAATAACAGTTATATTTGGTTTGTGTATTGCATTGGATAATGTGTATTTTTATTTTGTTTTTTGCTACCTTAATTGCTGCTCTTACTAGTCTTGAGCCTACTGCTTCCCATTCTATCAGTGCTTTGTGTGCTTCTTTTGATAACATTATAGCTACCCCTTCATTATATTGTGCTTCAGGGATCCTGATGATAAAATAACCTCTCCTGCGTTTAGTTTTATCCTTCCTAATCCTAACCATATTGTTTTGCACATTCCTATAACATCTATTTTGTAGTTTACCATTTCTGCTACTACTTATGCAGCTTTTCCTTGTTCATTTAGAGTACGCATATTCCGGGTACCAATTCTGGATGATTTCCTGGTAGGCTAAAGGTGAGTCGGCGATCCCGACTCCTTGAGGCTTACTCCTGATTCTTGTACATCTCTTCGACGGAGAACCCTTATCTTTTCTGTATGCCGGGGTTACTTTATTTCTTTTAATTGATTTGTCCATGTCTGTGAAGTTTTCGCTGCTTATTTTTAATTTTTTTTTTACAGTACAGGATAGCCAGTCCAATACCCAACCCGCGTTAGTCGCCTCTTACGAACATGGCCGGTAGGAAACAGAGCTACAATACTTTACTCCCCTTTCTGGCCTCAGCAGCGCAGGTGCAATTATTTGTTTTGATATAGTTGACTAGTTGATCTCGAGGCAAGATGCCGGTCTCGATATCAAATCCCGGGAGCATCGTTTGTGATTTTTATTTATGATTTCTCTTTGAGGCAACTACCCCTGGTCTCAGCAGCGAGGCCCGGCTGGAAACGTCAGTTACTCATCGACGGAAAAAGTATGAGTACCTCCAAAGTCGGAGTTATCTACCTATGCGGCGAGGAACCCCTATGCACACGGCTGCCAGGGAAAAATGGATTAACACGCAAAATTCAGTTCATAGTCTCTAGGGAGTTCGCCAGAGATAAAAGCTGGCGAACGAAAAAAAGTAATAAAAAAATTATTTTGATATTAGTATATTTTTCATGGCGTTACAATTACATTTTGTCATTTCTATTCTTCTGTTTATTTCAGTTGTACATTTTACATCACTGGTTGTACTATGTTCATGGTAGTTGTAGTTCCGAACTTTCTCCAGGTCTATTCCTTCAACTTTGATATCCACTTGTTGGTTTTGAGTATTATCTTTGTTTAAGATCGTAGTTTTATTCTTTTTTATTTTCCTATCTAATCCTTGTTTTTTTTTTTCCTTTGCTCGTCATGTTTATTTCATTAATTAATTGTTGTTGGGCTTTAGGCTTTTCTGCCAGTAATACAGTATATCATCTTATTTTAGGTTATTGATTATCTTTTCATTAATGTTTAGGCCTGGCATCTCTATGATGTTTTTTAAAGATTTGCGCAATGTAGAGGTTGAATAAGCTTGGAGAGAGGATGCATTTTTGTCTTACTCCTCTTTTTATATCAATAGGTGTAGAGTTCTCTTTGTTATATCTTATTATTGCTGTTTGCTCCCAGTATAAATTATATATTAGTCGTATGTCTATGTCATCTAATTGTTTATCTTTTAGGCAGTCCATAAGTTGTTTATGATGTATTCTAATTTGTTTATGGTGTATCATAAGTTGTGGTGTCGTCTATGAAGCAGGCATATATTGGTTTTTATACTGCAGTGTACTTTTAGATGAATGCCCTCATTCAGATATTGGCTTCTTGTGTCAGACTGTTTTTCGTAAATCCAAATTGTTGTTATTCTAAATCCATGTTGGTTTTATTCTGAATCTTTCCGTGTATAACTTTTAGTATGATTTTTGTTACAAGGCTTATTGTTCTAAAATCACTGCATTCAACTGCACCATTCATTTTAGGCAGTGCAATGAAAGTTGATGTTTTTAGTTCATTTTGTACGTATCATATATGGTATATGTCACTGCATTTGCCTGTGATCACTTAAATGCAAAGATCTTTCCAGTACCTTCATGATCTCTATCTAAATATTGTTAGGTCCTGCAACTTTTCCCTTTTTTCATTGTTTGTACAGTATTGTCCAATTCAGTTGTTAAAATCGTATAGACTGACGTTTATTTTATAATCACTTTTTTCACTTTCGTCATAAAATAATTATGTTATATATTCCTGCCATCTATTGATTATATTTTTATTGTCTGTTATTTTTTTCCCTTTTTTGCTCGCAATACACCCACTTTCTGTGGCTTTGTTATTGTTACTAGTCATTCTCTTTCTTTCTATGTGAATACCTCTTAGATCTTATTTATTCTACATATTTATCCTTTCTATCATTAATTATTAGAATTTGAACGAGCAAGCAAAGAAAGACAACATCACCATAGATAAACCATCAACATGTCTCCAACCTGCATGGGCTGACAAGGTAATGCCCACGTTTCAATGGGTCCAGTTCAAGAGTACTACATGTCCTGAGGATCAACAGTGAATAATGGGTAGCATTGTGACCTACTCCTACGTTAGGACCCGCAAGGATTTAAAACCCGCAAAAAGATCCACTTGTAGTGTTTGGCTCACTCCTCGCGTGATGTCGTAGCATGACATTGCGAAGACGCAAATGCATCGCCAGAAGAACAAATACAACTTGAATGTGTTCTTCGAGTATCTTTTATATGCACCTGGCTCGTCTGACCTGGCTTGGTGTGATTATCATACCTCTGGGCTCGTCTGATCTCGCTACAAGTGATTCTCATATATGTGGGCTCGTCTGATCTCGCTCCGAGTGATTCTCATATATGAGGGCTCGTCTGACCTCGCTACGAATGATTCTCATATCTGTGGGCTCGTCTGATCTCGCTACGAGTGATTCTCATATCTCTGGGTTCGTCTGATCTCGCTACGAGTAATTCTCATATCTCTGGGCTCGTCTGATCTCGCTACAAGTGATTCTCATATCTCTGGGCTCGTCTGATCTCGCTACGAGTGATTCTCATATCTCTGGGCTCATCTGATCTCGCTCCGAGTGATTCTCATATCTATGGGCTCGTCTGATCTCGCTCCGAGTGATTCTCATATCTCTGGGCTCGTCTGATCTCGCTCCGAGTGATTCTCATATCTCTGGGCTCATCTGATCTCGCTCCGAGTGATTCTCATATCTATGGGCTCGTCTGATCTCGCTCCGAGTGATTCTCATATCAATGGGCCTCTGATGTAAGCTTTTGATGACAAGCCATTTTCAACAGACGACGAGAAGTCGTTGGTGCATGCACTGGTGCGTAGTCAGCAATAAGATTTTTGTCAATGGCTGTCAAAGCACTGTTAAAAAACAGGCTAAAATACATTGAAAGTTGAGAGAATTATGCTGAAATGTGATGAACTAATTTTATTATTTTATATTTGCATTTAAGTCGATGAAATGTCATTCAGGTTTTGATTCCAACTCTTTCTTAGTGACGGTTCTATTTGACTACCTAAAACAACATATATTTAAAATGTTAAAACTTTAAAGTCGATAAAACTAAAATAGTAAATAAAGGGGGATGGGGGCCTCGGTAGCCTAGTTGGGAAAACCTCTTGACTGGACTACCGATGTTCGGACAACCCCTGTTCGATTCCCGCTGGGAGCAGTGTGAATTGTACTCAAGGTTGGAAAAAATAAATACCCCCACGATCGACCCAGCAGTTGGCAAAAATTTTGTACCAGGGTATTACCCGGGGAAGATGAGGAATGTCGCCTCGCATCGTGAGTTTCAATGCTTGAGGCGACACTATCCAGAAATCTCCGAACATTTCTGGATAGGCAGCTGAGCAAATATAGGTGGAAACTCGCGTGCTAAGACGCCGGTTCAAGTCTCGTACTTTACCTTTACCTTGACCTTTAGTAAATAAAGATATTGTTTGAAATAGGAGATGGGGAAGAAAACACAAACTCTAAAACAGAAAAGAGCAGACATTAACTACTGACCTGTCACTAAAAGCCTTCATGCTTTCGGCGAAAGTTAACAGGACAACACGAGGTAACTGAACGAGGATAATAAAGAAAAATCCTCTACTGCCATTTCAATCACTTATTATAAATGAGCAGGGTCTCAGATCTCATTCTTTGTTGCGGAATGAGGACCTTTTTTGATGATTGAAAGACACAGACCACATATGTTTATAATGTCCTGAACAAGAAAAATTGATCATTGGAGAAGACAACTAAAATAGAACTAGAAAGGAGAAAGATAGACATATATTATTTATCTTTGAACATATCAAACATCTCTCCCTTTCCGATTTTCACGATGACGTCATAGTACAGACCATGATCTGAGTCACCAGAGCCCCTCAGAAATTCTGACTACACAAAGAACAACAACCACGGTAGAAACACCATCTTGACAAGTGATTGACTTCAACAAACATCGATTATCTCCCCCTCTAATTGTCCGTACCTGGAATGTTGGTTGCTCAGCGAGCGTGAGATAATTGGTGAGAGCCGGAACGTTCCACGTGAATAGAAGCATTATGGGAGATCAATGAGCTGTACTCAAATAATGGATTTACGAGGAATGCATGATTCCTAGAATGTCAGAAATGATCTAGGGAGACAGAGAAATAAAGAGAGTGAGCGCATGTAAGTACCAACATTCCAATTGGGCTAATTGAATATGCACAATATCATGTTTTTGGTGCAGACAAGATAAAACATCAAAGTGTTCGGGTACCTAGCTACTTATTTGGAAGAGCCAAATGTCGGACAACATTATAGTTAATATCAAAATAAGATCAGTGATGGCAGAGAGTTTCATTATGGCCGTTGAAAAGTGGAGAGAATAAATCTCAGATATATATGTATTGAGCAACATCCATCATGGCATCCCGTATCGGAGGTTGGCAACTATGCGCACTATTCCGCTCTGTCTCTTGCTTTGGTGGTGCAGGTTGTCATAGGCTGACCTATCCTTTGATGTTACTCATTTATGTTAGCTTTGGTCTTCCTGTGCCTCTTTTACCTTGCATTTTCCAGTCCAAGAGTACTCTTAGTAGGCTGCTATGACTTATACCAGGCCCCACTAATCCCATTTGTTTTGTTTGAACTGTGTTTAATATTTCATTTTAGTTGTTTTAAACTTCATCGTTTCTTTTATTTTCTTCCATCCCATTTTTTATACTCCTCTATTAATCTACATTTCAAAGGATTTCATTTTCTGTTTTGTTTTCTTGTCTAATGTCCATATTTCTGTACCATACAGGAATTTGAGAAGTTATAACATGTTGCTATTCTTAGTTTTAGCCTTCGTGTTATTTTGATTTAAGTTTATTTTTCACAGCATTAAAATTACTTGTTGCCATTCCCATTCTTTTGTTTATTTCAATTTCCATTTTCCATCACTGGTTATAGTATGACCAAGGTAGTTGTAGCTCTGAACTGTTTCCACGTCTATTCGTTCAACTGTGATATCCACGTGTATGTTTTGAGTATTATCTTTGTCTATGATCATAGTTTTAGTCTTTCTGACATTCATATCTAATTCATATGTTTCGCTTGTCATGTCTATTTCATTAAGTAATTGTTGTAGATCTTTAGGATCTTCTGCTACTAACAGAGTATCATCACAATATCTGAGATTATTGATTATTAGCAAAATTACAATTTTTATTTAGTTAAATAAAAGGTTATTATAGTTGTACGTATATAAAGATCGGAGTTCGTAGGTTTGTTAGGTAGATAACATGCAATATTTTTCTGTCTAATATGCCGTATTTTTTTATCGCTGAAACGAATTCTTGACATTCTGCTCTCAATGTTGAAGTAGACTTGTAATAGATGTGCTCTCTAAAGTTATGTTTGTTCCTTCAACTTGGTTGCTAAAAATAGTAATATTGATTTAACTTTCATTACAATTTTAACAGGACCAAAACGTATGCTTATGTTTTCATCTCTCATAAATATGCTATAGTCGAGTGTTAGTAGGAACATTTAGAATAACATAATACAGGAAAGATGAGAATGTAAAAGTGTAGATTCTACAAAAAGTGATTCTTAAATCTTATCCTTTACAACAAGTCCAATTCTTCATCAAAGCAAAACTTAATATTTGTTTATAAAAGTAAAAAATAAATACAGAAACTTTGCAAAAAACAGATTCAGTGTTTACATAAATTCAGTTTAAAATATTTATAATAATTTTATGATAAAATCTCAAAGTAGTTATCAACAATCATGTTCATAATAAGGAAGATTTTGTTGATAATACAAAAAGGAAAACTGGAATACTGGAGACACACGCTTCCGTCAAAACAAAAACAATGACATCATTTACAAATAAATGGATAACCAATGACCTCACGTTATTTTAAAAATAGAAATATGAAATGTCGAGTAGCATCGCGAAACGCATCAAAGAAAGAGATTAACGAAAGACGGCCTTTCTGCTTTTGGGAATAGGTTGTTTCGTTCCATCTGTCTTGTACACAACTGTTTGGAATGGAGCTCAGTAAGGTGTTCTCTTCCCTAAACTGAACCTCGGTCAGGTGCCGATTTATCCTAGCTGAACATTATGGGAATAGGTTGTTTCGTTCCATGTGTCTTGTGCACAACTGTTTGGAATCGAGCTCAATAAGGTTTTCCCTTCCCTAAACTGAACCTCGGTCAGGTGCCCATTTATCCTAGCTGAACATTATGGGAATAGTGTTTGAAACCATAGTGACCTGTGAATGTCCTTGCTAATGAATCCACAAGAGAGATTGCACACACACACAAATGCAACTTATCGACAATATTGTGTGTTTGCTGTTAGGGCCATCACCGCGTCCTGGACGAATCTATCGCTGGTTGTCCGATATCGAGCTCGAGAAAATCTGATGAGACTCCTGGCCCACATACACAATCTCCAGAGCATGGCATGGGATCCACGGTATGTCCAGGTTTCAGCTGACAATATTGCCCGGGCAGCGGCATTATTTATGATCTACTTTTTTAGATTTCAGCTACCAAAGGGCTCTTTAACGTGTACGAGTGCAGACGAAACCTCCGGTCTATTGCCATTATCTGAGAGGGCTAGACATTGGATCTCACTAGCCAAGGTATCAGGGAAGGGTGACGGCATAATGAAGAAATGGGTTAAATAAAAGAAAAAAAACACCACCACATCTGCTGGGTTTTGAACCTAGGTCGTTCCTGTCGTGAGGTCGACGTAGCTTCTACAATATTTGATCAAACCTACATAGCCAGTATTGTTACTCTGCCAAATGTGTGTGTAAATATGATACAGGCTAACAAAGGAAATTTGCTATTTAAAGAACATTATTTTTCACCACCATTGTGACGAAACAGAAGACTCACAAAAAGATTTATAAATTACAAATGTTTCACTACTTCAAAACAGACAATATAAATAAAACCTTGAACACTTAAATGCATTTTAAATAACAAAAAAAAGCAATGTTAAATGTAAAATTGTACTTCAGCGTTACATAATGCTATTATTTTAATATAAGTAGGACATAATGTTCATGAACTTTTCCTGTTCATTGTTATCCCTGTCAAACGTGTTTTGCCGTCATTGTTTCTTCCTGAACCAAACTTCTTGCACTAAATCTTTCATATTTTCACAATAGCAAGTCATTGACATATGTATTAGGCATCAAATTAAAAGGAAAAGAACACAGATTAATAATCAGCAAAAATATTTTGAAAAATAAAATTGAAGGATGAGAATTTAAGAAATTAAGAATCAAAATTTTACATTTCATAAAATGGTGGATGAGTATAGCTGTTGGTCTGTCAGTACAACATAGTAAAATCACAACTGGGATTGAAAGAAACAAGAACTATATCATTTCATTAAAACTTGATACTAGGAAATATTTTTAAGCTTAAACATCTTCTATACGGAAATAAGATGATGAACGCTAACAGCTATAACTTCTACATAAATACAAGATAATGAATGCTAACAACTATAACTTCTACATAAATACAAGATAAGGATATCTAACAACTATAACTTCTACATAAATACAAGATAATGAAAGCTATTAACTATAACTTCTACATAAATACAAGATAATGAATGCTAACAACTATAACGTCTACAGGAACACAAGATAATGAACGCTAACAACTATAACTTCTACAGGAACACAAGATAATGAACGCTAACAACTATAACTTCTACAGGAACACAAGATAATGAACGCTAACAACTATAACTTCTACAGGAACACAAGATAATGAACGCTAACAACTTCTACAGGAACACAAGATAATGAACGCTAACAACTTCTACAGGAACACAAGATAATGAACGCTAACAACTATAACTTATACATAAACACAAGATAATGAACGCTAACAACTATAACTTCTACAAGAACACAAGATAATGAACGCTAACAACTATAACTTCTACAGGAACACAAGATAATGAACGCTAACAACTTCTACAGGAACACAAGATAATGAACGCTAACAACTTCTACAGGAACACAAGATAATGAACGCTAACAACTATAACTTCTACAGGAACACAAGATAATGAACGCTAACAACTTCTACAGGAACACAAGATAATGAACGCTAACAACTATAACTTTTACATAAACACAAGATAATGAACGCTAACAACTATAACTTCTACAAGAACACAAGGCGATGAGCGCTAGCAAATCTAACATTTAGCACTTCTACAAAGTGTGTTGACATCTTTTCAACAAAAAAAAAAAAAAAAAAAAAAAAATACAAAATCATACTCCACCACTTCCCTCTTGCATGCAGCTTTACTGTAGCAATGAAAATATGTACCTGTTTCTTTTTACCTTTACCCCCTACTACTTGTTTGTCTAACATCGTCAATGTTTCTGTACTCTAGTTTCATACTTTACCCCAATCTTCATTTCGTTGTCCACTTTAGTTGTTCTTAATCAGGGTAGAAGGCCGGGAACTGCTATAGCTTAGTGGTTAGTGAAGTGGACTACAAAAGGACAAGAGGAGTGGGTTCGATCCCAACCGACGGCTCCGGTTCACCCAGCCTTTAATGGGTACCGGATTTTTTTCTTGGAAAGTAAAGCGGCACGGGCGTAATACCGACCACATTACCCCAAAAATCATGTGCTGAAGGTCTGTAAAATGTATGGTCACTAACACCATATTCCATATACGCCACTTGGCGTGACGCGGGTAATTTACTTTTTTTTTTTACCGTAGAAGGCCACACGTAAGCCGAAACGTCAGTATTTTGTTGTTTTCCTTTTCTGTAAAGCTGTCACCAAACTTTGTGTACGTTACACCTCCACAACTTGCTTCGATAGCACTCTCATGACAGACACGCATAGTAAGTAACTGTAAAATAAAGAGCCACATCAAGCCAAGTGGCGTATAAGAGATGTGATGTTACTGGCCATAATTATTACGGATCTTCATCACATTATTTTTGGGGTAATGTGGTTACCATTATGTCCGCGTTGCCTAAATTTCCCAGAAAAAAAAAATCCATAAATGTGGTACCCATTAAAGGCTGGTGAACCTGGACCGTCGATCAGGATCGGACCCGACCTGTTGTTCTTAGTAGTCCAATTCACTAACCACTGAGCTATCGCGGCTCCTACTAACAAAACGCGTGGATACAGTCAACAAGAAAATAATAGTTACATCATCATCGACTTTATCGTCACGTGATCAATTAAAACACATGATTGAATGAATGAACTATTGCTACTCTGACACCACGTGGTGAATACACTGGGCATCCGGCCTTAATTACCCAACACTACAGTTCTCACAGGAACACTAAAATCAGAAAAAATACTGCAGTGATTGATTAAATAGACAGAACTAATGGACACTAAAATCTTTCACTGTCGTGCAGCAACATTTTGTGTCGAGAAGTGACACAACAAGGCAATCTGTGATTCGTGCAAGAAATTTCACAACACACGTGGTCGTACAAATGGGAAAGACTTAGGAAAAGCACAGTATTTTATAACAGGTTATTGTCACCGTGGCTTTTACCAGCGGTCCATTGTACCAAATAAACAAAAGAATGGGAATGGCAACAAGTAATTTTAATGCTGTGAAAAATAAACTTAAATCAAAATAACACGAAGGCTAAAACTAAGAATAGCAACATATTATAACTTTTCAATATTCCTGTATGGTACAGAAACATGGACATTAGACAAGAAAACAAAACAGAAAATGAAATCCTTTGAAATGTAGATTAATATAAGAATAGAAAAAAGTGGATGGAATTAAAATAAAAGAAACGATGAAGTCTTAAACAAGTAAAATGAACTATTAAACACATTTCAAACAAAACAAATGAGATTAGTGGGGCCTGGTATAAGTCACAGCAGCCTACTAAGAGTACTCTTGGACGGGAAAATGCAAGGTAAAAGTGGCACAGGCAGACCAAAGCTAACATAAACAAGTAACATCAAAGGATAGGTCAGCCTATGACAACCTGCACCATCAAAGCAAGAGACAGAGCGGAATAGTGCGCATAGTAGCCAACCTCCGATACGGGATGCCATGATTGATGTTGCTCAATGCATATATATCTGAGATTTATTCTCTCCACTTTTCAACGGTAACAATGAAACCCTCTGCCATCACTGATCTTATTTTGATATTAACTATAATGTTATCCGACATTTGTCTCTTCCAAATAAGTAGCTAGGTACCCGTACACTTTGATGTTTTATCTTGTCTGCACCAAAAACATGATATTGTGCATATTCATTTAGGCCCAATTGGAATGTTGGTACTTACATGCGCTCACTCTCTTTATTTCTCTGTCTCCCTAGATCATTTCTGACATTCTAGGAATCATGCATTCCTCGTAAATCCATTATTTGAGTACAGCTCATTGATCTTCCATAATGCTTCTATTCACGTGGAACGTTCCGGCTCTCACCAATTATCTCACGCTCGCTGAGCAACCAACATTCCAGGTATGGACAATTAGAGAGGGAGATAATCGATGTTTGTTGAAGTCAATCAGCTTGTTAAGATGTTGTTTCTATCGTGGTTATTGTTCTTTGGTGTAGTCAGCATTTCTGAGGGGCGCTGAAGACTCAGATCATGGTCTGTACTATGACGTCATCGTGTAAATCGGAAAAGGAGAGATGTTTGATATGTTCAAAGATAAATAATATATGTCTATCTTTTACCTTTCTAGATCTACTTTAGTTGTCTTCTCCAACGATCAATTTCTCTTGTTCAGGACATTATAAACATATGTGGTCTGTGTCTTTCAATCATCAAAAAAGGTCCTCATTCCGCAACAAAGAATGAGATCTGAGACCCTGCTCATTTATAATAAGTGATTGAAATGGCAGTAGAGGATTTTTCTTTATTTTCCTCGTTCAGTTACCTCGTGTTGTCCTGTTTACTCTCGCCAAAAGCACGAAGGCTATTAGTTACAGGTCAGTAGTTAAGTTCTGCTCTTGTCTGTTTTAGAGTTTGTGTTTTCTTCCCCATCTCCTATTTCAAACAATATCTTTATTTACTAAAGGTAAGGTAAAGGTAAAGTACGAGACTTGAACCGGCGTCTTAGCACGCGAGTTTACACACATATGTGCTCGGCCGCCTATCAAGAAATGTTCGGAGATTTCTGGATAGTGTCGCCTCAAGCAATAAAACTCACGATGCGAGGCGACATTCCTCACCTTCCCAGGGTAATACCCTGGTACCAATTTCTGCCAACGGCTGGGTCGACATGGGGGTATTTTTTTTTTTAAACCACGAATACAATTCACACTGTTCTCAGCGTGAATCGAACATGGATTGTCCGTACGTCGGTAGTACATTCGGGTGGTTTTCCCAACTAGGCTACCGAGGCCCCCATTCCCCTTTTATTTACTATTTTAGTTTTACCGACTTTAAAGTTTTAACATTTTAGTTATATGTTGTTTTAGGTTAGCATTTTAGAAAATGAAAAATATATTATACAACAAATCTATGTCAATAGAAATGAGAAGGAAAGTTCATCTGTGCTATATAGAACCAATTCTGACCTATGGAAGCGAATCATGGACAGTAGCCAAACAAATGAAAAGACGATTAGAGGCCTCAGAGATGGGATTTCTCAGAAGAATGTTGAAAGTTCCCTGGACAGCTAAAAAGACAAATGAGGAAGTTCTCAAAGAGGCCAACACAAGAAAGGGAGCTCTTAAAAAAACATCAGAAAGAAGCAATCAACATTTTTTGGGCACATCATGAGAAGAGGAAAGTTGGAATACTTGGTTACAACTGGCAAAATAAAAGGAAAGAGAGATCGCGAACGACAAAGAGAGAAAATACTGGCTAGCTTGGTGTCATGGCATGGAAAACAGTCAACAACAGAACTCATACGATGCACTGTGGATAGAAGATTGTGGAAGGACATGATCGCCAACGTCAACCGGTACGGCACATGATGATGATGATGAATATTCCAGGATGTAGATAAGTCATTGACTCGCTAGCATTGTGAGATGTTAACTATTTTGAGTTTGTGTGCATATATACGTTTGTGATTAGTGAGTACGCGGCTGCTCCAAACCGCCAAGTAGTTGTGACTTGTGTAACTAAAAATAGAAAGATAATTTAAGTATTCAAGGCTTATGTACTCCATTTGGACTTTTGTAATAAACAGAAGTTGGTGTTGTATTACAACTTACGCATTGTCAATTTTATATATTTGTTGTAGACATGATATTTACATAAAGAAGTGTTCAGGAAGACAAGAGTGCCTAAAATAATAATAATATTAACAGCACAATAAACATATCTATTGACCTTTCGAGCCGTAACCGGCCCATAGGGCGTAGACCAAGATACACCTTCTCCTATATGAATTTTTGTTCTAGCAGTTTTCTTTTAAAAATATTTTATCAAATCTCGCCATCTGTCTCTGTTCTGTGCAAGCAGTTCTATCTCATTGAGGGAGCCGATTCCTGCTGCTCTTGCCTCTCTCATCAATGTTCTTCTCAGTGTCTCCCTGGGTCTTCCTCTTTTTCTTTTACCTGTTGTTTCCCATATGAGGGCTTGCTTTGCTATTCGATTATTATCTCTTCTCATCACATGTCCAACGTATGACCATCGTCTTTTCTTTATTACTGAAGATATTAGTGGTTGATTGGCGATTTCTCTAATTTCCTCGTTTGTTTTGAATTCGTTCCATTCTATACCAAGTATTTTCCTTAGACATTTATTTTCGAATGCGTTCAACTTTGTTTCTATATCTCTTGTTGTTTTCCAGCTTTCACACGCATACGTAAGGGTTGATAGTACATTTGATTTGAATAGCCTAAGTTTTGTGTTTGTGCTAATGAGTTTTGATTTCCACAACTTTTCAAGGCTTCTGAAAGACATTGCTGCTTTAGCCAGTCTGATTCTAATTTCTTTGCTCGTATCCCCTTCTCGATCAATGTGACTTCCAAGATAGATAAAGTGATCGATCTCTTCTACTGGTTTGTTTTGCAATAAACATAACGCGAGGAAAATCATCAAAGCCACTATTACAGATCACGAAGCCAAAAGATAATAATAACACTACAATTAAAAAGCCACTATTAAGTAATGAAATCAAGTCATCAAATCATCACTGTCGGCTTAATGACGCCGAGAAAACGTTCATTACCACTTTCATTTCTGTCTACACTCAGAGACCTTCAAACTATGCTTATGTGTTTTTATTTGTAACCAACAATCTATGCGTACGTGTTTCTATCTGTAACCAACAATCTATGCGTATGTGTTTCTATCTGTAACCAACAATCTATGCGTATGTGGTTCTATCTGTAACCAACAATCTATGCGTACGTGTTTCTATCTGTAACCAACAATCTATGCGTATGTGTTTCTATCTGTAACCAAGAATCTATACGCATGTGTTTCTATCTGTAACCAAGAATATATACGCATGTGTTTCTATCTGTAACCAACAATCTATACGCATGTGTTTCTATCTGTAACCAACAATCTATACGCATGTGTTTCTATCTGTAACCAACAATCTATGCGCATGTGTGTCTATCTGTAACCAACAATCTATACGTATGTGTTTTTCTCTATACCAAGTGACCTTCAATCTATGTCTGTGTACATAACAGCAAAACAAGCGGCGGTACTAGTCTTGTATTTACATTAATTTATTGAACCTTGACGTCACAGTGAACACAATTCTGCGCACGTAAGTGTATTATTACTTCAGAAGCAGCGACAATCAGTTTATTTTCCTCATGCTAATTCAGCAGCTGAGATATTCTATTTATGTCCTCTTCGTTTATTAATTTATCTCCTCACGCTCAGTAAAGAAGTGAAATAAATAAATAATGTCGTATAACTGCTGCAGTTAGTATGAACATCCATCACACAACTATCTGACAATGTGGCTATCAATGATGATACGCAGTTCAAACTGGTGCTAGAATTACTTGCTGTGTTTTACTGAGTGCAGCTGTTGTCATAAATTACAATGCGCTTTCTTTGGCCACAGAGAAACACAGGTGAGGAGGGGTGGTTATTGCGGGCGTCTAAACGGAAATAATGTGAACGTTCACAATGAGAATCACATTAAAAACTGGCGTCGCTGACATTTGTTTTCACACACTCATTATGCAAACACACACACACACAACATACATATTTTTCTCCGAGACAAAATGTTTGATTTCTATATACAATCTAAATATATGAATAACATAAAAAACGGTGAATTTAAATTTAAAATTGGCAAAATCCAGTTTCGTTCCAAGAAATATCGACGTTTTCGCTATATCATTTTGAAATGTCTAGGATTATGTAATTGCATGTTAATGGGTATTTCTATTTGGCCGTAATGTATGCCTTTTTGCTATTAAACTCTATTGTGTGATTCTGTTTTGATTGAGTTCTCTTCTCACTGCCACTACTTCAGCTTCTCACTAAACAAATTGCTGGTGTTACTCATTATATGCTATGACATTATTTACATCATTTAATAGTTCAGGCCAAAAAGTCGTTTCAAATAATAAAAAAAATGTTTCTTATGCAACAAATCTATGTCAAGAGAATTAGAAAGAAAGCTCATCGGTGCTATAAAGAGCCAATTCTGACCCATGGAAGCGAATCATGGACAGTAAAGAAACAAATGAAATGACGATTAGAGGTCACAGAGATGGGATTTCTCAGAAGAATGTTATTAATATACTCAAAGAGACCAACAAAAAAAGAGAGCTCATAAAAAAACATAAGAAAGAAACAATCAACGGGTTTTTTTCGGGCACATTATGAGAAGAGTAAAGTTGGAATACTTGGTTAGAACAGACAAAATACAGGAAAAGAGAGATCGCGAACGACAACGAGAGAAAATATTAGATAGCTTGGTGGCATGGCATGGAAAACAGTCAACAACAGAACTGATACGATGCACAATTGATAAAAGATTGTGGAAAGACATGATCGCCTACGCCATAATGAACAATGTTTGTACTGTGTCAGTCCTACTGTTTTCTTTTAAAGATGTGCAGAGTTAATGCATGAATATGATATTCAATCGTTTAAATTACAAAGTTGCAAATTGTTAGAATGTGGATGCAGAACGAATTGATATAGCTTAGAATGTGTTTGATTCCTATCGTAGACACTACATAGACTTACATAGCATGAATAGGTATAAGTAATAACAATTTGGTGTATATTACATTCTTACTATATGCACTAATTCACAGAATATTGACCCTTATGAAAGTTGATACTAGCAATGCGTACTTTAGATCAAAAGTGAAAACAAGTATATATTTAAATGGTGCTGTTTTGTCATGCTTCTTCTCTCACGTTCTTTTTTTTGGGTTATATTTATTAAGTGACGAAGATAAAATGGGTCCTTTAGTAAGAACCGAGTGTTTCTTTTAAGCAAAAAAAACTGTATTTTCAACAATCGCTAATTTATCTTTTCAATATCTTTAGTTTTGTCTTTTATTAGTGGTTTGTTTTATTAGTATACGTGCTTTGTAAAGTAAACACGTGATTAGGTTAGATAAAATAGACCTCTTTTCATTATACCTAAGGTTGTCTGTAAAACCGGATACTCTGCAATGTAAAGAAAATAATAAAAGAATCAACACGCATTTGCCTGTATTTTCCGAGCGATTTATTTAGAAAAAAGACAATGAGAGAGCGCGCAAATCGTTAGAGAAAGTTACAGAGAGAGAGAGAGAGAGAAAGACAAAGAATGAGAAAAAGTGTGCTCGTGTGTGTGAAGAATATAAAATAGGTGAGAGAAAACATAAGAAACAAGCGAAAAAGTGAAGCAAAGTTTATGACAAAGACAAACGTAAAATGAAAACTGTAAAAAAATTGAAAAAGTAAAATACTGAAAGAAAAAACGAAAGATATAGAGTTGTATAGAGAGAAAGAAATAGGAAATGGAGATGCGGAGAAAAAATATATACAGAAAGAGATAAAAAAAGAGGTGATAAATAACAAGGAAGAAAAAAAACTTAAATCTGGGAAAAGATAGGGAGAAGTGCGCAAGAGAGAGGGAGAGAGAGAAAAAGAGATAGAAAAAGAGAGAGAGAAAGCGCAAACAAGGGGGGGGGGGCGGCAAGAGTGATAGTGAAGAGGTATTATGTGTCAATAGAGAAGATCTAACATGCCTACCAGGATACGGGCTGAATGATCCCGGCGACCCAAGGCTGACTGAATCGTCTGCAATACTAAACGAGAACTGATCAGACCGCTACTCCATCAAGGGAACGCGAGCCATACAATAGACTAGTAAATCTAAACAAGCGGCTAGAGATCGAAGATATCCTATACCCACAAGTGACGCTATTAAATCAACTGAGTTGGTCCCGGGGTAACGCAAATTGTTGTAAACCACATCACAACGCATTTATGTCCATATTACACCCTTTTAAGGACACTGTCAACAACAAAAGTTGTCGGACGAATACAAACGTAAGAAAATGGAAAATCTCCAACAAGAACAACACGATTCAGTCAAAAGTTCTGAAAATCACTTATTTGTTCATGACAGGTAGTAGCTTAAGGAACCAACCAATAATAGACTTCAACTCAACAATGTCTTTTCTTGAGTAGCCTTTATTGTTATTGTTTGTCTCCTGTTTTAACTTCCCACATTTATAATGGTAATTACACATAGGGGATGAGAGATATCATCGTGGACGTTAGGTCTATAATTTAAGATTATTTAGACATAGTTTAGGTGCGATCACTTTAATACAAACATTTAATATATTAAGAAGAGGCAGACTTCTTAGCAGAATTTCATAAACAATCTAGGGTGAGAAAGAGAGAGAAAGAGAGAGAGAGAGAGAGAGAGAGAGGAAAGGGGGAAGGGAGAGGAAAAGAAAAAAAGAAGCTAACGGAACCCTATGGGTTTCAGGGAAAACCACTGTTATATAAAAAGCAATAAGAATCACATTAATGAACAAATCAATTCTGTTCTATTACATGAGGAACTCGATATCTAAATATCTAATGAAGCAATAACAATCCCGACCACGTATTTATGTAAACGTTATGGTGATAGAGAGCCGGCCTCGACATGCGGTAGTGGATCCTGGATAATCGGTCAACAGACATGAACTTCTTTGACGGCCACAGATATGCAGTTTAGCAGGCAATTTATGGATAATAACCATTGGCGGTTTGTAAGAGTCGCGAGATCGCGTGTAATGAGGTGAAGGCTAAACTAAAACTTGTTACTAATAATAGAACAATTGTCGTTCTCTGGCCTTTTAATGAGAAGGGAACAGCCAGTTTATGTTGCGACGACCAGAGAAATTGACGTAAGAAGAGATAGGTAGAAACGGATAGAGAAGATACCAAACAGATTTGGTGTGACGTCAACAAATGTAAGGAACTCACCGATAGGTTGCCTTTGACAGCGACCGGAAATGTTTGAGTTCAGTCGATGTGGTACATGAATGGTGTCTTACTGGTGATTACTGATTACATTGTTATTATTTATTGTACTGCAATTGTTTATTAAAGTATGAGCCGAAGGTCTGTATAAATTGAGGTCGCTAACACCATATTACCTATACGCTGCCTGGCGTGTCGTGGCACTTCACGCGTTTTTTCACTACATATACAACTGTAATTATTTATTAACTGACGGTTATACCATTTAAAGGTACGGTACACTGAAACTATTATGGGCGACTTATCGGAACAATGGTTATATAGAAATCTTAGTGGACAAGGAAGAAAACTCTTTTTTAACTTTTATGTTATATTTGTTGTTTTGGCTTAATTTGTTTGCTTACCTTTTATCTTTAAATTGTCTTGTGTATTTAAATCACTGATATTATAACTGAGAGCGCCAATAGTGTAACTGTAACGCTGTGGCTTTGCGATGTAGTCAACCTTGGATCAAAGAAGGCGTGATACGCTTCAATCCATTCTACTGAAAAAATATATAGTGGCTTGGCTCACTGAGTAGGAAAAAAATGGTACTGTCCTAGTTTAGCGTCTTTCTGTTCCAAGTAACGTATCTTTGTGCTTTAATCGGTTGTTCCTTAATCTATCATTTGAAGACCTCATGGGTTGGGTTAGATATCTAACCTCAAACTTAAACTTAAAAAAAAAAAAAAAAAATGAAGGGCACAAAAAAATAGCAGTTGATACATTCAAATACATGCTGTAAATCAGGGGAAATCACTCGTTTAGAAGAGGTACACTAAATTAGGGTATAATACCGGGACAAATAATAACTGCAACGATGAACAGTCTCCTGTCCCTGTCTCTAAATGGTGAGGCCAATGCGGTAAAGTATTGGTGTACTTACCCTAAGAAATTTATGCTAACGGTCAATATTTATTGTTGGCCATAAATAAAGTAAAAGGTAAAGTAAACGTTGCTTCCCCTGTCTTGCTAGACGTGTGGTGTTGGTGACCATTTTTTTTATATGGCAGCGGCACACTTTTGGGTGATGGGTCGGTACCACGCCAGACCGACATAATTTTTTTGGAAAAGAAATACATTGGTAAATAATGTAAAGATAACAAATTTAGTATTTTTCTTCTCTGCCTTTCACTTCTTGTACTTTTCTTGATCGTAAATGCTATTCACTCACATTTTGTTCTTCTTACATACAAAACTAAAAACAATTCTTACTAATGTAGCAATATTAATTCTCTGTAGGCACTGTTGTGTAACTACATCGACAGATTACTAATGTAGCAATATTAATTCTCTGTAGGCACTGTTGTGTAACTACATATACAGATTAAAGGAGCCTTACATTGGCTTGTCTGTTACATGTAAGCAAACAAATGTGCTTACAACATGCATGTATGTTCACTGTGAGCATACCTCTGCAGAGAGCTATAGGCATCACTTTTAATTGTCTTGTCAATGGCCTCTATTCACCGGGACATGTAATTTCTCTGAACAACGGCCATCCTTAACCAATTTACTAAGCCCGTCATAAAACATAAGTCATGAATGTCGCCAAAAATAAACAGAACATCAACATAACTATGGAAGGCAGACAACTAAAACAAGTAGAGGAATTCAAATACTTAGGAAGTATAATGACAAACAATAATTCTCAAAAAGCAGGGATAGAATCAAGATGCAACAAAGCTTGTCAAATCATTGGACAGTTATTACCACTATTGTCCAACAAGGAAATAACTCTGGAGGCAAAACGAGCACTATACAAAACAATCTTCATTCTAACGTGCTACAAATCCTGGACCCTAGATGCAAGAACAATAAGAAAATAACCTCTACAGAGATGAAATGTGTTAGACGAATGACAGGAAACAGTCTGAGAGATAAGATCAGAAAGGAAGAACTGAGAAAAACGCTAGGAATAGCCCTTGCCATAGAATATATAAAGAAACAACAGATAAAATGGTTTGGCCACGTGACAAGGCAGAAAGAACAAAACACAACGCAACGAGTCTTCAACAAACGTTGTGAGAACACCAGACCCAATGGTCGACCACGAAAAAGATGGATCGATGGAATATTAGAAGCACTAGGAAACATAACAGTAGCAGAGGCGAACAGAAGAGGAAAAGAGCGCAAATTATATCTCCCCTCGACGCTGAAAGGCAGATGTGGAAGGAAAGAAGAAGAAGTCATAAAGGACTAAATTCTATTCGGTGGCGCCTACACTTCAACAATTGTGTCGCTGGTTGCGAGCGACCGCTTTTTGTGGTAGTAGCCTCCATTAATTGCATTTGAGGAGACAAATAATAATAAAAGGGCAATATACAAATCAATTTTTCTACCAACTCTGTGCTATCAGTGTCAGAATTGGACGCTGGACTCTAGAACAATAAGAAAGATAACGACCACATAAATGAAATGTGTCAGAAGAATGACAGGAAACAGTTTAAGAGACAGGGTAAGAAATACCGACCTGAGGAAGAAACTCGAGACTGAACCAGCCATCGAATACATAAAGAAACAACAGATAATTGGTTCGGCCACATAACAAGACAAAAAGAACTAACAATGACTCAAAAAGCCTTAAACAAACCTACGAAAACGCCAGATTAAGAGGAAGATCGAGAAAGAGATGGATAAGGGGAATACTAGAGTTACTAGGAGGGATAACACCAGAAGAGGCCAACAGAAGAGCAAAGAATTGTAGATTGTATCTCCCCTCGACGCAAACTGAGCGTATAGACTTTGAGCTGTTTATAGATGTTTGGGAGCCCTGTGCGAGTGAGGACCTGCACGTTTCTCACTTTGTCCTTCGGGGGTAATATCATACTTTTGTGTTGTATATTTACAACAAACAAGATGTTTTTGTTTAGAAAACACTTACTGTGTATAACACCGCTTCTTGTTTGAAAGTTACATTTTACTTCTCAGGCACAATATATCAGTTACAAACACTTATCGAAACACTTTTGACACTCAGTCATAATCACACACTGCCATCTTGAAAACCGAATTATCTTTATATAAAGATCGAAATGCTCTGGTCACGTGATAAAACAACTAAATATAGCGCAATTATCAAAAAGGAAATCCAAAAATAGATGAATGGAACCAAAAATAATATTAAATTCGACATGACTCCAACTCAAGCGAGACAACAAAAAATAATACAAGGACAAGAAAACATCTTCTAATTTTTCTTCTCTTCGACGATTCACGACACAATAAGAATGACAAACGAAAGATATAAAGAAGTGTCAGCAAGCACAAAGAGGATATTACATCAATTATTGGCCCACGAAAAAGAACAATTGATATGACTGTATAGGCACTCGAAATTAAACAGTAAGGGAGATTAATGCTAGGTAAATTTCAAAATTATTTCCCGATAGTAACATCCGCTTGTGAATGATGAACGATCTCGTAAACAGCAAGGAAACAATAGATTCATTCGAAACAAAATGCTGCAGAAAAAATCCTTAAGATACCTTGGATAATGAAAAGTGGCAATGGATACATATTAAATGACTAAAACATAAAGAGGAACTGACATATAAACGCCAACCTACAGAGGAAATTAAAATAATATGGCCACGTCAAATGACACAGAGAGCTGGAAAAAAATGATAGTGTAAGTCACGGTTCCTGGGCTCGGCATCACTTTGCTCGATTCACTTTGAAACACCGTTAGCTCGATTCACTTTTAAACACTTTTACACTAGCTCGATTTAATTTGAAACACCGTTAGCTCGATTCACTTTGAAACACCTTTAATTCGATTCACGTTTAAACACTTTTACACTAGCTCAATTTACTTTGAAACACCGTTAGCTCGATTCACTTTGAAACACCTTTAATTCGATTCACTTTTAAACACGTTTACACTAGCTCGAGTTACTTTGTAACACCTCTCCACTAGCAATATTACCTATTGGACAGCTCTACCACGAGATCCCATTTCACTATCAACATTAATATCTTTGGATAAAGCCTACCACAAGATTCATCTTATCTAATACATTCTATTACACGTTGCACCGGTGCATACACCCTTTCAATATTGACAATCGAAATGAGTCAGAACTCTATAGATCAACACTTGAGTAGAATATATCGACTGGATGTTAATAATGAGTAGTTTACTTTACTTTTACAATTCGATCCTATAATTTGAGTTTTGGAAATCTCATTGTGATGATTTGATTAGACCAAGTCAACTTTACAAGACCTGAGGCAATCAACCGACGCTAAAATGAGATCAGTTTTTCTTTTAATATTCCAAAACAATCCATCCATGATCCATCTAAAGCAAACCATACAGACCCTTTCAGAATCAAAACAAGGGTAAAACAAGATGCGTTCTACACCCACCCCTCTCCCACAGCGTTATTCATCAAATACATGGACTACATCTGCAAACTGGCAAATCCACTCGAAAATGACTAAATCAACGACCTCCTTTTCGCCGACAAATAAGCACTGATACATACAAAAGAAAGAAGACATGCAAGAACATATAGACTGACTTAACAGAGTTGGGAGACAACATAATATGAACATCACCATAAACAAGACAGACGTAATGACGATTTCAAAAGAACCACAAAACACCACCATAACGATGGATGGAAATATCATAAAACAAGTGAGGGAATTCAAATAGGCAGCATCCTGACATATAACAACATATATATATATATGGCCCTTTTCGTCTTGTCAGACGGTCTAGTGGAGGCTATTGCGTATTTTTTTGAGGTATTGTTTTTGCCGAACAGCTTCTCTCGTGGCTAATTCTACCAATGTTTGACAAACACACGCGGTCACATAATGAACAGGTCAGGCTCGCTGATCCACAGGGTTTACCATCCTTTTTCATGAGTCTCTTCTCTTCTAAGTCCTGTCTTAGAACAGTCTCAAATGTTGTTATACCGTTCCTTATACGTGCTCTCCATGATGTGCGATCACTTGCCAGATGTTGCCAGTCGTTTTCACAGATGGCGAAGTCTTTCAGAGATGATTTGCAGATATCTCTATATCGTAGTTTAGGTCTGCCGATTTGTCGTTTTCCGTGTTTTAGCTCGCCATATAGTATTTGCCTAGGAATGCGTTTTTCTTCCATCCGTTGGACATGCCCCAGCCATCTTAGCCTTCGACTTCTGAGCATCGACATGATTGTTAGGGTCTTAGCACGTTGCAGGACAGTTAAGTTGGTTATTTTGTCCTGCCATTTGATGTGCATTATTTTGCGGAGTCTTTTTTCCTGGTTTGAGTATGTTGTCCAGGTTTCGGATCCATATAGTAGTGTGCTAAGCACACAAGTTTGATATATTAAGAGTTTAGTCTTTTGAGTCAGTTTCGTGTTGTTCCATGCCCTTTTTGTGAGTTTGCCGAAGGTCGTAGCTGCCTTACCAATTCGACAGTTTATTTCTTCATCAAGAGAGATGGTTTGCGTAACTGTGGATCCAAGATATGTAAATTTCTGTACTGATTCTAGTGGGCAGTCTTTTAGAGTAATAGATAGAGGTTTGAAGTCACCTTGATTTAGTATTACTGTCTTCTGAACATTAATTGACAGTGAAAAAAAGTCGCATGCTTTATCCAGGTTGTTGATCAGCGACTGTAGGGTGGCCTCACTATGAGCGACTAGGGCTGCATCGTCAGCAAATAAAAATTCTTTAAGTAGGGCAACATTTGTTTTGGTTTTTGCTCTTAGTCGTGCTAGGTTGAACAGTGAGCCATCTGGTCTTGTGCGAATGTAAATATCTCCTGAGCTGCCTGGGCACAGGATATGGAGATAGTGTTTTACCCAGTCGCACTATCCCCCTCTCGACTTCGTTTCAATATAACAACATGCACGCAGCAGAAATAGACTCAAGATGTAACACAGCTTGTCAAGTTATCGGGTAGACCTCACCACTACTGTGGAACAAAGAAATAACGTTAGAAGTGAACCGACCTATTAATAAGACTATCTTTATCCAAACGTTGTGCTAGCTGTGCCTCACATGGACCTTAGACTCAAGAATTCTTAGAAAAATAACCACCACAGAAAGGAAGTGTATCAGACGCATGACAAGAAACAGACCGAGAGATATGATCAGAAATGAAGTTACGAAAAAGACTAGGAACGGAATCAACTATCAAATACATAAAGTGACAACAGATTAAGTGGTTCGGTCATGTAATAAGACTACAAAGAACTAAATCTAACACGAGTCACCAACAAACGATACGAGAACACCTGTCCAAGAGACCGACAAAGAAAAAGGTGGATAAACAGAATAGTAGAAACATTCGGAGGTATAACAGCAGAAAAGGTTAACAGAAGAGCAAGAAACCGCAAGCTGTCTTCGACGTCCAAATGCAAATGAGGAAGGACAGAAAGGAAGAACCCATCTTTTACTATTTATATTTCTTTTCATCACATTATTTTGAAATGTTCCATAAACTTCCATATCCAATGTTACAATGCTATTCCGTTGTTTTACGCACATTTTAAACATTGTTATTATGTAATATGTAACTTTTTAAAATGTTACAATTACTGTTATCATTCACTAAGTTTTCTTAGCTATTTCAAGCAAGTTTTACTTTCTGCTGCTAAACAATTGTTTTCGTTATCTTAATTATTGTTTTTACTTTTGAACATTTATCAAGAGAATTTTAACAATTTAATTTTCACTTTCGTTATCTATACACATTTATTTACCCTTGTTATATTATAAATACTTTATCCTCAGTTGTACACCAGCTGCGCATCTCTATTTGCTCCTGTTATATTATAAATACTTTATCCTCAGTTGTGCAGCAGCTTCGCATCTCTATGCATCTTGGTGCCTTTACATCTTTATATATTAGATACTGTTGATTCAAATTTGTATTACCTTTATCGGTAATTCTATTGGTGCTATCACTGATAATTTGTTCAATTGTCCAACCTTCATTCGTTGTCTCTGTTTCTCTCTCTCTCTCTCTCTCTCTCTCTCTCTCTCTCTACTTCTCTTTATCTCTCTCTCTCTCACTCTTTCTCTCTCTATAATAACTTGTGAGTGTGTTAACAGTGTTTATTACCGTACGCCTATGTGTACACAGTTTGTGTCCTTAATCTTTACATCAATACATAATTTTTGAATATTGATTTGCTCGATGTATACAAAATGTATTCACAAATGTTGCCCTAAACTTAGTGCTCATACTAAGATAAATAAAAATGTTTACACTGGAATTTACCGTTTCCACAAAGACAGTCAGGGACCAGATGACTATATAGAGATTCACATATTTGCCGGTAATGCTAAATTCAGGATTGTATGCCATCATGAAAAAGTTTAACATAGCCGGCAAATAACAAATAACAAATATTAACGAGAGTAAAATCACCATTTTTGCAACTTTCTTCTCTTTTTGGTAACAGATTTTGGTTCTTTGTTCGGATTTTGTGCGACAGAAGTTTCTCTCCATTTTGTCTTTTGAGTTAACTGGTAAACAAGAATGGAGGTGCAGACGATGACGGTGATAAGCGATAAGGCTGGCATGGAGACGCTGTGAATGGGAAACGTTGCGGTCTCAACTTGAACTCTGTCTTCTGTGTTCACGAGGCTCAACATGGTTTTGTTCCAAAGCTGGTTGTAACACCAGTCCAGTTTGTTTACAAAATAAAACGGTGACAATAAAATGAAGATAATGACGAAGATAAGGATGATGACAACTGTTGTTCTGTAGGGAGTTATAACAGTCTTGACCTTTAGAGGTAATGTGACACACAGACATCTTTCCAGGGAAATAAACGTTGTGACAAAACTGGAAACCCTGAATAGTTTGAAATAAAAAATAGGAGAATAAGCAACATTTGGTACATTCAATAATATAAACAGCATCAATTAGCTTAAGTTACTGATAGTAAATGTATCATACGATAGCGTAAATGATGAAGCTGTTTATACTTAACTATTAAGCAGTTATTCGATTTATTTATCATCGTCAGGTCGCATGTCCTTTGTAGAACGTTGATTCACAACAGCAAGTCTGAAAGAATATGTCGCTAGTCAGAGCTCCCACAAAACGTTGATTCACAACAGCCAGTCTGAAAGAATATGTCGCTAGTCAGAGCTCCCACAAAACGTTGATTCACCACAGCCAGTCTGAAAGAATATGTCGCTAGTCAGAGCTCCCACAAAACGTTGATTCACCACAGCCAGTCTGAAAGAATATGTCGCTAGTCAGAGCTCCCACAAAACGTTGATTCACAACAGACAGTCTGAAAGAATATGTCGCTAGTCAGAGCTCCCACAAAACGTTGATTCACCACAGCCAGTCTGAAAGAATATGTCGCTAGTCAGAGCTCCCACAAAACGTTGATTCACCACTGCCAGTCTGAAAGAATATGTCGCTAGTCAGAGCTCCCACAGAACGTTGATTCACCACACCCAGTCTGAAAGAATATGTCGCTAGTCAGAGCTCCCACAGAACGTTGATTCACCACAGTCAGTCTGAGAGAATATGTCTCTAGTCAGAGTTCCTACAGAACGTTGATTCACCACAGCGAGTTTGAGAGAATCTGTCTCTAGTCAGAGCTCCCACATAACGTTGATTCACCACAGCCAGTCTGAGAGAATATGTCTCTAGTCAGAGTTCCTACATAACGTTGATTCACCACAGCCAGTCTGAGAGAATATGTCTCTAGTCAGAGTTCCTACAGAACGTTGATTCACCACAGCCAGTCTGAGAGAATCTGTCTCTAGTCAGAGCTCATACAGAACGTTGATTCACCACAGCCAGTCTGAGAGAATCTGTCTCTAGTCAGAGCTCCCACAGAACGTTGATTCATCACAGCCAGTCTGAGAGAATCTGTCTCTAGTCAGAGCTCATACAGAACGTTGATTCACCACAGCCAGTCTGAGAGAATCTGTCTCTAGTCAGAGCTCATACAGAACGTTGATTCACCACAGCCAGTCTGAGAGAATCTGTCTCTAGTCAGAGCTCATACAGAACGTTGATTCATCACAGCCAGTCTGAGAGAATCTCTGCCTCTAGCAAGATCTCCCACGTCTTCTGTTTTCATGTTCAAGGTATCCTTGGTGTCTTGAAACTCCCTTCTTCTTGGTCTGCCCTTGATGCGTCACTAAGAAACCATACTTTCCATTATTGTTCTTCCAAGACCACTGTGTCTATTGATGAAGCCATAGTATTTTAATTTCCTCTATAGAATGGTCACAACATTCATCAAATAGGTGTAGGAACACTAATAAAAAGAGGGTAAAAATAGCACTCGACGTACGCTGATAGAATTATACTACTCAAGATGAAAGCAAAACCATTCGACATATCAATAAAACAGACATAAGGAAGACTACACAGATGAACAAATAGTGGCAAACAATGAAGATCTAAATAAAGTTATCAAGCAAGTGAAATCTTCGGACATCTTGATTGTAGTGTGTGACATGAATGCTAACGCAGAAAAAGGTAGATATAAGACCGCTATAGAAAATCATTATATAGGAAAAAAGAAAAGACAGAGGAGAAAGATTAATACAATTCTGTGAAGAAAACAGGCTGATAATATGTAACACCTACTTTGAGCAAGAGAAAAGGAAACTATACACATGGAAAAGTCATGGAAATAAAAAAACGAATAAAATAGATTACATAATGATAAAAGATAGGTTCCGTAACAGCGTCAAGAAAGCCAAAACCTACCCAGGAGTAGATATTAACTCAGATCACAATACTGTAATGATTAACATGAAAATAAAACTAAAGAAAAACAAGTAAAATTCTAACTCATCAACAATACCTCTAGATATAACAGCTTTAAATCAAAAAGATGTTAAAGATACTTATACAATGCAAGTAAAGAACACATATCAGAAGCTGCTATAAGAAGGAATTGAGCAATACATAAGAGAAAATCTTGATGACAAAGTCAGAACCAAATGGCAATGCATAAAGAAAAGCATACAAGAAACCTGAGACACCTTAACCAAAAAAGAAAAGAACAAACAAACAAAAATGTATACCTAACACCATCTTAGAAAAAAGACAAGTAAAGAACACTGCGCAATACAATAAAATAGATAATGAAATACGCAAAATGTGCAAAAAGGCAAAAGACTAGCTCAGTCAAAATGTATAGAAATATAAACTATGAAAAGAAAGCAAGACTTAACAGAAAGACACACAGAAATAAAGAGAATGACTAATAAAAATTAAAAAAGCACACAAAGCGGGTGCATCGTAGACAAAAAAAGGACAAATGCTAGTAGACAATAAAGATATAATAGATAGATGGCAGGCATATATAACAGAACTATTTCATGATCAAAGGGACAAGAAACCAGTTATAAAATGTACATCATGCTATACAATCTTAAAATCTGAGGTGGAAAAAGCTATAAAAACAATGAAAAAGGGAAAAGCAGCAGGGCCCGACAGCATACAGATAAAGATGATACAGGCACTAGAAGTTTTGGCATTGAAGTGATTACAGACTTATGCAACGACATATACCATACATGATACATACCAAATGAACTAAAACATCAACTTTCATTGCATTGCCTAAAAAGAATGGTGCAGTTGAATGCAGTGACTTTAGAACAATAAGCCTAATGAGCCAGGTTATAAAAATCTTGCTAAAAGTTATACAAGGAGTGATTCAGAATAAAATCAATACTGAATTAGATGAGCAGCAATTTGGATTTAGGAAAAATAGCGGGACAAAAGAAGCCATATTCTGCATGAGAACATTAATCGAAAAGTACACAGAAGTAAACAAACCAATATATGCCTGCTTCATAGACTACACCAAAGCTTTTGATAGAATACACCACAAACAACTTATAATATGCCTAAACGAGATAAATCTAGATGACATGGACATACGACTAATATGTAATCTATACTGGGAGCAAACAGAAATAGGAAAATATAACAAAGAGAACTCTACACCCATTGATATAAAAAGATGAGTAAAACAGGGAGGCAACATATCACCACGTTTGTTCAATCTATACACTGAGCAAATCGTTAAAAACATCTCAGAGATGCCAGGCCTAAACATTAATAGAAAGATAATAAATAACCTAAGATATGCTAATGATACTGTACTCATCATCATCATGTGCCATACCAATTGGTGTAGGCGATCATGTCGTTCCACAATCTTCTATCTACAGTGCATCGTTTCAGTTCTGTTGTTGACTGTTTTCCATGCCATGACACCACGCTATCCAGTATTTTCTCTCTTTGTCGACCGCGATCTCTCTTTCCCTTTATTTTGCCAGTTGTAACCAAGCATTCGAACTTTCCTCTTCTCATGATGTGCCCAAAAGATGTTGATTGTTTCTTTCTGGTGTTTTTTAAGAGTTCCCTTTTTGTGTTGGCATCTTTGAGAATTTTTTCATTGGTCTTTTTGCTAATACTATACTACTAGCAGAAAATCCTAAAGATCTACAACAATTAAATAATGAAATAAATAGGACAAGCAACAAATATGGATTAGACATAAATATCAAAAAGACTAAAACTATGATCACAAACAAAGAAAATACTCAAAATCTACAAATGAATATAAAAATTGAAGGAATAGACCTGGTGACAGTTCAGAACTACAACTATCTTGACCATGCTATAGCCAGTGATGGAAAATGTACAACTGAAATAAACAAAAGAACAGGAATGGCAAAAAGTAATTTTAATGTCATGAAAAATATACTAACATCAAAACAAATAACACCAGGGCTAAAATTAAGAATAGCAAAATGTTGTATATTCTCAACATTCCTATATGTTGTAGAAACATGGACGCTAGACAAGAAAACAGAACAGAAAATGTAAGCCTTTGAAATATGAATATATAGAAGAATAGATAGAACTGGGTGTACATAAAAGAAAACAAACAATGAAATCTTAAAACAACTAAAAATGAAAAAAAAAAGAAATACTAAATACAAATCAAACAAGACAAATGTGATTTTTGGGTCTTGTAAAAAGACACAACAGTCTAATAAAAGTAATCTTGGAGGGGAAAACACAAAATAAAACAGGCAGAGGCAGCTCAAGACTAACATGGAGGAGTAACATCTAAAGATGGACAAGTCAGCATATGACAAGCTGTGCCATCAAAGCAAGAGACAGTGCAGAATGACGCTCCATGGTAGCCAACCTTCGTAGCGGAGATGACATTCAGTGATGATGATGATGATGATGATGATGACGATAGAATGGAGTTTATAATCTAGTTCCTTTTAATATTTGTATCTTTTAATCTTATCTCCATTGTTGTTTCTCATTTTCCAGTGTATCTTAATGATTTTTCTGTAGCATTTCATTTCGAAGGAATTGATTTTCTCCCTTGCCGAGATTGTCCATGATTCACAACCATATGTTGCTATCAGGAAGACACGTCTTTAGTTAAATTAATAAAATAAACAATTAAATTAATATTCTCTTAGTTTGATTTAAATGTGTTTATTTATTAAGTTCCAGCGATGTTGTTTCTACTTTTATTGACAAGCTATTGACCATTTACTACTTTTTAATTTCAAACCTTTGGGAAGCAGGGTGGTGTCGATCTTCAGTAATTAAATTACAGACATTTTTATTCCTTCTTGTAACCTGTTTTGTTGTGCCAACATTTTGTAAAATTAATTTGAATGAAATGACCAGCATCAAGAATAAACAAGAAAAATGTATGTCATGGGAGCTGACTTATCTTATCTTTCTTTAATATGCTAATTTTTATTAATTCTTCTTTCGAATTCTCTGGTGTATATTTTTGAATGCTTTAATGTGTTACTTTCTCCAGACTGCATTTTCCGGTCATTTTCGCTAATAGAGAATTCAAACTGGGATGCATTTCTCATATATTGTTGTACATCAGTTAGTTACCGGCTGCACCTTTACTGTGAGTTCAGCGAAAGAAACGGAAAATCTAGCTGCAGACCGTAGCACGTCCAGAGCGAAAATAAAACAAATCGTCACATCAATATTCGAGGCAGCGTTGATATCAAATTCAGAAAACAAAAGGAGCTGGAGACGAGGCCAAGCACAACAAATGCATCTTGTTCATTTTGAGGTCGGATCTATCTATCCAACATTTCCATTTTCAGCCACTACATGAAGTGTTCGGCAAAACTGCATCCAGCCACTAACTAATATTCTACTAAACTACGGACTAATCATGATAACTTGCTATTAACCGTGTGTCAAGACGCCAAATGCCATGACACTCTCATTTCTTCTATCGATGCTGAAAGATACAAGAGGACACGGAACAGGAACATAAATGCATTTCTGTGGTAAAGCTGTTATCCTGGGAACGAGTGCGTTCGTTTTTCTTGTCGCCGTTTTCTGTGGAATATCACATGTAAGCCGAAACGTCAATATGCTGTTTTTTGTGTTTTTTTTTTGGTAGAGCTGTCATCATACACTCTCTTTAACTCGTTCCCTGCATAGAGACCCAGACAAGAGCAAGTCATGACTTTGATGCCGTTGGCACCTACCTGTTAAAGAAGACGTGTGGCCATCCGACAGTCAAGTACAGAACGTCAAAAAGATTGACTGACATTGTAGAGTAGTCCAGGAGCGGATTAAAGCTCAGGCTGATCACGAGCATGGTCAACACACTGGACAAATCCGCAACGGCCAGGCCTGGCATAATTAGGTAACGTCAATACATTGTTCACAATCGCAATTAAATTACACATTTGCATTATTGCATGTCATGGTTATCGTTCTCATGGTTACTACAAATGTAATACTACAGAACAACATTACAACAGGAAAGTTCTGGTACATCATAATGATTTCATCACGAATGCAGAATGAGGATTAAACAACAAAATAGCAAAGGACCGTGCAAAACTAACATCAACATAAAATAGTTGGCGAACTAACTAATAATAATTGTTGTCATGCATTACTTACTAGCAGGGCATATTTCTCTTACTGAATATGGGATACTTTCTACTGTGTTCCTAATCTTTGCATGTTCAGCTCGGGTGTGCTGTATTTTTTCAACATCCAGAGACAACAAGAAAACATATTTGTGTTCCTAATATCCAACAATTTTTTTGCTGCGGCTTGTACAAGAGTGTGCTCTGTCTCTGTTCAATACCCAGCAACTTTTGCTGTATGTCAATTTCGGGATAGAATCCTGAAAGTAAATTATATTTGTAATATGCAAACAAAATGGCAAAATGAACCAAACGTGACTTCCTTAAACTAGTTTTTAATAAAGTATAAACTCAATCACTAGAGCGAAAATAGCTCTTGTGATGATAATGATAAAGGACAATTTATTTTCATATTTGTATGGTCTATTTTAGCATATTCCGAAAATATTTCGCCAAAATCTTGGAGAAAAGGCTGGGACCAATAATAGAACTACAGTTCAGCGATTCTCAAATGGGGTTCCGAAAAAAAAGAGGATGTACTGACGCTTTATTCACATTAAAACAGCTTGCAGAAAAAACGACAGAACACAATCAAAATTTATACATAGCCTTCTTTGACCAGGATAAAGCATTCGACAGAGTAAATAGAGAACAGCCGTGGGAGATACTAACAATATACGGAGTAAGCCAACATCTAACCAACCTTATTAAAAGCCTCTACGTCAGCAGCAGCTGCAGGGTCAGAACAGCAGCAGAATACACAGACCACTTCGAAGTTATATCAGGTGTAAGACAGGGGTGCGTACTATTCCCCCTACTGTTTAATACAAACATAGACTATATATGTAAGTTAGCCAAACCTTCAGAGACAGAGGAGATCAACGAGCTTTTATTTTCAGACGACCAGGCACTAATACATGAAACAATAGAAGACCCACACGAACACTTAAACAACTCAACAGCTCAGGCACAAAATACAACACACAAATCAACATCAACAAAACAGAAGTCATGAAAGTCGCCAAAAATAAACAGAACATCAACACAACTATAGAAGGCAGGCAACTAAAACAAGTGGAGGAATTCAAATACCTAGAAAGGTTAATGACAAACGATAATTCTCAAACAGCAGAGATAGAATCAAGATGCAACAAAGCTTGTCAAAACATTAGACAGTTATCACCACTATTGTCCAACAAGGAAATAACTCTGGAGGCAAAACGAGCACTATACAATACAATCTTCATCCCAACGTTGTGCTACTAATTCCAGACCTGGACCCTAGATGCAAGAACAATAAGAAAAATAACCTCTACTGAGATTAAATGAGTTAGACTAATGACAGGAAACAGTCTGAGAGATAAGATCAGAAATGAAGAACTGAGAAAAAAGCTAGGTATAGCCCCCGACATATATATATATAAGGAAACAACAGATACAATGGTTTGGCCACGTGACAAGGCAGAAAGGTCAAAACACAACACAACGAGCCTTCAACAAACGTTGTGAGAACCCCAGACCCAAGGGTCGACCACGAAAAAGATGGATCGATGGAATATTAGAAGCACTAGGAAACATAACAGCAGGGAAAGTGCCGTAAAGATAGATTTTGTAATTTGTAGAATGTATTCTTTGCACTCTCTTCTAGATTTTTCGATATGGGAGTTGGGAGGGGGGCACCCAGCTATGTCAATGTACATATATACCACTTGCCCAAGTTATTCTACAGTTAGTTCCTACATGTAAAAAAACAATTAAATAAAAGCAACTCACCAAAGAAGCTAATGTTCATGCTGTCTTGAAAACCCTGTTTGATGAAGACAACGATATTAGCCATGTTCGTCCCGATGCCCAAGAGACTGGCGAGCCCACACATGAACAGGTAAATGACGACCTGAAGAAGACCTCTCAGTTCTGTGCTGATCGAGTCAATGCTGTAAGCTATAACCCCCGAAGAAGTGCTCATTTCCATGTCATGCATTGTCATTTTCAGTTATATATTTTGTTGTTGTTCTATATATTAAAGTTGCAATGTCGTTGATGAGCTACAAGTTATTCCAAATTAATCGTATCTGATGATGTCGAAAGACCTGACATATTCTCTGTAGAAACAAAAAACCTTGAAGGCCTTGACAAAACTACAATCTGGAAAGATAGAGATATTGTTTTCTCTTCTATAAAAATGACACTTGTAGGCGAGATTGTATTCTCAGAAGAATGTTGAAAGTTCCCTGGACGGCTAAAGAGACCAATGAGGAAATTCTCAAAGAGGCCAACACAAAAAGGGAGCTGCTAAAAAAACATCAGAAAAAGTAATTAACATTTTTTCGGGCACATCATGAGAAAAGGAAAGTTGGAACATTTTAGTTACGACTGGCAAAATGAAAGGAAAGAGAAATCGCGGACGACAAAGAGAGAAGATACCACATGGCTTGGTGTCGTGGAATGGAATCCATTCAACGATTGTGGAAGGACATGATCGCCTACGCCATCCGGTATGGGTCATGATGACGATGATGATGCTATGCGACGGGAGATGTATAAAAATAAAACATATGCAGCGGAAATAAAATGCTGTAAAAAAAATTTTAGTACACCTCCTTCCTGGTGCAGTCACGATAGAGGCATGGTTAATGAGTTCGTCAACATACAGGTCGTCAGTCTATGAAGAGGAAAACGATCAATATCTTCAGATATGTTCTTCAACAGAGTTTCAGCGACACATCTCAGAGGTTATATATTAAGGGTACTTGAGCTCTATTCTGTTGCAACAGAGAGTTCTCTCCGAGTTTTACTCATTAGGTAAATGAAGATTCGTGTCCTTATTCTGTTCCGGATCCATATGTGTGGATGTGTGTCAGTGTGTTTGTTTTGGGTAATAGCCCTACCGTTATTGTTCCCCGTTGTGGAATTTGGGTAATAGTCTTACTGTAATTGTTTTCCGCTGTGGAATTTGGGTAATAGCCTTACTGTTATATTCCTCTTTGTGAAATTTGGGTAATAGCCATACTGTTATGTTCCTCTTTGTTGAATTTTGGGTAATAGCCTTACTGTTATGTTCCTCTTTGTAAAATTTGGGTAATAGCCTTATTGCTATGTTCCTCTTTGTGAAATTTGGGTAATAGCCATACTGTTATGTTCCTCTTTGTTGAATTTTGGGTAATAGCCTTACTGTTATGTTCCTCTTTGTGAAATTTGTGTAATAGCCTTACTGTTATGTTCCTCTTTGTGAAATGTGGGTAATAGCCTTACTGTTATGTTCCTCTTTGTGAAATTTGGGTAATAGCCTTACTGTTATGTTTCTCTTTGTAGAATTTGGGTAATAGCCTTACTGTTATGTTCCTCCTTGTGGAATTTGGGTAATAGCCTTACTGTTATTGTTCCTCTTTGTAGAATTTGGGTAATAGCCTTACTGTTATGTTCCTCTTTGTAGAATTTGGGTAATAGCCTTACTGTTATGTTCCTCTTTGTAGAATTTGGGTAATAGCCTTACTGTTATGTTCCTCTTTGTAGAATTTGGGTAATAGCCTTACTGTTATGTTCCTCTGTTTGACAATTTGGGTAATGGCCTTACTGTTATGTTCCTCTTTGTAGAATTTGGGTAATAGCCTTACTGTTATGTTCCTCTGTTTGACAATTTGGGTAATGGCCTTACCGTTATTGTTCCTCTTCGCTCGTGCCGATTTTATTGACAATGTCAGGACTGATATCTATTGTCAGGATGGCACGTTTGCATCAAACTGGGCTCTTGTTAGGACGTCATTGTTACTAAGACGCCGTGAGGATTACAGGACATGAATGAGTAAATACTTTAGCTCGTTTGTTGATATTATTACTATACGACACTTTAATTCCATGAACCTGTTTAGCTACAATAACCAGCTTCATAAGATTACGAATTGGATTTCTCTCCCTCCTTCCCCAACCATCTGTCTTACCCTGTAAGGTATAGTTTTACAAAGTTTTCTATTCTATTCTATTCTATTCTATTCTATTCTATTCATTAAATCAGTTTTACTGCAGATGGGACATATTTGTATCTGCTTCACCGCCCTTCCCAGCATTTCTCGTTATGTATGCAGACTGATTGGTCATGTAAGGTGTTGATTATAGATACATCTGCTTTTCTCACTAAACACTCCGGATCGGTCAGATTCCTTTTCCATCGTTAGACTCCTCAGTCTCTCAATATATACATCATTTTCCCACCCATTCTCCTCCTCTTGTCTTAAGGATAATGAAACTGGCGATGTCTTCATTGTCGAGTGCAAGACCACACTCTGTGCCATAGCTGCGAACGAGCTTGTCGGCCATTTTTGTGTCATGCACACCAGCTGCCCTTTACAGTGCTCCCATTTTAAAGGCGTTCACTTTGGAGTCATCCAAGAGCTTTCTAAATCGTTCTTATATCCTTCAGTGTGAGGAAATTTAGTGAACCACAATGTTATGATCAGTATATTGAATGTAAACCACAAGCGGATTCAATATATGCTTGTATAGAATGACACATTTGGATCAGTCGTGACAGGTTTTAGAAAGTTGACACGTGGGATCGTTAGGGATCTTGTGTCATTGTATAGTTAAACTGATTCTGATTTAGAAAATGATTTAGTAACAGCAAAATTGATGGCTGAAGAAAAATACGTCTAAAAAATAGCAATCACTCAAATAGAAAATATAAAAAGCTATATTTCAACCACTATAGAAATCTAAGAAAAATGAATATTCCATAAACATATATTCCGTTATTTGTATGTTATAAGAGTCAAGGTAGACTAAATATGTTATTCACAAACTAGAGTTATTGCGTTATTAGCGGGTCATCATCATTGCACTCCAAACATGTCCATAGGTGCTCAGATCCTCTCCGAAACAAGTCTGGAAGTGTTTAGTGACTGACTCCAGTTCTGTACATTGTTATTCACAAAACTATTTTGAAGAAAGTACAATAAGTTAGACTTGTCAATTTGTATTCGTCTTCTTTCATTCCTCATTTTCCTTTCAGCGTCGAGGAGAAATATAATTTCCTCTTCTGTTTGCCTCTGCTGTTGTTATGTTTCTTAGTGTTTCTAATATTCCATCCATCCATCTTTTTCGTTGTCGAACCTTGGGTCTGGTGTTTTCAAAACTTTTATGGAAGGCTCGTTGTGTTTTAATCTTTCTGCCTTGTCGCGTGGTCAAACCATTGTATATGTTGTTTCTTTATATATTCCATGCAGGGAATTATTTCTAGCTTTTTTCAGTTCTTCATTTCTGATCTTATCTCTCAGGCTGTTTCATGTCATTCGTCTAACATATTTCATCTTAGTAGAGGTTATTTTTTTTTAATTGTTCTTGCATCTAGGGTTTATGACTGACATTGGTAGCACAGCGTAGGAAAAAAGATTATATTGTAGTGTGCCCATTTTGCCTCTAGATTTGATTCCTTGTTCGACTTGATAAGCTTTTTTTTTGCATATTGAGTCTAATTATGATGTTTATGAATTGTCGTTTGCCAGTAGAGCTCCTAGGTTTTTAAATTCCTCTGCTCGTTTTAGCTGTATGCCGTGTATAGTTATGTTGCTGTTTTGCATCTCTTTTGCGATATTCATGATTTCTGTTTTGTTGATGTTGATTTTCATGTTGTATCTTGTGCCTGTGCTGTTGAGTTTATTTACGTATTTTTGTAGGTTTTCCATTTTTCTATAAATCAGTGCCTGATTGTCTGCAAATAATAGCTCGTTGATCTCCGTTGTCTATGATAGGTTGGCTGACTTTGATATATAGTTTATGTTTGTAATAAACAGTAGGGGGATAGTACGCACCCCTGTCTTCCTCCTGATCAAAATTCAAATTGGTCTGTGTAACCTGCTAATGTTCTGACTGTGCAGGTGATGTTGACGTTGAGACTTTTAATTAAGTAGGTTAGATGTTGGCTTATTTCGTATGTTGTTGGTATCTCCAACAGTTGTTCTATCTTTACTCTGTCGAATGCCTTTTCCACGTCAGTGAAAGCTTTGCACACATTTTGATTGTGTTGTCTTTTCTACTAGCGGTTTTGAGGTGAATAAAGCGTCAGTACTTCTCTGCTTTTTTTTCTTAACCCTATTGGAGAATCTCTTAATTGTATTCTATTATAGGTCTCAGCCTTTTGTCCATAATTTTTTCCATCACTTTCATTATAGTAGTAAATTTGAAAGTCAGAAAATTGTTAATTTCACTTTACTGTGCCTTTATTTTTTCTCTTTCTTGCTCTTTCTCAATATCAGAGTAATTTGTTCTATTTGAAATCTAGAAGTGAGAAGGAGTGTTCATCAGTGCTATAGAGAGCAAAAAAAAAAGATAAAACAGACTCTAAAGATAGGTACTTGGAATGTAAGAACACTCACGCAGAAGGGGAAAATGGAAAACATCATACAAGAAATTAAAAGAATGGGTTTACATTTCCTGGGACTTTGTGAAATGAGATACACCGGATTAGGGGAGATGTATTCTGATAAACATAAAATAATCTATTCTGGAGGTACTGAACACCAAAGAGGAGTAGGTATCATCTTGGATGGAGAAAAAGCAAGCACAGTGAAAGGCTTTTACCCAATATCTGACAGAGCCCTTTTAGTGAAATTGAATGGAAAGCCAATAGATATAAATTATATACAAGTTTATACACCAACAGCAGACAGTCAAGAGGAAACAATGGATAAATTTTACGACGAGTTAAATGAGGCACTTCATGAATGCAAACCACATGAAAACACCGTAGTTCTAGGGGATTTTAAAGAAAACGTAGGAAAGGAAAGATGTGGGGAAGTAGTTGGTCATTATGGCTTCGCCGAGAGGAATGAAAGAGGTGAGAAACTTATTGACTGGGCAAGAACACACAACATGATGATAGGAAAGACCTGGTTTAAGCAACATCCAAGACAGTCTGTGGACATGTAACAGCTTAGGAGACAACGCACGTAATCAAATTGATTATATAATGATAAGTAATAGATTTAGAAACAGTCTGGTGTGTGTGAAAACTAGACCAGGGGCAGATTGCAATAGTGATTATGTTCCAGTTGTGGGAAAGCTTAGAGTAAAATTAAAAACAATAAAACGAGCCTCAGTTAACATTAAGTTAAATTTATATTTACTAAAATCAGACAAGAAGCTGCAAGACAAATATAAAATCACAATTCAGAACCGGTGCAATGCAATAGAGAAGATACAACGCATTGATGAACAGCGGGAAATGCTAAAAGAATCAATGCAACAAACATTAAAAGAGCTCATACCACCAGTGATGACAAATTCAAGAAAGAAATCGATGACAGATGACATTTTGCAGCTAATGGATACAAGAGGAAGAAATAAAGAAAATAAAGATGAGTATAAGAGATTAAATAAAGAAATTGGAATAAAATGCAATGAAGCAAAAGTAGCATTGCTAAAAGAGAGATGCAAAGAGATTGAAATGCAACAGAAAAAAGACGCTATAGCTATACACAAACAAATTGAAGAATTAACAGAAAGAAAAACGCAATCAAAAACTGGATGTTTAATATCAAAGGAAGGAGAACTGTTGATTGATCAAGAAAACATAAGGGAACGATGGACAGAATACATTAAAGATCTTTATAATGATGAACGAACAGAAGTAAATATTAAGGATAATGGAGAAGGACCAGAAATACTGTACTCAGAGAAGAAGTGGAAGACGCCTTGTGCAATATGAAAGCAGGAAAAGCTCTTTGACCACATAATATAACTAAAGAAGAGATTGAAGCCATGGGTGATTTTGGAATAGAAATAATAACAAAAATAATGAATTATATCTACAACAACGGATATATACCAGACGACCTGCTCAAATCAATATTCATAGCCCTACCAAAGAATATGGGTGCGACTGAATGCGACGATTATCGCACAATAAGCCTTATGGGTCATATGACTAAGATATTACTAAGAATCATCATGCTAAGAGTGCGAAACAAAATCAGTCCAGAAATTAGAGATGAACAGTGCGGTTTTGTTAGAGATAAAGGAACAAGCAATGCCATTTATATCATAAGATCTTTAGTAGAAAGAGCCATAGAGGTGAAAACAGATCTATACCTATGTTTCATAGATTATACCAAGGCATTTGATAAAGTAAAGCACCAAGAAATAATCAAAATCTTAGAAAGCATAAACGTAGACAGCAAAGATCTAAGAATAATAAAGAACATGTACTGGCAACAAACAGTGGCATAAACCAATTGGGAATGTTTCAACAAATAAAACAGGGTGTTAGACAAGGTTGTGTGCTGTCGCCAGATTTTTTAAATATTTATAGTGAGATTATTTTAAGATCTATAAGAGGCATGCCTGGAATAACAATTGGAGGTCATAATATAAATAATCTAAGGTATGCTGATGATACAGTCTTAATCGCTAAAAGTGTAAATGAGTTACAAGAAATGTTGGACATTATAGTGAAAGAAAGCAAAAATAAAGGACTCAGCCTTAATTGCAAAAAGACAGAGATAATGGTAACAACAAAGAAAAAGACATCACTTCAGTGCAAAATAAAGACAAGTGGAACAATATTAAAACAGTTAAATTAATTTAAATATTTGGGAACTTTGTTAACCTCAGACGGAAGATGTACAAAAGAGGTGAGATGCAGAATTGCTCAGGCAAAAGCAGCTTTCCAAAAAATGAGGAAGATACTATGCAATCCATTTTTCACAATAGAAAATGGAAAAAGAGTTCTTAAATGTTACGTAGAGCCAGTCTTAACATATGGATGCGAATCATGGACAATAGGACAACAGACAAGAAAATCACTGGGGTGTGTAGAAATGTGGTTTTATTGAAGCATGTTGAGAATTACATGGACAGCTAAGAAGAGTAATGAATATGTTCTGAAAGAGGTCAAAGCAAAAACAGAGTTAATTTCCAATATTAGGAAGAAACAATCATAATTTTTTGGCCATGTAATGAGAAGAGAACAACTGGAATATATTGTAACAACTGAAAAAAATTGAGGGACGAAGAGATAGAGGGAAGCAAAGAGAAAAAATAACAGACAGCTTAAAAGAATGGCTTGGCAGAAGGTCAACAACAGAAATGATAAATAGCTGTCGAGATCGAAAGTTGTGGAGAGACATATTCACCTACACCAGCAGGCAAGGTACTTGATGATGATGATGATGACTATATAGGATATCTTTTTGTGATTGTTTCTTCACAAAGCAGCCTTTTTCTATATTACGTCCTTACTTACGGTAGCTTTTGTGACTGTTTCACCGGAGATAACTTTCTCTATTATCTTTCCATTGAATAATGATGGGCTCTTTACGATGGCGTTTAGTGTGTGTTTCATTACAAGACAGTATTTCTTCTATAACTATTTTTTGACCAGCTAGGACTTATATAACTATTTCTTGGCCAGCTAGGACTTACATAACTATTTCTTGACCAGCTAGGACTTACATAACTATTTCTTGACCAGCTAGGACTTACATAACTATTTTTTGACCAGCTAGGACTTACCTAACTATTTCTTGACGAGAATGCGCGACATCTAGAGTTATAAATTAATCTAAAGTTGGATAATTACTTGGTCAAACAATGTGTTGAGTATCTTTGAGTTGCAACAGAGAGTCTTCTCAATGACGTTCACCATATATCGTATTCTGTCACTTTTCTTTCTGTATTCCTTTATCATTTATTCTTTATTTTGTTATTTCTCATTGTTTTTCAGTTTCCTTGTTTTCGTTTACAAACTAATTTATTTTTGGTGGGGTAAATTCATTTTTTAATATTTCCCACCATTATAAGAGTATATTTTTACCACCAATATTTCTGTTATCATATTTTATAAACTTCGTATTTAATATGTTATTACTCCTTAAATAGATCGTCTCTCTTCCTTGTTTCACGAGCAGCTGTCTTTTGTTCTTGTCTCCTGTCTTTATTATGATACGACAACAATTATCCTCATGATAGTTTCTTGTTGATAGTATATTCTGAATGCTATATTTTTACTTATCCATTTGTAAAACAGCAGTGAAATCGATACACATGCTGGGGTACTTATGTTGTGAGTGTTCTCAGTGTTGCTATACCAAAGTCTATTGATCTACTATTGTCAGTATGTATCTAATTCGTATGTTACTGCATACAGTTTTATTCAATTGTCAAAATATGTTACCATTAAGCGCAATTATTTTCAACTTCCATAGAGTAACGTCTCTCAGAAGAGCAATATAACAGATCTAAGTTAATAAATCATTTGCAAGCATTTATTATCTAGGAAATGTCAGGTAATAATATTCTGATGCATTTAGGCATTATTATTTTTAAAAATATGAACAAGAGAAACTCTTAATTACATATTTAACTTTTAAAGTAAAGTTTTGCTGAAAACAACTTTTATAGAACGTGGGTTTATTAATGAAGTTGAAAGTATAAAATTACTAGAGTGAATAGTTTATTAAATTTGACATACATCTTCTCCTTATACATTTTTTTTTATAAAGTAGCTTTCCATTATTATTATCCATCAGTATGGGACGCTCCTTGTGAGTATTCAATTAACGTTACAAAATGTAACGTTACCTCGGACATAAACTTATTAATCCAGAACTGTTTCATTGATGTTATTAATCAAATTTATTGAGAACACGTGAGCATCCACAATTCTATTTCTTTACAATGTAAATAAATATATTTATTTGCTTCACTAAACAATAAGCAAGTTTAAATCAAAAAGCTAATTATAAATAGGTAGGAAATAGAAATAATTCACATTTGTTCTGATTATATTTTATAGTCTGATCATTAGATGTTTGATTTGTCTTGTGAGTAATAATGTTTATTTGTAAATGCCGTTATGAAGTAAATAACAGATTTATTTAAACAAAAGTGCATCATTCTTTACGCCAGTGCTCATCTTCTTCTCCTTCCGTAAAAGGACATGAAATGAGCATAGTTACTTGCACGGTAAGATGTCTGCTTCTTTCGGCTTAGTACGGGCATCAGCATGACGTATCCGAACACATAGTTGTCGCTCATCATGATCCACGTCCCATTGGTTAGACTGGACATTCTATTTACAACCCAGCCACGGAGAGATGGAATAGATTGTATATAAGTTCAATCCTAGTGACACTGTTGTATTTAGTCAGATATGAGTCTCTGGCAGCTTGCAACTCGAGTGATACTCAGGGCTTCAATCAACAATGTCTATCATTTTCAGAAGACATTAAATGCCTATTTATGTATATGTTTGTGTGACTGTATGAGTACTAATTCTCCGACTCTTATTATTAACGTCAATGCTATAGATTTGTAAGTCTCCATCCAATCTCTATCAAATACTTTCAACAACCTGACGAACATCTGGAGATCCGAAGTACTCAGTATATGAAGAAAACTTAGATTATTCAACTCATTTGTGATACCGGTGCTAACATAGTGATGTGAATGTTTGAAATCAACTAAAACTTTAGAAAGGATAATTAAATGCCTTTGAAAACAAATAAGGTCTTCGAAGGATATCAAACATTATAGCCGTGTTCTAATTTGTCTTGGTATAAGACATGACACCACACATTCAAGAATGAACAAACCTGGTGTGTTATCAATAAGTCATCATTTATTATCTATATACATATAGATACTATCAGGCTATCCTTCCTAGCGTCTCTGTTCTGTATATGTGTTCGATTTAATAAATCTTGGCTGCTGAAGCACTTCGACTACCGTCGGTGGTGTACCTCAGCTATTCGTTTAGAGGATATTCTAGCTGTCTCTCTATCTAGCTCTCTTTCGTCTGTGACTTCTGTTTCTAACGTTCTCCAATGGCTTTCTCGATGTCTATCTCAAGTTCTCCGTCTCTCGTTCTAGTTCTCGTCCTCTAGTTCTGGTGCGTGACTTATAATTCTGCTCTCCTATATTCTGCTTCTCTAATTCTGCTTCCTAGTTCTTCTTTCTGGTTCTGGTTCTCTAGTCTAATTCTACTCTCTTGTAGTTCTGCTTCTCTAGTTCTAGTCTCTTCTCTAAGTTGAAGTTCTTCTGTGACTATCTCAGTTCCTATCGGTCCCTAGTGTGTGGCTATCTCTGTGTGTTCCTAAGTCGAAGTCTAAGTGCAAAAGTGGAAGCCCCCTCTCAAGTCTGCCCTCTAACTTTTATACTCCTGTCCTTTGACCGACAGTTAACCTTACTCCCTGCCTCTCTCCGTCCACTCGTGACAGATATCCAAAACAAACCTTGGAATTTCCCAGAGCGGGGTCATTTGGTCAAGTTCCAACTCGTTACTAGTAACTTGATCTTCGTGTCATTCTCTCTTGCTAAACTTCTACCTCCCTGCTACTATTTTTTCTCCAGATAAAAATGACATCCAACACTGCTCCACTCCTCTCTGAACTCCATGTGACCCTCCCCAACCATCTGACACCGAGTGACTTGCCTTCAGTTTATGAGTTCTACATTCCTTACCGACAACTACAGTCATTTCCAGTTTACAACCTTATGGTCCGTCACGGCGGTTTAACATGGTCTCTTAGTCATCCCTATGCTAAATTTGTCTAGTCCTGTTTTGCCCTATGTCCTCGCTTAACTATGAACTAAATATGTATGTGTCATCATTCACGGTTACAACATAAGCTGAAAAAAATGCATTTCAACTGAACAGATATGAGACAAATCAAAACAAAAATACGTGACGAGCTTTTAAAGAAGAATACGTTGGAAATAGATCGGTGATGTGCTGAGAATGAATGAAGAGAGACATCACTAAAAGACATTCATGTGGAGACCCACCTGCTGAAAGTCAACAAAGCAGACCAAGAGAATCGCTGAGCAGAACAATTAATATTAAAGGCTGAATCATTGGACTAAGAAATAACCAAGATTTACAAGAACTAACAACAAATCGTTAATCATGGACAACTATGACTTCCGACCTACGTGCCGTCATCGGCCATTCATTTTGAGGAAAATTAATGAATGAATAATGTACCCAATCTCCTCGTTTGATGGCAGTAGCTTCTTGAAATAATAACAAATATTTTGGCACAAAAATTAGAAGTGTAAACGTGTAAAGTACATTGAATGTTACAACAATTAAAAGAAAGCAGATAAAACACATCAAAATATAATCTGAGCCAGTAGGATTAGAAAATCGTGTTCCTTGAAATATAAGGGCGAAAATAACTGTATAAAAAGCAAATTTTTCTACACTATCTTTCACGTAGTATATGTTCATTTTTATGTAGGAATATTATTAAAATAAATCTGCAATACCGATAAATAACATTCTGTTAAAATATGTGTTCCACTTTAAATAAAATAATTTATAGCAAGGAAAAAATAAGTACATGTTAAACAATTAATACATCTAATGTTGGTATATTCCTATATCTCTACACTGTGTATTTGTCCATATTAATTTGAGCCTCCATTCCTTATGCTGAAACATTGTGATCACTAATTTTAAATATAAATCTTATAGTTTAAGTCCTGTAACATTTATGTTACTTTTGTAACGTTCTATGCGAGTTGTTCATTCTCAACTTGGGAGCTGACACCTGCTGTTATTGCCTACTGTATCAGTATTCTTTTTAGTATTTCTCCAGGTCGACCTTTTTTTTTTTCTTTACCCTCTGGTTCCCACTTGTGAGCCTTCTTTGAAGTTCTCTTCTCATCTATCATCTACCATATCACATGATCAACTGGGCAATGTTGATCTAGGGTAGACACGCTTGCTGCGTTCTCCTGATGACTAAAGGAGTACACCTCTTCATCATCCACCCTTAAGGGGACGTTGGGTGGGCGTGTCTGCGTTGTGTTGTGGCTTGCAATATTATTGTGGTATTTGCGCCTTTGGGCCCAACACATCCGACTTCAGCGCGACATTTTTGAGAACCAGGTTGTCTTCCCTCTTCGATCCCTACTCGCTTGGCCAGACTAGACAGGTTAGTTGTGTTTCATATGTTCGGAATTGTAGTCAAAAACTATATCCTAACATCATCAAGAGCTATACATTTTAAAAATATGACGATCATCATTTTCAGGAAGACGTGAACTTCCGGTCAATATTGTGGATAGGCGGCAGGAACCATTGAAGGCTATGTCTGAAAAGTATTTCTTGTTGCAGTTTCTTCATTTTCAAAGTCCGACTTGTTGCAGGAGCTACTGAGTTGAGTGCTCTGTGCACACCGTGAGCTATGTTTCATCCGTTTTGATCATGTTTCGATATTCCAATTGCTTACGATGAATGATGATATCGTTTGACAGGGAACAGTTGGATGTGTTCACTTTCTTTGCGGTTTTGCCTTATGTCTTTTGGCGAGTGCTGGGACTGCTATGATGGGGACTGCAGCTACCTTTCTTTGTTTGAGAGATGAGTTAGTATTTCGGATGATACCACTGGCACGGGCGGTTCAACAATAATGGATTTCCATTCATTGGCAGTTATACCGGGGCCTTCCATTACCATAACCATAACCAAGATCAACTTGTAACACACGGCCACCGAAATCACTTGTTTATAGATGATAATGTTGGATGCATTGTCATTTCTCTTATTTCTGCACTTGTTTTAAATGTGTTCCATGGTTTCAACGTATTTTCTTGAGAATTTTGTTTTAAGAAACATTCAATTGAAACAGCATGAGACAATCAAACATGGTTGTTTAATTAGGTAAAGGTAAAATACGAGACTTGAATAGGCGTCTTAGCACGCGAGTTATCACCCATACATGCTCGTCCGCCTAATCAGAAGTGTTCGGAGACTTCGGGATAGTGTCGCTTGGTACCCATTTCTGTTGGCTACCAAAATGGTTGAAGACAATTATATTATCACTATAAGCATTATATACCATGCCTACTGGCTAGGTGATCATGTTTCTGCACAAGTTTCTATCTATACTTTTGTTTATCAATTTAATCGTCTACTTCCAACTTAGACATTCATTACTACTATATTGTGCCTTGTCTCTGTTTCCTTCTATATTTTTAAGTTTTCACAATATATTGAACGTGATGGTTTTGCAATGGGGACCAGGCCAGACACCACCAATCCATCTTGTTCATTCTGCGGTCTAATCTGTCTACCTAATAATGGCAGATTGAGCCACGAAAGAAGGTGTTCAGCAAAAACACCCATCCAGCATTAGACACGCATATTTTACCAAATTCATCATCATCATCATCAAGTATCGGACCTGCTGTCGTAGGTGGTTTTGTCTCTCCACAACTTTCGATCTCGACAGATATTTATCATTTCTGTTCTTGACCTTCTGCCAAGCCATTCTCTTAAACTATCTGGTATCTTTTTACTTTGCTTCCCTCTACCCCTTCGTCCCACAAGTTTCCCGGTTGTTACAATATATTCCAGCTGTTCTTTTCTCATTACGTGGCCAAAAAATTATGATCGTTTCTTCCATATATTGGAAATTAGCTATCTTTTTGATTTGCCTCTTTCAGAACGTTTTCATTACTCTTCTTAGATGTCAATGGTATTTTCAACATTCTTCTGTAAAACCACATTTCAACAGACTCCAGTTATTTTCTTGTCTCCTATCCTATTGTCCATGATTCACATCCATATGTTAAGACTGGCTCTACATAACATTTAATAACTCTTTTTCTTGTTTCTATTGTCAAAAAAATGTGTAATGTGATTAGTGGAACCAATTATATAAATGTGAGTATTGATTTTGTATTAAAACCGTAATCGCTATATATGGACAATGGCAATTAGTAGTCTGACATCTATCTTCATAAAACAGGAAGATCTCAACACAGAACACGAATCCTGAAACACCGGTGATGACATTTATAAAAGCTATATTAGTTATTTAGAAGGAAGGGTTAGAATTTGATGTGAGACGAGACTTACTAAACGACAATTATGCTCGTCCTGCTTGTGTGGTTCTTTAGCAACCATACATTCCAACCAAGGTGGACGTAGCGTTGTGATTAGAGTGGTCGTCCCCAAATCGAGGTATATCCGGTTTAAATCACATTCGGAGTGATCGGATTTGCTTTCTGTTATTCCTGACCGAACACCTGATCCTATTTGAAAGTAAAGATTATAAAGAGATCCCGTCTCTAAAAGCGAGAACGTAGATGAAACCTTGCTAGATGAAAGAAGGAAAGAGTAGGTGATATGTCGCTACCCGAGTCACATTTAACAAAGAGAAAATTACAATTCTACTATCCACATAGCAAATAACCAACTTTCTGAAATTGTCCTGGAGTATGTTAACTGGTGCGACTGTGTTCGTGCCCTGAGCTGAGATAATCAGGTGTATCATAATTCATATTGGAGAGCTAATAGGCAACAGCAAGCATTAACTCTTTTGTCATCATTTAGAGGCTTTCCGAATAGAGAGTCGTGTGGTCAATGCAGGATCTGTCCAAAGTCTGACAATTGATAACAAAGCCGTCGTACATGGGACGTCTAGAGTTAATGCCCAATGTGCGATCTTCAGCTTAAAAAGACAATATAGAAATAGGCTAGACATTGTTCGAATACACAGATGCTGGGCAGATAAGATAAAAGACACGTAGAACAAGGCTTTGCAGTGTTTCCAAAACGTCTGACAACATTTGTTTATAGCTACATTTAAATATTATATATTTACACTTTTTATTTAATTGAAATATAACTGTGGCGTGAGTTGCGCTTCATCGCGGTACTCGCATCTCGACGTCACGTTTTCTTGTTGGTTACGTCACCGAAGCAGTCGCCTAGGACATGAGCGGCTACACGAAGTTACATTGAACCTGTTCGTCCTGAGAGTGTGTGAAAGTAAACTAAAAAAATGACCAACAATATTAGCAACATTGTATTCGTTCTCTGCAGAAATCATGGAGAAACCAACACTAATGGGAGCAGTTATATTCATAACAATAGCATAACAACAAAAGTGGTTGGACTTGTTACTTGCTCTATAGTTACAAGGGACTTAACTTTTTGGTTTGTTTTATTTCAGAGATGAATATCAGCACATTGTACAAGCCAAGAAAGCTAGTCAGTGACAATGACAGAGCCATCATTCAGCTTGTCAATTTTTTGGTTATTACCAACGCTGTCTGTGCTTTTGGTGTTGTGGCTAACGTGATAAATATCATCATTTTCTACAAACAAGGATTTACTAACACAGTGAATATCAGCTTTTTTGCCCTGGGTATCTCTGATCTCTGCAGTCTCGTAGCGTTGCTGTGGTACTGTGTTTGCGTCAACCCCTTGTTTGAAAACTCTGAAGTACCGATGGCGACTACTGAGGTCATTTACTTAACAGGAGGGTTGCCACACATTACATTCGCTCGTATCACTGGCTGGATAACAGTTTATATTACAGCAGAAAGGTGTTTGTGTATCACTCTACCACTAAAGATAAAACAAATCATCACACCAAAGACAACGACCACAACTTTGTGCTGTATATTTGTGGTCATTATCGCTTCTTTTCTGCCAGAGTACGGGACGACTTACATCGACTGGAAGTTCTTTGAGGACAGAAACAGAACTTTGTTGGGGCTGACTTTTACTGAGAATAGAGGTAGCATGGAGGGGGTGGTTTTCATTTTGTATTCAATTCTGGGATCATTGTCGTTTGTTGCCGTGATTGTGTTTACCATTGTTCTTGTTGTTCAGCTGAAACAAAAATCAAAATGGCGATGGACAAATGCTAACGAAAGTAGCAATTCGATTTCCAACAAGGATAGAAAGACGGTCTCTATGGTCATCATGATAACTATTGTTCTAATTGTTTGTTACATTCCAGGGGTCGCTGTTTCTATGGTTACTTTCTTTGAGCCAGAATTTAGTATTATTGGCCAATACGTTAACGCATTCTTTGTTTTATGGTCTGTGGCTTTAATGTCGGACGCCATCAACTCCAGCGTCAACATCTTTCTTTACTATAGGATGAGTACTAAATATAAAGAAACGTTTAATGACATTTTTGGCATCCAGCAAAGCTCTCAATAATAATAGTAATGTGATTAGTGGTAGCAATTATAGTAATGTGATTAGTGGAAGCAATTATAGTAATGTGATTAGTGGAAGCAATTATAGTAATGTGATTAGTGGTAGCAATTATAGTAATGTGATTAGTGGAAGCAATTATAGTAATGTGATTAGTGGAAGCAATTATAGTAATGTGATTAGTGGTAGCAATTATAGTAATGTGATTAGTGGTAGCAATTATAGTAATGTGATTTATCATCACCATCAAAAATACTGGGCCTGTTGGAGTAGGTGATCATGTCTCTCCACACCTTTCGATCTCAACAATTCTTTATAATTTCTGTTCTTGACCTTCTGCCAAGCCATTCTCTTAAGCGGTCTGGTATGTTTTCTCTTTGCTTCCCTCTATCATTTCGTCCCTCATTTTTTCCAGCAGTTACAATATATTCCAGCTGTTCTATTCTCATTACATGACCAAAAAATGATGATTGTTTCTTCCTAATATTGGAAATTAGCTCTCTTTTTGCTTTGACCTCTTTCAGAATATTTTCATTACTCTTCTTAGCTGTCCATGGTATTCTCAACATTCTTCTGTGTAACCATATTTCTATAGACTCCAGTGATTTTCTTGTATGTTGGTCTATTGTCCATGATTCACATCCATATGTTAAGACTGGCTCTACATCACATTTAAGAACTCTGTTGTCTTGTTTCTATTGTCAAAAAAATGTGTAATGTGATTAGTGGAACCAATTATAGTAATGTGATTAGTGGAACCAATTATAGTAATGTGATTAGTGGAACCAATTATAGTAATGTGATTAGTGGTTGCAATTGTAATAGGACGTCCTGAACATGGACGTGATGCAACATTTAGGAGATGGATAGAACCGACTCCTGCTCTAAACATCGATACATATAGAGAAGACAACACTATCAGGATGTGCCATGATTACAGTGCAGGCGCTCACAATCTTCCACATTTTCATGATGTTCTTTGCTGTCAGTCAATGTGCACACTAGAATTAATACAATTCTTGCAATCTCTGATCGTCATCTTTATCTAGATATTCTCCTTGTATGTATTTACTTTTATGCACTTTCTTTCTCCATCTTTCCTTCTCTTGTGGCTACATAATAAATATATATATATATATCTGAACTGATTTAAATTTTCTTTTAATTCTATTTAATAATTCTTCTTTACTTCTTTACTCACTTTATCTATTTATGGTATTCTCAACATTATCCTGTTATTTTTTTTATTCTGATTCTATTAATTATTTTGCTTGTGCAATAATTGCTTACAACTCACGTCATTGTCAAGGTCATGACCTATGTAACTTAGAAGAACTCATATCTGAATAAAAAGAAAAAAAATAAATTATTGGAAGAAAGGGACTGAAAAAGGTATATAGGAACATTACAAGGAGATCAGCGTCAAAACCTGCACAAATGAATACATCTCTTCAATAAAGTCAACACTGAATGAATTTATACGTTTTAACATCTAATACAGCAATGTTCTTGTCGTGCATGTTAATGGTTGCGAACTACATTCAAGGATCTCAACTACCACGTAACAGCAATTAAAGTGCCAGCTGACGGGAGCCATGAAACAACTATCCTCCCACCACACACACAGACACACCGACCTCCCATTAGGCCTCTGATATGACCACGTGTGGTGAGAGTATTTCTTACAGTGATCAGACATTCAAAATCCTGTAGTATTGGAATAATCGTAATAGTTTGACACGATCACCACACACAATAATCTGATTAACTAAGTGGTAGAAACTCGTGTGTTTAAAATTATTGAAATTCTACAGTCAATATATCTTTGTCTCATAAAACTACGAACGATAACAAGCAAACCAAATCGTAACAAACTTAGTTATCAATCTTATGTATAGTAACGAATCATTTGTGTTAATTAATAAACAAAACACATGCTAATAAGAACAAAATTGTTGTATCAAATGAGGTTTTAAAGCCTCCAAAATCTTATGAACATTTTTCAAAAGTTGTTTCGGGTAAGAAAAATCAGAAAGTATTTCATTTTCATGCACATAAAGGAAATGTGAAACAGCTGATATTAGCATAGAATTATTTAAAACAAGAAGGCGATAGGCAGCGCGTTCCTCATATTTTGTTACTGGTTGCTAAATCTGGAAGTTCTTGTACAATTGGTGAATTGTATAATTTGACTGGTTATAAATGAAGTAATACGGAACATGCTGCACAAACACAGATCAACGTCGCTTCTTCGGATGATGGAAATGGGAGTTAAGATGGGCACAGCCAGAAATTAGAAACTTGGTGGCCGTGTAAGAAGACTTATCAACCAACATAGAACTGGAGTCGTCAGTCGCTGGACACTGAGGGAATTGCTGAGGAGGGGATCTGAGCACCTATGGACATGTTCGGAGTGCAATGATGATGACCCGCAAATAACTCAATAACTCAATGCTGCACAAGCCAGCTTCGATAACAGAGAGAAACTGTCATTGAACAATAATACAGAAAATGAAGAATTGATGAAATAACTGAAGATGTTGAAGATTCATTATTTGAGTAATTAAAAACATCCCAGTTCTCTGTGCTGCTTGATGAGTCAACATTGTGATAAAAAAAAAGCCTTACTTTTAATATGGGTAAGATGGTGTGTCCGTGTTAACTCTTTTCCTACCAAAGAAAAAATTACCCCAGACCGAACAGAATTTATGGAGAAAATAATTGAAGGACACCGCTGTCTTAAAATCACATCAACAATGTAACTATTGAAAAACCTACATGTTTTATACATCAAATAAAATAAGATTGAAGTAGGAGTACAGATGTAGTAAAAAAAATGTTAAAATAATATAATAATTTATAAAAAATGTCGTAGAATCTGTGATTAATAATTTTTTTTTCATTTCGCTTGACAGATCTTGTTATGTGATCAATCATATTCGCGTTGCTTTTATAATTAAATCCATTCAGAATTAATAATTGTGTATACATACATTTTTCTTCACAATTAGCACACAAAAAAAGTGTTAAAAAGCTTATATTTTTATGTTTATAGCCTTTTGTGTCACATGACATGACTTGATCTATATTTTCCTTATATAAACAAGCAAATTTAGAATTTTGAAAATCCTGTTTTTTATTTACTCCAATACTAAACTGCAATCGAATATTATAAAAACTGTGTGCAATGATTCGTTACTAAAATTAGAATCGATTCTAAAATTGTTTGAAATAAATAGCTTGATGTAAATCGCATTGAGAAATGAGGCGATTTCATGGGATCGGCTCTGAAAGTAAAGGAGAATGATATCTAACAAAAATCTTTTATTTTTTCTACAAAGTAATATCGAATACCATTGCCTAATGTTAAATTCTGTAAAAATAAACATGTTGCTAGATATTTTACCTTGTTCCAACTTAAAAAAAGTGTTTAAATAAGCCAGTAACAAAACAAAACAAAAACTTGGTGACTGCCAGCCGTTCAGTACACAGTACGCTGGTCTTACAAAAAGCTAGACGTACTGTGCACTGACCAGTGGTAGTGAAAGAATCATGTCTCATATCTTTATGTGAGTCTGTATTTAGTCATATCTCATATCTTAGTGTGTATCTGTATTAGTCATGTGTCACATCTTTGTGTGTGCGTGTCTGGGTTAGTGATTCCTCATATCTTTGTGTGCATGTTTATGTTAGTCATATCTCATATCTTTGTGTGTGTGCATGTCTGTGTATATTACATATCATATCCTTGTGTATGCATGGCTATGTTAGTCACATCTCATATCTATGTGTGCATGTCTATGTTAGGCATGTGTCATATCTTTGTGTGTGCATGTCTATATAAGCCATATCTCATATCTTTATGTGCATGTTTATGTTAGTCATGTTTCATATATCTTGGTGTGTGTCAGTGTTAGTCATGCCTCGTATCGCTGTGTGCATGTCTGTGTTAGTCACATCTCATATCTTTGTGTGTGCATGTCTGTGTTAGTCACCTCTAGTGACGGG